>JAEIGF010000049.1:0-399707 GCA_018903485.1 Drosophila littoralis
AGTAAAACTAATAACTGCCAAGTTTGGTCAAGATATCTTGATAAACAACATTTTTTTCATACAACAACTTAATTTTCGACCGCTCGTTCCTATGGCAGCTATATGATATAGTGGTCCGATCTTAATAGGATTTCGCATATATATGAGGAACATAGTAATACTAATAACTGCCAAGTTTGGTCAAGATATCTTGATAAACAACATTTTTTTCCATACAACTTAATTTTCGACCGCTCGTTCCTATGGCAGCTATATGATATAGTGGTCCGATCTTACTAGGATTTCGCATATATATGAGGAGCATAGTAAAACTAATAAATACCAAGTTTGGTCAAGATATCTTGATAAACAACATTTTTTTTCATACAACAACTTAATTTTCGACCGCTCGTTCCTATGGCAGCTATATGATATAGTGGTCCGATCTTAATAGGATTTCGCATATATATGAGGAGCATAGTAAAACTAATAACTGCCAAGTTTGGTCAAGATATCTTGATAAACAAAATTTTTTTCATACAACAACTTAATTTTCGACCGCTCGTTCCTATGGCAGCTATATGATATAGTGGTCCGATCTTAATAGGATTTCGCATATATATGAGGAGCATAGTAAAACTAATAAACTGCCAAGTTTGGTCAAGATATCTTGATAAACAAATTTTTTTCATACAACAACTTAATTTTCGACCGCTCGTTCCTATGGCAGCTATATGATATAGTGGTCCGATCTTAATAGGATTTTACATATATATGAGGAGAGGCATAGTAAAACTATATAACTGCCAAGTTTGGTCAAGATATCTTGATAAACAACATTTTTTTCATACAACAACTTAATTTTTTCGACCTCGTTCCATATGGCAGCTATATGATATAGTGGTCCGATCTTAAATAGGATTTCGCATATATATGAGGAGCATAGTAAAACTAATAACCTGCCAAGTTTGGTCAAGATATCTTGATAAACAAAATTTTTTTTTCATAACAACTTAATTTTTGACCGCTCGTTCCTATGGCAGCTATATGATATAGTGGTCCGATCTTAATAGGATTTCGCATATATATGAGGAGCATAGTAAAACTAATAAATCCCAAGTTTGGTCAAGATATCTTGATAAACAACAGTTTTTTTTCATACAACAACTTAATTTTTGACCGCTCGTTCCTATGGCAGCTATATGATATAGTAGTCCGATCTTAATAGGATTTCGCATATATATGAGGAGCATAGTTAACTAATAAACACCAAGTTTGGTCAAGATATCTTGATAAACAACGTTGTTTTTCGTACAACAACTTATTTTTCGACCTATCGATCCTATGGCAGATATATTATATAGTGGTCCGATCTTAACAGGATTTCGCATATATATGAGGAGCATAGTAAAACTAAAAATGCCGAGTTTGGTCAATATATCTTGATAAACAACATTTTTTTCCATACAACAACTTAATTTTCGACTGCTCGTTCCTATGGCAGCTATATGATATAGTGGTCCGATCTTAATAGGATTTTGCATATATATGAGGAGCATAGTAAAACTTATAACTGCCAAGTTTGGTCAAGATATCTTGATAAACAACATTTTTTTCATGCAACAACTTAATTTTCGACCGCTCGTTCCAATGGCAGCTATACGATATAGTGGTCCGATCTTAATAGGATTTTGCCTATATATGAGGAGCATAGTAATACTAATAAATCCCAAGTTTGGTCAAGATATCTTGATAAACAACATTTTTTTCATGCAACAACTTAATTTTCGACCACTCGTTCCAATGGCAGCTATATGATATAGTGGTCCGATCTTAATAGGATTTTGCATATATATGAGGAGCATAGTAAAACTTATAACTGCCAAGTTTGGTCAAGATATCTTGATAAACAACATTTTTTTCATACAACAACTTAATTTTTGACCGCTCGTTCCTATGGCAGCTATATGATATAGTGGTCCGATCTTAATAGGATTTCGCATATACATGAGGAGCATAGTAAAACTAATAAATCCCAAGTTTGGTCAAGATATCTTGATAAACAATATTTTTTTTCATACAACAACTTAATTTTCGATATCTCGTTCCTATGGCAGCTATATGATATAGTGGTCCGATCTTAATAGGATTTTGCATATATATGAGGAGCATAGTAAAACTTATAACTGCCAAGTTTGGTCAAGATATCTTGATAAACAACATTTTTTTCATACAACAATTTAATTTTCGACCGCTCAATATGATATAGTGTTCCGATCTTAATAGGATTTTGCATATATATGAGGAGCATAGTAATACTTATATAAACAACATTTTTTTCATACAACAATTTAATTTTCGACCGCTCAATATGATATAGTGTTCCGATCTTAATAGGATTTTGCATATATATGAGGAGCATAGTAATACTTATAACTGCCAAGTTTGGTCAAGATATCTTGATAAACAACATTTTTTTTCATACAACAACTTAATTTTTGACCGTTCGTTCCTATGGCAGCTATATGATATAGTAGTCCGATCTTAACAGGATTTCGCACATACATGAGGAGCATAGTAAAACTAATAAATCCCAAGTTTGGTCAAGATATCTTGATAAACAATATTTTTTTTCATACAACAACTTAATTTTCGATATCTCGTTCCTATGGCAGCTATATGATATAGTGGTCCGATCTTAATAGGATTTTGCATATATATGAGGAGCATAGTAAAACTTATAACTGCCAAGTTTGGTCAAGATATCTTGCTAAACAAAATTTTTTTCATACAACAATTTAATTTTCGACCGCTCGTTCCTATGGCAGCTATATGATATAGTGGTCCGATCTTAATAGGATTTCGCATATATATGAGGAGCATAGTAATACTAATAACTGCCAAGTTTGGTCAAGATATCTTGATAAACAACATTTTTTTCCATACAACTTAATTTTCGACCGCTCGTTCCTATGGCAGCTATATGATATAGTGGTCCGATCTTAATAGGATTTCGCATATATATGAGGAGCATAGTAATACTAATAACTACCAAGTTTGGTCAAGATATCTTGATAAACAACATTTTTTTCCCACACAATAACTTAATTTTCGACATCTCGTTCCAATAGAAGCTATATGATATAGTGGTCCGATCTTAATAAGATTTCGCATATATATGAGGAGCGTAGTAAAACAAATAACTGCCAAGTTTGGTCACGATATCTTGATAAACAAAATTTTTTTTCATACAACAACTTAATTTTCGACCGCTCGTTCCTATGGCAGCTATATGATATAGTGGTCCGATCTTAACAGGATTTCGCATATACATGAGGAGCATAGTAAAACTAATAAATCCCAAGTTTGGTCAAGATATCTTGATAAACAACATTTTTTTCATGCAACAACTTAATTTTCGACCACTCGTTCCAATGGCAGCTATATGATATAGTGGTCCGATCTTAATAGGATTTTGCATATATATGAGGAGCATAGTAATACTAATAACTGCCAAGTTTGGTCAAGATATCTTGATAAACAACATTTTTTTCCATACAACAACTTAATTTTCGACCGCTCGTTCCTATGGCAGCTATATGATATAGTGGTCCGATCTTAATAGGATTTCGCATATATATGAGGAGCGTAGTAAAACAAATAACTGCCAAGTTTGGTCACGATATCTTGATAAACAAAATTTTTTTTCATACAACAACTTAATTTTCGACCGCTCGTTCCTATGGCAGCTATATGATATAGTGGTCCGATCTTAACAGGATTTCGCATATACATGAGGAGCATAGTAAAACTAATAAATCCCAAGTTTGGTCAAGATATCTTGATAAACAATATTTTTTTCATACAACAACTTAATTTTTGACCGCTCGTTCCTATGGCAGCTATATGATATAGTAGTCCGATCTTAATAGGATTTCGCATATATATGAGGAGCATAGTTAACTAATAAACACCAAGTTTGGTCAAGATATCTTAAACAACGTTGTTTTTTGTACAACAACTTATTTTTGGACCTATCGATCCTATGGCAGATATATTATATAGTGGTCCGATCTTAACAGGATTTCGCATATATATGAGGAGCATAGTAAAACTAAAAAATGCCGAGTTTGGTCAATATATCTTGATAAACAACATTTTTTTCCATACAACAACTTAATTTTCGACTGCTCGTTCCTATGGCAGCTATATGATATAGTGGTCCGATCTTAATAGGATTTTGCATATATATGAGGAGCATAGTAAAACTAATAACTGCCAAGTATGGTCAAGATATCTTGATAAACAATATTTTTTCATGCAACAACTTAATTTTCGACCACTCGTTCCAATGGCAGCTATATGATATAGTGGTCCGATCTTAATAGGATTTTGCCTATATATGAGGAGCATAGTAAAACTAATAACTGCCAAGTTTGGTCAATATATCTTGATAAACAACATTTTTTTCCATACAACAACCTAATTTTCGTTGCTCGTTCCTATGGCAGCTATATGATATAGTGGTCCGATCTTAATAGGATTTTGCATATATATGAGCAGCGTAGTAAAACCTATAACTTCTAAGTTTGGTCAAGATATCTTGCTAAACAAAATTTTTTTCATACAATAATTTAATTTACGACCGCTCGTTCCTATGGCAGCTATATGATAAAACTAATAAACACCAAGTTTGGTCAAGATATCTTGATAAACAACGTTTTTTTCATACAACAACTTAATTTTCGACCTATCGATCCTATGGCAGCTATATGATATAGTGGTCCGATCTTAATAGGATTTCGCATATATATGAGGAGCATAGTAAAACTAATAAATGCCAAGTTTGGTCAAGATATCTTGATAAACAACATTTTTTTCATACAACAACTTAATTTTCGACCGCTCGTTCCTATGGCAGCTATATGATATAGTGGTCCGATCTTAATAGGATTTCGCATATATATGAGGAGCATAGTAAAACTAATAAATGCCAAGTTTGGTCAAGATATCTTGATAAACAACATTTTTTCCATACAACAACTTAATTTTCGACCGCTCGTTCCTATGGCAGCTATATGATATAGTGGTGCGATCTTAATTGGATTTTGCATATATATGAGGAGCATAGTAAAACTAATAAATGCCGAGTTTGGTCAAGATATCTTGATAAACAACATTTTTTTCATACAACAATTTAATTTTCGACCGCTCGTTCCTATGGCAGCTATATGATATAGTGGTCCGATCTTAATAGGATTTCGCATATATATGAGGAGCATAGTAAAACTAATAACTGCCAAGTATGGTCAAGATATCTTGATAAACAAAATTTTTTTCATGCAACAACTTAATTTTCGACCACTCGTTCCAATGGCAGCTATACGATATAGTGGTCCGATCTTAATAGGATTTTGCCTATATATGAGGAGCATAGTAATACTAATAACTGCCAAGTTTGGTCAAGATATCTTGATAAACAACATTTTTTTCCATACAACAACTTAATTTTCGACCGCTCGTTCCTATGGCAGCTATATGATATAGTGGTCCGATCTTAATAGGATTTCGCATATATATGAGGAGCATAGTAAAACTAATAACTGCCAAGTTTGGTCAAGATATCTTGATAAACAACATTTTTTTCCATACAACAACTTAATTTTCGACCGCTCGTTCCTATGGCAGCTATATGATATAGTGGTCCGATCTTAACAGGATTTCGCATATACATGAGGAGCATAGTAAAACTAATAAATCCCAAGTGTGGTCGAGATATCTTGATAAACAATATTTTTTTTCATACAACAACTTAATTTTCGACTGCTCGTTCCTATGGCAGCTATATGATATAGTGGTCCGATCTTAATAGGATTTTGCATATATATGAGGAGCATAGTAAAACTTATAACTGCCAAGTTTGGTCAAGATATCTTGATAAACAACATTTTTTTCATACAACAATTTAATTTTCGACCGCTCGTTCCTATGGCAGCTATATGATATAGTGGTCCGATCTTAATAGGATTTTGCATATATATGAGGAGCATAGTAATACTAATAACTGCCAAGTTTGGTCAAGATATCTTGATAAACAACATTTTTTTCCATACAACAACTTAATTTTCGACCGCTCGTTCCTATGGCAGCTATATGATATAGTGGTCCGATCTTAATAGGATTTCGCATATACATGAGGAGCATAGTAAAACTAATAAATCCCAAGTTTGGTCAAGATATCTTGATAAACAATATTTTTTTTCATACAACAACTTAATTTTCGACATCTCGTTCCTATGGCAGCTATATGATATAGTAGTCCGATCTTAATAGGATTTCGCATATATATGAGGAGCATAGTTAACTAATAAACACCAAGTTTGGTCAAGATATCTTGATAAACAACGTTGTTTTTCGTACAACAACTTATTTTTCGACCTATCGATCCTATGGCAGCTATATTATATAGTGGTCCGATCTTAACAGGATTTCGCATATATATGAGGAGCATAGTAAAACTAAAAAATGCCGAGTTTGGTCAATATATCTTGATAAACAACATTTTTTCCATACAACAACTTAATTTTCGCTGCTCGTTCCTATGGCAGCTATATGATATAGTGGTCCGATCTTAATAGGATTTTGCATATATATGAGGAGCATAGTAAAACTAATAACTGCCAAGTTTGGTCAAGATATCTTGATAAACAATATTTTTTTCATACAACAACTTAATTTTCGACCGCTCGTTCCTATGGCAGCTATATGATATAGTGGTCCGATTTTAGTTTCTTAATAGATTATATATGAGGAGCATAGTAATACTAATAACTGCCAAGTTTGGTCAAGATATCTTGATAAACAACATTTTTTTCCATACAACAACTTAATTTTCGACCGCTCGTTCCTATGGCAGCTATATGATATAGTGGTCCGATCTTAATAGGATTTCGCATATATATGAGGAGCATAGTAATACTAATAACTGCCAAGTTTGGTCAAGATATCTTGATAAACAAAGATTTTTTTCATACAACTTAATTTTTGACCGCTCGTTCCTATGGCAGCTATATGATTTTATGTTTTAAACTAATAAACACCAAGTTTGGTCAAGATATCTTGATAAACAACGTTGTTTTTCGTACAACAACTTATTTTTCGACCTATCGATCCTATGGCAGCTATATTATATAGTGGTCCGATCTTAATAGGATTTCGCATATATATGAGGAGCATAGTAAAACTAATAAATGCCGAGTTTGGTCAAGATATCTTGATAAACAACATTTTTTCCATACAACAACTTAATTTTCGACCGCTCGTTCCTATGGCAGCTATATGATATAGTGGTCCGATCTTAATAGGATTTCGCATATATATGAGGAGCATAGTAAAACTAATAAATGCCAAGTTTGGTCAAGATATCTTGATAAACAAAATTTTTTTCCATACAACAACTTAATTTTCGACCGCTCGTTCCTATGGCAGCTATATGATATAGTGGTCCGATCTTAATAGGATTTTGCATATATATGAGGAGCATAGTAATACTAATAACTGCCAAGTTTGGTCAAGATATCTTGATAAACAACGTTGTTTTTCGTACAACAACTTGTTTTTCGACCTATCGATAATATGGCAGATATATTATATAGTGGTCCGATCTTAACAGGATTTCGCATATATATGAGGAGCATAGTAAAACTAATAAATGCCAAGTTTGGTCAAGATATCTTGATAAACAACATTTTTTTCATACAACAACTTAATTTTCGACCGCTCGTTCCTATGGCAGCTATATGATATAGTGGTCCGATCTTAATAGGATTTCGCATATATATGAGGAGCATAGTAAAACTAATAACTGCCAAGTATGGTCAAGATATCTTGATAAACAACATTTTTTTCATACAACAACTTAATTTTCGACCACTCGTTCCAATGGCAGCTATACGATATAGTGGTCCGATCTTAATAGGATTTTGCCTATATATGAGGAGCATAGTAATACTAATAACTGCCAAGTTTGGTCAAGATATCTTGATAAACAAAATTTTTTTCCATACAACAACTTAATTTTCGACCGCTCGTTCCTATGGCAGCTATATGATATAGTGGTCCGATCTTAATAGGATTTCGCATATATATGAGGAGCATAGTAAAACTAATAAATACCAAGTTTGGTCAAGATATCTTGATAAACAACATTTTTTTCCATACAACAACTTAATTTTCGACCGCTCGTTCCTATGGCAGCTATATGATATAGTGGTCCGATCTTAATAGGATTTTGCATATATATGAGGAGCATAGTAAAACTTATAACTGCCAAGTTTGGTCAAGATATCTTGATAAACAACATTTTTTTCATACAACAATTTAATTTTCGACCGCTCGTTCCTATGGCAGCTATATGATATAGTGGTCCGATCTTAATAGGATTTTGCATATATATGAGGAGCATAGTAAAACTAATAACTGCCAAGTTTGGTCAAGATATCTTGATAAACAACATTTTTTTCATACAACAACTTAATTTTCGACCGCTCGTTCCAATGGCAGCTATATGATATAGTGGTCCGATCTTAATAGGATTTTGCATATATATGAGGAGCATAGTAAAACTAATAACTGCCAAGTTTGGTCAAGATATCTTGATAAACAACATTTTTTTCCATACAACAACTTAATTTTCGACCGCTCGTTCCTATGGCAGCTATATGATATAGTGGTCCGATCTTAATAGGATTTTGCATATATATGAGGAGCATAGTAAAACTAATAACTGCCAAGTTTGGTCAAGATATCTTGATAAACAACATTTTTTTCATACAACAACTTAATTTTCGACCGCTCGTTCCTATGGCAGCTATATGATATAGTGGTCCGATCTTAATAGGATTTTGCATATATATGAGGAGCATAGTAAAACTAATAACTGCCAAGTTTGGTCAAGATATCTTGATAAACAAAATTTTTTTCCATACAACAACTTAATTTTCGACCGCTCGTTCCTATGGCAGCTATATGATATAGTGGTCCGATCTTAATAGGATTTCGCATATATATGAGGAGCATAGTAAAACTAATAACTGCCAAGTTTGGTCAAGATATCTTGATAAACAAAGATTTTTTTCATCAACAACTTAATTTTCGACCGCTCGTTCCTATGGCAGCTATATGATAAACTAATCCTTTGGTCTTTTATTTTTTTTCTTATTTTTGGTCCGATCTTAATAGGATTTCGCATATATATGAGGAGCATAGTAAAACTAATAAATGCCAAGTTTGGTCAAGATATCTTGATAAACAACATTTTTTTCCATACAACAACTTAATTTTCGACCGCTCGTTCCTATGGCAGCTATATGATATAGTGGTCCGATCTTAATAGGATTTTGCATATATATGAGGAGCATAGTAAAACTAATAACTGCCAAGTTTGGTCAAGATATCTTGATAAACAACATTTTTTTTCATACAACTTAATTTTCGACCGCTCGTTCCTATGGCAGCTATTATGATATAGTGGTCCGATCTTAATAGGATTTTGCATATATATGAGGAGCATAGTAATACTTATAACTGCCAAGTTTGGTCAAGATATCTTGATAAACAACATTTTTTTTCATACAACAACTTAATTTTTGACCGTTCGTTCCTATGGCAGCTATATGATATAGTGGTCCGATCTTAACAGGATTTCGCATATACATGAGGAGCATAGTAAAACTAATAAATCCCAAGTTTGGTCAAGATATCTTGATAAACAACATTTTTTTTCATACAACAACTTAATTTTCGACCGCTCGTTCCTATGGCAGCTATATGATATAGTGGTCCGATCTTAATAGGATTTTGCATATATATGAGGAGCATAGTAAAACTAATAACTGCCAAGTTTGGTCAAGATATCTTGATAAACAACATTTTTTTCATACAACAACTTAATTTTCGACCGCTCGTTCCTATGGCAGCTATATGATATAGTGGTCCGATCTTAATAGGATTTTGCATATATATGAGGAGCATAGTAAAACTAATAACTGCCAAGTTTGGTCAAGATATCTTGATAAACAAAATTTTTTTCATACAACAACTTAATTTTCGACCGCTCGTTCCTATGGCAGCTATATGATATAGTGGTCCGATCTTAATAGGATTTTGCATATATATGAGGAGCATAGTAAAACTAATAACTGCCAAGTTTGGTCAAGATATCTTGATAAACAAAGATTTTTTCATCAACAACTTAATTTTCGACCGCTCGTTCCTATGGCAGCTATATGATAAACTAATAACGCCATTTGATATTTAAAATTTTTTTTCTTTTTTTGGTCCGATCTTAATAGGATTTCGCATATATATGAGGAGCATAGTAAAACTAATAAATGCCAAGTTTGGTCAAGATATCTTGATTAACAACATTTTTTTCCATACAACTTAATTTTCGACTGCTCGTTCCTATGGCAGCTATATGATATAGTGGTTAATAGGATTTCGCATATATATGAGGAGCATAGAAAAACTTATAACTGGCAAGTTTGGTCAAGATATCTTGATAAACAACATTTTTTTCATGCAACAACTTAATTTTTGACCACTCGTTCCAATGGCAGCTATATGATATAGTGGTCCGATCTTAATAGGATTTCGCATATATATGAGGAGCATAGAAAAACTTATAACTGGCAAGTTTGGTCAAGATATCTTGATAAACAACATTTTTTTCATGCAACAACTTAATTTTTGACCACTCGTTCCAATGGCAGCTATATGATATAGTGGTCCGATCTTAATAGGATTTTGCCTATATATGAGGAGCATAGTAATACTAATAACTGCCAAGTTTGGTCAAGATATCTTGATAAACAACATTTTTTTCCATACAACAACTTAATTTTCGACGGCTCGTTCCTATGGCAAATATATGATATAGTGGTCCGATCTTAATAGGATTTCGCATATATATGAGGAGCATAGTAAAACTAATAACTGCCAAGTTTGGTCAAGATATCTTGATAAACAACATTTTTTTCCATACAACAACTTAATTTTCGACCGCTCGTTCCTATGGCAGCTATATGATATAGTGGTCCGATCTTAATAGGATTTTGCATATATATGAGGAGCATAGTAAAACTTATAACTGCCAAGTTTGGTCAAGATATCTTGATAAACAACAATTTTTTCATACAATTTAATTTTCGACCGCTCGTTCCTATGGCAGCTATATGATGATATAGTGGTCCGATCTTAATAGGATTTTGCATATATATGAGGAGCATAGTAATACTAATAACTGCCAAGTTTGGTCAAGATATCTTGATAAACAACATTTTTTTCATACAACAACTTAATTTTCGACCGCTCGTTCCAATGGCAGCTATATGATATAGTGGTCCGATCTTAATAGGATTTTGCATATATATGAGGAGCATAGTAAAACTTATAACTGCCAAGTTTGGTCAAGATATCTTGATAAACAACATTTTTTTCCATACAACAACTTAATTTTCGACCGCTCGTTCCAATGGCAGCTATATGATATAGTGGTCCGATCTTAATAGGATTTTGCATATATATGAGGAGCATAGTAAAACTAATAACTGCCAAGTTTGGTCAAGATATCTTGATAAACAACATTTTTTTCATACAACAACTTAATTTTCGACCGCTCGTTCCTATGGCAGCTATATGATATAGTGGTCCGATCTTAATAGGATTTCGCATATATATGAGGAGCATAGTAAAACTAATAACTGCCAAGTTTGGTCAAGATATCTTGATAAACAACATTTTTTTCATACAACAACTTAATTTTCGACCGCTCGTTCCTATGGCAGCTATATGATATAGTGGTCCGATCTTAATAGGATTTTGCCTATATATGAGGAGCATAGTAAAACTAATAACTGCCAAGTTTGGTCAAGATATCTTGATAAACAAATTTTTTTTCATACAACAACTTAATTTTCGACCGCTCGTTCCTATGGCAGCTATATGATATAGTGGTCCGATCTTAATAGGATTTTGCATATATATGAGGAGCATAGTAAAACTAATAACTGCCAAGTTTGGTCAAGATATCTTGATAAACAACATTTTTTTCATACAACAACTTAATTTTCGACCGCTCGTTCCTATGGCAGCTATATGATATAGTGGTCCGATCTTAATAGGATTTCGCATATATATGAGGAGCATAGTAAAACTAATAAATGCCAAGTTTGGTCAAGATATCTTGATAAACAACATTTTTTTTCATACAACAACTTAATTTTCGACCGCTCGTTCCTATGGCAGCTATATGATATAGTGGTCCGATCTTAATAGGATTTTGCATATATATGAGGAGCATAGTAAAACTAATAACTGCCAAGTTTGGTCAAGATATCTTGATAAACAACATTTTTTTTCATACAACAACTTAATTTTCGACCGCTCGTTCCTATGGCAGCTATATGATATAGTGGTCCGATCTTAATAGGATTTTGCATATATATGAGGAGCATAGTAAAACTAATAAATGCCAAGTTTGGTCAAGATATCTTGATAAACAAAATTTTTTTTCATACAACAACTTAATTTTCGACCGCTCGTTCCTATGGCAGCTATATGATATAGTGGTCCGATCTTAATAGGATTTCGCATATATATGAGGAGCATAGTAAAACTAATAACTGCCAAGTTTGGTCAAGATATCTTGATAAACAAAATTTTTTTTCATACAACAACTTAATTTTCGACCGCTCGTTCCTATGGCAGCTATATGATATAGTGGTCCGATCTTAATAGGATTTCGCATATATATGAGGAGCATAGTAAAACTAATAAATCCCAAGTTTGGTCAAGATATCTTGATAAACAATATTTTTTTTCATACAACAACTTAATTTTCGACATCTCGTTCCTATGGCAGCTATATGATATAGTAGTCCGATCTTAATAGGATTTCGCATATATATGAGGAGCATAGTATAACTAATAAACACCAAGTTTGGTCAAGATATCTTGATAAACAACGTTGTTTTTCGTACAACAACTTATTTTTCGACCTATCGTTCCTATGGCAGCTATATGATATAGTGGTCCGATCTTAATAGGATTTCGCATATATATGAGGAGCATAGTAAAACTAATAAACACCAAGTTTGGTCAAGATATCTTGATAAACAACATTTTTTTCCATACAACAACTTAATTTTCGACCGCTCGTTCCTATGGCAGCTATATGATATAGTGGTCCGATCTTAATAGGATTTCGCATATATATGAGGAGCATAGTAAAACTAATAACTGCCAAGTTTGGTCAAGATATCTTGATAAACAACATTTTTTCATACAACAACTTAATTTTCGACCGCTCGTTCCTATGGCAGCTATATGATATAGTGGTCCGATCTTAATAGGATTTTGCATATATATGAGGAGCATAGTAAAACTAATAACTGCCAAGTTTGGTCAAGATATCTTGTAATAAAAAAAATTTTTTCATACAACAACTTAATTTTCGACCGCTCGTTCCTATGGCAGCTATATGATATAGTGGTCCGATCTTAATAGGATTTCGCATATATATGAGGAGCATAGTAAAACAAATAACTGCCAAGTTTGGTCACGATATCTTGATAAACAAAGATTTTTTTCATACAACAACTTAATTTTCGACCGCTCGTTCCTATGGCAGCTATATGATATAGTGTTTGTTAAAAGAGAACTAATAAACACCAAGTTTGGTCAAGATATCTTGATAAACAACGTTGTTTTTCGTACAACAACTTATTTTTCGACCTATCGATCCTATGGCAGATATATTATATGAGGAGCTTAGTAAAACTAATAAATGCCGAGTTTGGTCAAGATATCTTGACAAACAAAATGTTTTTTCATACAAAAACTTAATTTTCGACCACTCGTTCCTATGGCAGCTATACGATATAGTGGTCCGATCTAAATAGGATTTTGCCTATATATGAGGAGCATAGTAATACTAATAACTGCCAAGTTTGGTCAAGATATCTTGATAAACAAAGATTTTTTTCATACAACTTAATTTTTGACCGCTCGTTCCTATGGCAGCTATATGATAAAACTAATAAACGCCAAGTTTGGTCAAGATATCTTGATAAACAACGTTTTTTTCGTACAACAACTTAATTTTTCGACCTATCGTCCTATGGCAGCTATATTATATAGTGGTCCGATCTTAATAGGATTTCGTATATATGAGGAGAGCATAGTAATACTAATAACTGCCAAGTTTGGTCAAGATATCTTGATAAACAAAATTTTTTTCCATACAACAACTTAATTTTCGACCGCTCGTTCCTATGGCAGCTATATGATATAGTGGTCCGATCTTAATAGGATTTCGCATATATATGAGGAGCATAGTAAAACTAATAACTGCCAAGTTTGGTCAAGATATCTTGATAAACAACGTTTTTTTCATACAACAACTTAATTTTCGACCGCTCGTTCCTATGGCAGCTATATGATATAGTGGTCCGATCTTAATAGGATTTCGCATATATATGAGGAGCATAGTAAAACTAATAACTGCCAAGTTTGGTCAAGATATCTTGATAAACAAACATTTTTTCATAACAACTTAATTTTTGACCGCTCGTTCCTATGGCAGCTATATGATATTTTATAGGAAACTAATAAACACCAAGTTTGGTCAAGATATCTTGATAAACAACGTTTTTTTCGTACAACAACTTATTTTTCGACCTCTCGATCCTATGGCAGCTATATTATATAGTGGTCCGATCTTAATAGGATTTTCGCATATATATGAGGAGCATAGTAAAACTAAAAAATGCCAAGTTTGGTCAAGATATCTTGATAAACAACATTTTTTTTCATACAACAACTTAATTTTCGACCGCTCGTTCCTATGGCAGCTATATGATATAGTGGTCCGATCTTAATAGGATTTCGCATTTATATAAGGAGCATAGTAAAACTAATAACTGCCAAGTTTGGTCACGATATCTTGATACACAAACTTTTTTTTCCATACAACAACTTAATTTTCGACCACTCGTTCCAATGGCAGCTATATGATATAGTGGTCCGATCTTAATAGGATTTTGCCTATATATGAGGAGCATAGTAAAACTAATAACTGCCAAGTTTGGTCAAGATATCTTGATAAACAAAAATTTTTTTCATACAACAACTTAATTTTCGACCGCTCGTTCCTATGGCAGCTATATGATATAGTGGTCCGATCTTAATAGGATTTCGCATATACATGAGGAGCATAGTAAAACTAATAAATCCCAAGTTTGGTCAAGATATCTTGATAAACAACGTTGTTTTTCGTACAACAACTTATTTTTCGACCTATCGATCCTATGGCAGATATATTATATAGTGGTCCGATCTTAACAGGATTTCGCATATATATGAGGAGCATAGTAAAACTAAAAAATGCCGAGTTTGGTCAATATATCTTGATAAACAACATTCTTTTCCATACATCAACTTAATTTTCGACTGCTCGTTCCTATGGCAGCTATATGATATAGTGGTCCGATCTTAATAGGATTTTGCATATATATGAGGAGCATAGTAAAACTAATAACTGCCAAGTTTGGTCAAGATATCTTGATAAACAACATTTTTTTCATACAACAATTTAATTTTCGACCGCTCGTTCCTATGGCAGCTATATGATATAGTGGTCCGATCTTAATAGGATTTCGCATATATATGAGGAGCATAGTAAAACTAATAACTGCCAAGTTTGGTCAAGATATCTTGATAAACAACATTTTTTTCATACAACAATTTAATTTTCGACCGCTCGTTCCTATGGCAGCTATATGATATAGTGGTCCGATCTTAATAGGATTTTGCCTATATATGAGGAGCATAGTAATACTAATAACTGCCAAGTTTGGTCAAGATATCTTGATAAACAAAATTTTTTTCCATACAACTTAATTTTCGACCGCTCGTTCCTATGGCAGCTATATGATATAGTGGTCCGATCTTAATAGGATTTCGCATATATATGAGGAGCGTAGTAAAACAAATAACTGCCAAGTTTGGTCACGATATCTTGATAAACAACGTTGTTTTTCGTACAACAACTTAATTTTCGACCGCTCGTTCCTATGGCAGCTATATGATATAGTGGTCCGATCTTAATAGGATTTCGCATATATATGAGGAGCATAGTTAACTAATAAACACCAAGTTTGGTCAAGATATCTTGATAAACAACGTTGTTTTTCGTACAACAACTTATTTTTCGACCTATCGATCCTATGGCAGATATATTATATAGTGGTCCGATCTTAACAGGATTTCGCATATATATGAGGAGCATAGTAAAACTAATAAATGCCGAGTTTGGTCAAGATATCTTGATAAACAACATTTTTTTCATACAACAATTTAATTTTCGACCGCTCGTTCCTATGGCAGCTATATGATATAGTGGTCCGATCTTAATAGGATTTCGCATATATATGAGGAGCATAGTAAACTAATAACTGCCAAGTTTGGTCAAGATATCTTGCTAAACAACATTTTTTTCATACAACAATTTAATTTTCGACCGCTCGTTCCTATGGCAGCTATATGATATAGTGGTCCGATCTTAATAGGATTTCGCATATATATGAGGAGCATAGTAAAACTAATAACTGCCAAGTTTGGTCAAGATATCTTGATAAACAACATTTTTTTCATACAACAACTTAATTTTCGACCGCTCGTTCCTATGGCAGCTATATGATATAGTGGTCCGATCTTAATAGGATTTCGCATATATATGAGGAGCATAGTAAAACTAATAACTGCCAAGTTTGGTCAAGATATCTTGATAAACAACATTTTTTTCATACAACAACTTAATTTTCGACCGCTCGTTCCTATGGCAGCTATATGATATGTGTTGAACTAATAAACACCAAGTTTGGTCAAGATATCTTGATAAACAACGTTGTTTTTCGTACAACAACTTATTTTTCGACCTATCGATCCTATGGCAGATATATTATATAGTGGTCCGATCTTAACAGGATTTCGCATATATATGAGGAGCATAGTAAAACTAATAAATGCCAAGTTTGGTCAAGATATCTTGATAAACAACATTTTTTTCATACAACAACTTAATTTTCGACTGCTCGTTCCTATGGCAGCTATATGATATAGTGGTCCGATCTTAATAGGATTTTGCATATATATGAGGAGCATAGTAAAACTAATAACTGCCAAGTTTGGTCAAGATATCTTGATAAACAACATTTTTTTCATACAACAACTTAATTTTCGACCGCTCGTTCCTATGGCAGCTATATGATATAGTGGTCCGATCTTAATAGGATTTCGCATATATATGAGGAGCATAGTAAAACTAATAACTGCCAAGTTTGGTCAAGATATCTTGATAAACAACATTTTTTTCATACAACAACTTAATTTTCGACCGCTCGTTCCTATGGCAGCTATATGATATAGTGGTCCGATCTTAATAGGATTTTGCCTATATATGAGGAGCATAGTAAAACTAATAACTGCCAAGTTTGGTCAAGATATCTTGATAAACAAAATTTTTTTCATCACAACTTAATTTTCGACCGCTCGTTCCTATGGCAGCTATATGATATGTGGAACTAATAAACACCCAAGTTTGGTCAAGATATCTTGATAAACAACGTTGTTTTTCGTACAACAACTTATTTTTCGACCTATCGATCCTATGGCAGATATATTATATAGTGGTCCGATCTTAACAGGATTTCGCATATATATGAGGAGCATAGTAAAACTAAAAAATGCCGAGTTTGGTCAATATATCTTGATAAACAACATTTTTTTCATACAACAATTTAATTTTCGACCGCTCGTTCCTATGGCAGCTATATGATATAGTGGTCCGATCTTAATAGGATTTCGCATATATATGAGGAGCATAGTAAAACTAATAACTGCCAAGTATGGTCAAGATATCTTGATAAACAACATTTTTTTCATGCAACAACTTAATTTTCGACCACTCGTTCCAATGGCAGCTATACGATATAGTGGTCCGATCTTAATAGGATTTTGCCTATATATGAGGAGCATAGTAATACTAATAACTGCCAAGTTTGGTCAAGATATCTTGATAAACAAAATTTTTTTCCATACAACTTAATTTTCGACCGCTCGTTCCTATGGCAGCTATATGATATAGTGGTCCGATCTTAATAGGATTTCGCATATATATGAGGAGCGTAGTAAAACTAATAACTGCCAAGTTTGGTCACGATATCTTGATACACAAAGATTTTTTTCATACAACTTAATTTTCGACCGCTCGTTCCTATGGCAGCTATATGATATAGTGGTCCGATCTTAATAGGATTTCGCATATATATGAGGAGCGTAGTAAAACAAATAACTGCCAAGTTTGGTCACGATATCTTGATACACAAAGATTTTTTTCATACAACTTAATTTTTGACCGCTCGTTCCTATGGCAGCTATATGATAAACTAATAAACACTCAGTTTGGTCACGATATCTTGATAAACAACGTTGTTTTTCGTACAACAACTTATTTTTCGACCTATCGATCCTATGGCAGCTATATGATATAGTGGTCCGATCTTAATAGGATTTCGCATATATATGAGGAGCGTAGTAAAACAAATAACTGCCAAGTTTGGTCACGATATCTTGATAAACAACATTTTTTTTCATACAACAACTTAATTTTCGACCGCTCGTTCCTATGGCAGCTATATGATATAGTGGTCCGATCTTAATAGGATTTCGCATATATATGAGGAGCATAGTAAAACTAATAACTGCCAAGTTTGGTCAAGATATCTTGATAAACAACATTTTTTTCATACAACAATTTAATTTTCGACCGCTCGTTCCTATGGCAGCTATATGATATAGTGGTCCGATCTTAATAGGATTTCGCATATATATGAGGAGCGTAGTAAAACAAATAACTGCCAAGTTTGGTCACGATATCTTGATAAACAACGTTGTTTTTCGTACAACAACTTATTTTTCGACCTATCGATCCTATGGCAGATATATTATATAGTGGTCCGATCTTAACAGGATTTCGCATATATATGAGGAGCATAGTAAAACTAAAAAATGCCGAGTTTGGTCAATATATCTTGATAAACAACATTTTTTTCATACAACAATTTAATTTTCGACCGCTCGTTCCTATGGCAGCTATATGATATAGTGGTCCGATCTTAATAGGATTTTGCATATATATGAGGAGCATAGTAAAACTTATAACTGCCAAGTTTGGTCAAGATATCTTGCTAAACAACATTTTTTTCATACAACAATTTAATTTTCGACCGCTCGTTCCTATGGCAGCTATATGATATTAACTAATAAACACCTAGTTTGGTCAAGATATCTTTATAAACAACGTTGTTTTTCGTACAACAACTTATTTTTCGAATGGCGTTTATTTGTTCTAGATTATATATAACAACTTATTTTTCGACCTGTCGTTATGGCAGCTATATGATATAGTAAAACAATATAGTTTGGTCACGATATCTTATAAACAGGAATTTTTCAGATATATTATATATGGTAAGGAGCATAGTAAAACTAAAAAATGCCGAGTTTGGTCAATATATCTTGATAAACAACATTTTTTTCCATACAACAACTTAATTTTCGACTGCTCGTTCCTATGGCAGCTATATGATATAGTGGTCCGATCTTAATAGGATTTTGCATATATATGAGGAGCATAGTAAAACTTATAACTGCCAAGTTTGGTCAAGATATCTTGCTAAACAACATTTTTTTCATACAACAATTTAATTTTCGACCGCTCGTTCCTATGGCAGCTATATGATATAGTGGTCCGATCTTAATAGGATTTCGCATATATATGAGGAGCATAGTAAAACTAATAACTGCCAAGTATGGTCAAGATATCTTGATAAACAACATTTTTTTCATGCAACAACTTAATTTTCGACCACTCGTTCCAATGGCAGCTATATGATATAGTGGTCCGATCTTAATAGGATTTTGCCTATATATGAGGAGCATAGTAATACTAATAACTGCCAAGTTTGGTCAAGATATCTTGATAAACAAAATTTTTTTCCATACAACAACTTAATTTTCGACCGCTCGTTCCTATGGCAGCTATATGATATAGTGGTCCGATCTTAATAGGATTTCGCATATATATGAGGAGCATAGTAAAACTAATAACTGCCAAGTTTGGTCAAGATATCTTGATAAACAACGTTGTTTTTCGTACAACAACTTATTTTTCGACCTATCGATCCTATGGCAGCTATATTATATAGTGGTCCGATCTTAACAGGATTTCGCATATATATGAGGAGCATAGTAAAACTAAAAAATGCCGAGTTTGGTCAATATATCTTGATAAACAACATTTTTTTCCATACAACAACTTAATTTTCGACTGCTCGTTCCTATGGCAGCTATATGATATAGTGGTCCGATCTTAATAGGATTTTGCATATATATGAGGAGCATAGTAAAACTTATAACTGCCAAGTTTGGTCAAGATATCTTGCTAAACAACATTTTTTTCATGCAAGATCCTAATTTTCGTAAGATCGTTCCTATGGCAGCTATATGATATAGTGGTCCGATCTTAATAGGATTTTGCATATATATGAGGAGCATAGTAATACTAATAAATGCCGAGTTTGGTCAAGATATCTTGATAAACAAAATTTTTTTTCATACAACAACTTAATTTTCGACCGCTCGTTCCTATGGCAGCTATATGATATAGTGGTCCGATCTTAATAGGATTTCGCATATATATGAGGAGCGTAGTAAAACAAATAACTGCCAAGTTTGGTCAAGATATCTTGCTAAACAACATTTTTTTCATACAACAATTTAATTTTCGACCGCTCGTTCCTATGGCAGCTATATGATATAGTGGTCCGATCTTAATAGGATTTCGCATATATATGAGGAGCATAGTAAAACTAATAACTGCCAAGTTTGGTCAAGATATCTTGATAAACAACATTTTTTTCATGCAACAACTTAATTTTCGACCACTCGTTCCAATGGCAGCTATATGATATAGTGGTCCGATCTTAATAGGATTTTGCCTATATATGAGGAGCATAGTAATACTAATAACTGCCAAGTTTGGTCAAGATATCTTGATAAACAAAATTTTTTTCCATACAACAACTTAATTTTCGACCGCTCGTTCCTATGGCAGCTATATGATATAGTGGTCCGATCTTAATAGGATTTCGCATATATATGAGGAGCGTAGTAAAACAAATAACTGCCAAGTTTGGTCACGATATCTTGATAAACAACGTTGTTTTTCGTACAACAACTTATTTTTCGACCTATCGATCCTATGGCAGATATATTATATAGTGGTCCGATCTTAACAGGATTTCGCATATATATAGGAGCATAGTAAAACTAAAAAATGCCGAGTTTGGTCAATATATCTTGATAAACAACATTCTTTTCCATACATCAACTTAATTTTCGACTGATCGTTCCTATGGCAGCTATATGATATAGTGGTCCGATCTTAATAGGATTATGCATATATATGAGGAACATAGTAAAACTTATAACTGCCAAGTTTGGTCAAGATATCTTGCTAAGCAACATTTTTTTCATACAAGATCCTACTTTTCGTAAGATCGTTCCTATGGCAGCTATATGATATAGTGGTCCGATCTTAATAGGATTTCGCCTATATATGAGGAGTATAGTAATACTAATAAATACCGAGTTTGGTCAAGATATCTTGAAAAACAAAATGTTTTTTCATACAAAAACTTAATTTTCGACCGATCGTTCCTATGGCAGCTATATGATATAGTGGTCTGATCTTAATAGGATTTTGGATATATATGAGGAGCTTAGTAAAACTAATAAATGCCGAGTTTGGTCAAGATATCTTGATAAACAAAATTTTTTTCATACAAGAACTAAATTTTCGACCGATCGTTCCTATGGCAGCTATATGATATAGTGTAGTATGCATATATATTGAATATCTACTGTACCAAGAGTACTTAAAGTGAACACACTGTAGCACTTTGTTGCAGTGTTTATATATATACAAATCCCCGGTCATAAACCAAGTAGCCGAAATATGAGTCAATCGGCGCGCTCACAGAATGTGCAAGTGTCAGCATTCTGTTAGACGCGCCGACCACTTGACCGAACTCAAGGGCATGCATATACCCTAGCGCTCCAGCTTAAGAGAGCATAATTACATACATATAACATATAGAATATGCATAACCGTCTCTCTGCTGTCCAACTGTGGGCAGCGCAGCGATGAGACTTAGGCTTACTTAGAACCTAAGGAAAAATGTAAAAATCAGATTCTACTGAACGTTGGAAGCGGCACCTTCGCTGCTCCCAATAAATTAATAAAAATAATATATCGTTCACAACATGGCGACCGTGACATGGTCCTAAATATTAAAAAAAAAAATCAACAACAACTATGAAAAGTGTCTACAAGTACGAGTGGCAGTCCGTCAACGATGGAATAAAACACAAGAGCGAGAGGGCTGGATGACAACAACAACAAGCAACAAGTGTGAGAGGCAATCCGTCCCTTACGCCAGCGCGGGAGGCCTAGAGATTGAAAAAAAAAACTGAAAGCCTGAGTGAGTAGAGTGCGAGTAATGGGCAAACGCGGAGGCCAGAAAAACAAAATAAATAAAAGAATAGCACACATTAAGTGGCTATTATACACGAATACGCCGCCCACATGGGCAACTTCACAAAATTAACTACCGAACTTGATTTTCTGAAAGAAAGCCTCCAGCAAAGAAAGCCAAATACCGCAACTCACTCAGCAAATATCAAAGTTATAAATGAAAAACTAATTAAAAAACCACCATCTCCAAAGCCGTTGCCGAAAAACCTGACGTCTGCCCGAACGACTGCCCTGGACCACTCTACGCTCCAGCATGCAAATTCACATGCTTGGGACCAAAGACCAGTGCGAAGACCGGCACCGGCCCCGCCTGAGCCAATAGGCCACGGACATCAGCAGCAGTGAAGACAACAGCGCGAGGGGCACTCCGCCACTTTCGCCTACGAAGGAGCGTCAGCGTAGCCAAACCGGCGACGACCAGCTGACGCGGAGGACAACTGGACATCTGGAGCAACAGTTAACATTATTATAATAAAATTTGTAAAATTGTGCGGAACCATCTCCGCTCAATTAGAAGTATAGCCCGTAAAGCTATACAAACCAATAGGTAGAAAAACTTGTTAACGTAAATGCAAAGCAATGCAATAGTTAAATTTACTGAAGATACAACAAATAGTTATAAATACACTCTAAAAATATATACGCCCAAAATGGCAATAGTTAAGTCAGTGGACTCCACTGCTAATGTCATTAATAAAGTAGAGTCAAATAATAATGACTTAGAACTAATACACACACTGTTAATAATAATTGTTGTTATAATGTGCGCAAATTGTTTTTATAAACTATATAAATTACATAACAAATGTTTAAAAAAAAAATATATGAGCAAGGCAAATGACCTAGACAAAATTTAAAAAAAAAGAGCACAAACAACATTGAAAAAAATAACCCTATAGTTAATTTAGTAACTTTAAGAAAATGAAATAAAACAAATATAATGAATTACAAAAAAATATATTAATAAAAATATGGCTACACTAAAGACAATTAGAGCAACATATGATAGAGTTCAGTTTACCCTTATTTTAAAGAAAGACTTCATATCCATAATATAATGGAATGGAATGAATTATGTAAAGAAATAAATAACATAAAAATTGACTTTGATAAATCATATAAGTCACTTACACAAAACAGGCAAATTCAAAAAAATACTATTAAGAAACATGTAGAAATACTAGTAGAATGCTTTAATGAAGCACGTATACTAATACATGGCCACAGAGAAAAATTAAATCAAGATCATTGGTCCCAAGTATCAAAATTTTTAATTAGACTACGATCTAATTTAATATCAATTAAACTAAAGTTCAATTTAGATATATCAGTACCGACCATACTTAACACTTCTCTAACAGTTGAAACAGTTGAAACTGGTGATGAACCGGAATCAACAGAACAAACTGACACTGACCAAATAGAGTCAGAAGAGCTCGCGAAGACAAACCCTAAAATAGAAGAGCAAGATTTAATTTTTTATGCATGAGGTTACTTTTCTCGGTCATAAATGCACAGATAAAGGAATACTTCCGGACGACAAGAAATATGATGTCATTATGAATTACCCTAAGCCGCACAATGCGGACAGCGCTAGACATTTCATAGCATTTTGCAATTATTATAGACGTTTCATAAAAAATTTCGCCGAATATTCACGGCACATAACAAGATTATGTAAAAAGAATGTTCATTTTGAATGGACAGATGAATGCCAAAACGCATTCGAATACTTAAAAACAAAACTGATGGAACCCACTTTGCTACAATATCCTGATTTCAGCAAAGAATTTTGCATAATTACTGATGCAAGTAAGCAAGCGTGTGGAGCGGTTTTAACTCAAAACCATAACGGACTCCAACTTCCCATTGCATACGCATCAAGAGCTTTCACTGAGGGAGAAAGTAATAAGTGTACAACTGAGCAGGAATTAGCTGCAATTCACTGGGCAATATTACATTTCCGACCATATATTTATGGAAGACACTTTACAATCAAAACAGATCACAGACCATTAATATATTTATTTTCAATGATCAATCCGAGTTCTAAACTGACACGTATGAGGCTAGAATTAGAAGAGTATGATTTCACAGTTGAATATCTAAAGGGAAAAGACAATTATGTAGCTGATGCGTTATCAAGAATAACCATTAAAGATCTACAAAACATTACTGGAAATATAATGAAAGTCACTACTAGATATCAAAATAGACAGAAATTCCGCGCGGATAACAAAGAAATAGAATTGCCTACGCAATCTGTAGAGAAAGCTTCTAAGCCCAACGTATATGAAGTCATAAACAATGACGAAGTACGTAAAGTAGTGACCTTGCATGTAAAAGATACGCTATGTTTATTTAAATATGGTAGAAAAATTACTGCAAGATACGATGTTAGCGATTTATATACCAATGAAATCCTAGACATAGGTCAATTTTTCCAAAGGCTTGAAACGCAAGCCGGTATAAACAAAATCAGCCAACTCAAAATGGCACCGTGGGAAAATATCTTTGAACATGTTTCAATAGATAATTTCAAGCAAATGGGCAATAAGATATTGAATACATTAAGAGTAGCGCTACTCAACCCGGTGACCCTTATAGAAAAACAAAAGAGAAAGAAGCTATACTGTCTAAATTCCATGACGATCCAATACAAGGAGGTCATAGCGGCATTACAAAAACCTTGGCCAAGGTCAAAAGACATTATTTTTGGAAAGGTATGACTCGAGATATTACTGAGTACATACGAAAATGTCAAAAATGCCAAAAAGCTAAAATAACCAAGCACAATAAGACCCCATTAATAATAACTGATACGCCAATAAATGCTTTCGACAGAGTGATAGTAGACACTATTGGTCCACTACCAAAATCAGAAAATGACAATGAGTATGCAGTCACTTTAATATGTGATCTAACTAAATATTTAGTTGCCATACCAGCTCCAAATAAGAACGCAAACACTGTCGCTAAAGCAATTTTTGAATCATTTATTCTGAAGTACGGTCCAATGAAGACGTTTATTACGGACATGGGAACAGAATATAAGAATTCAATTATAAATGATTTATGCAAATACCTAAAAATTGAAAATATAACATCTACGGCACACCACCACCAGACAGTTGGAACAATAGAACGTAGTCATAGAACTTTTAATGAATACATACGCTCATATATATCGGTTGATAAAGCTGATTGGGACGTATGGCTTCAATATTTCGTTTTCTGTTTCAACACGACCCCCTCAATGGCACATAATTACTGTCCATATGAGTTAGTATTTGGTAAAACAAATAATTTACCAAAACAATTTAATAGTATAGATAAGATTGAAACCATATATAATATAGATGACTATGCTAAGGAAAGTAAATATAGACTAGAAGTAGCATACAAAAGAGCCAGAATAATGATGATGAGAAGAAAATAAGAAAAAAAATAAGATACTATATGATCAGAAAACAAACAACATAGATATATCAATAGGTGATAAAGTCTTATTAACAAATGAAAGTAACGGAAATAGGAGATAGAAATAACATTATAATAACGAATAATAATAACAAAAAACAAACAGTTCATAAGGATAGGTTAAAAATGTTTATTTCATAATTGTATTTAGAATGGCCATGCTAAGAAAAAAATTTTTCTTCTTTACATACAAATAATATTTGTAATTTCATTTTCTTGGAATATATATATATATAAAAAAAAAAAAACAAAAAAAAAAAAAAATTTTCCTTTGTTAATTAAAAATTATTCTTTTAAGCAAAGTATACTTATAAAATAACTTCATAATATTACGTTATTTTTAAAAAGAAGGGAGATGTAGTATGCATATATATTGAATATCTTCTGTACCAAGAGTACTTAAAGTGAACACACTGTAACACTTTGTTGCAGTGTTTATATATATACAAATCCCCGGTCATAAACCAAGTGGCCGAAATATGAGTCGATCGGCGCGCTCACAGAATGTGCAAGTGTCAGCATTCTGTTAGACGCGCCGACCACTTGACCGAACTCAAGGGCATGCATATACCCTAGCGCTCCAGCTTAAGAGAGCATAATTACATACATATAACATATAGAATATACATAACCGTCTCTCTGCTGTCCAACTGTGGGCAGCGCAGCGATTAGACTTAGGCTTACTTAGAACCTAAGGAAAAATGTAAAAATCAGATTCTACTGAACGTTGGAAGCGGCACCTTCGCTGCTCCCAATAAATTAATAAAAATAATATATCGTTCACAACAATAGTGCTCCGATCTTAATAGGATTTTGCATATATATGAGGAGCATAGTAAAACTAATAAATGCCGAGTTTGGTCAAGATATCTTGAAAAACAAAATGTTTTTTCATACAAGAACTTCATTTTCGACCGATCGTTCCTATGGCAGCTATATGATATAGTGGTCCGATCTTAACAGGATTTCGCATATATATGAGGAGCATAGTAAAACTAAAAAATACCGAGTTTGGTCAATATATCTTGATAAACAACATTCTTTTCCATACATCAACTTAATTTTCGACTGGTCGTTCCTATGGCAGCTATATGATATAGTGGTCCGATCTTAATAGGATTATGCATATATATGAGGAGCATAGTAAAACTAATAACTGCCAAGTATGGTCAAGATATCTTGATAAACAATATTTTTTCATGCAACAACTTAATTTTCGACCACTCGTTCCAATGGCAGCTATATGATATAGTGGTCCGATCTTAATAGGATTTTGCATATATATGAGGAGCATAGTAATACTTACAACTGCCAAGTTTGGTCAAGATATCTTGATAAACAACATTTTTTTCCATACAACAACTTAATTTTCGACCGCTCGTTCCTATGGCAGCTATATGATATAGTGGTCCGATCTTAATAGGATTTCGCATATATATGAGGAGCGTAGTAAAACAAATAACTGCCAAGTCTGGTCACGATATCTTGATAAACAAAGATTTTGTTCATACAACTTAATTTTTGACCGCTCGTTCCTATGGCAGCTATATGATAAACTAATAAACACCCAGTTTGGTCAAGATATCTTTATAAACAACGTTGTTTTTCGTACAACAACTTATTTTTCGACCTATCGATCCTATGGCAGATATATTATTTGGTGGTCCGATCTGAACAGGATTTCGCATATATATGAGGAGCATAGTAAAACTAAAAAATACCGAGTTTGGTCAATATATCTTGATAAACAACATTCTTTTCCATACATCAACTTAATTTTCGACTGCTCGTTCCTATGGCAGCTATATGATATAGTGGTCCGATCTTAATAGGATTTTGAATATATATGAGGAGTATAGTAAAAGCTATAATTGCCAAGTTTGGTCAAGATATCTTGCTAAACAACATTTTTTTCATACAACAATTTAATTTTCGACCGCTCGTTCCTATGGCAGCTATATGATATAGTGGTCCGATCTTAATAGGATTTCGCATATATATGAGGAACATAGTAATACTAATAACTGCCAAGGTTGGTCAAGATATCTTGATAAACAAAATTTTTTTCCATACAACAACTTAATTTTCGACCGCTCGTTCCTATGGCAGCTATATGATATAGTGGTCCGATCTTAATAGGATTTCGCATATATATGAGGAGCGTAGTAAAACAAATAAGTGCCAAGTTTGGTCACGATATCTTGATAAACAACGTTGTTTTTCGTACAACAACTTATTTTTCGACCTATCGATCCTATGGCAGATATATTATATAGTGGTCCGATCTTAACAGGATTTCGCATATATATGAGGAGCATAGTAAAACTTAAAAATGCCGAGTTTGGTCAATATATCTTGATAAACAACATTCTTTTCCATACATCAACTTAATTTTCGACTGCTCGTTCCTATGGCAGCTATATGATATAGTGGTCCGATCTTAATAGGATTTTGCATATATATGAGGAGTATAGTAAAAGTTATAATTGCCAAGTTTGGTCAAGATATCTTGCTAAACAACATTTTTTTCATACAACAATTTAATTTTCGACCGCTCGTTCCTATGGCAGCTATATGATATAGTGGTCCGATCTTAATAGGATTTTGCCTATATATGAGGAGCATAGTAATACTAATAACTGCCAAGCTTGGTCACGATATCTTGATAAACAACGTTGTTTTTCGTACAACAACTTATTTTTCGACCTATCGATCCTATGGCAGATATATTATATAGTGGTCCGATCTTAACAGGATTTCGCATATATATGAGGAGCATAGTAAAACTAAAAAATGCCGAGTTTGGTCAATATATCTTGATAAACAACATTCTTTTCCATACATCAACTTAATTTTCGACTGCTCGTTCCTATGGCAGCTATATGATATAGTGGTCCGATCTTAATAGGATTATGCATATATATGAGGACCATAGTAAAACTTATAACTGCCAAGTTTGGTCAAGATATCTTGCTAGGCAACATTTTTTTCATTCAAGATCCTACTTTTCGTAAGATCGTTCCTATGGCAGCTATATGATATAGTGGTCCGATCTTAATAGGATTTCGCCTATATATGAGGAGTATAGTAATACTAATAAATACCGAGTTTGGTCAAGATATCTTGAAAAACAAAATTTTTTTCATACAAAAACTTAATTTTCGACCGATCGTTCCTATGGCAGCTATATGATATAGTGGTCCGGTCTTAATAGGATTTTGCATATATATGAGGAGCATAGTAAAACTAATAAATGCCGAGTTTGGTCAAGATATCTTGATAAACAAAATATTTTTTCATACAAGATCCTACTTTTCGACAGATCGTTCCTATGGCAGCTATATGGTATAGTGGTCCGATCTTAATAGGATTTCGCCTATATATGAGGAGTATAGTAATACTAATAAATACCGAGTTTGGTCAAGATATCTTGAAAAACAAAATTTTTTTCATACAAAAACTTAATTTTCGACCGATCGTTCCTATGGCAGCTATATGATATAGTGGTCTGATCTTAATAGGATTTTGGATATATATGAGGATATCTTGATATCAAGATATCTTGATAAACAAAATTTTTTTCATACAAGAACTAAATTTTCGACCGATCGTTCCTATGGCAGCTATATGATATAGTGGTCCGATCTGAATAGGATTTTGCATATATATGAGGAGCATAGTAAAACTAATAAATACCGAGTTTGGTCAAGATATCTTGAAAAACAAAATGTTTTTTCATACAAGAACTTCATTTTCGACCGATCGTTCCTATGGCAGCTATATGATATAGTGGTCCGATCTTAATAGGATTTTGCATATGTATGAGGAGCATAGTAAAACTAATAAATGCCGAGTTTGGTTAAGATATCTTGAAAAACAAAATGTTATTTTATACAAAAACTTAATTTTCGACAGATCGTTCCTATGGCAGCTATATGCTATAGTAGTTCGATCCTGCTGGTTTTGACATATGTGCTGCGTGCAACAGAAAAAGGGACTTCTGCAAAGTTTCATTAAGATAGCTTTAAAACTGAGAGACTAGTTCGCATAGAAACAGGCACAGACGACAGACGGACATGGCTATATCGACTCGGCTGTTGATGCTGATCAAGAATATATATACTTTATGGGGTCGGAGATGTTTCCTTCTATGCGTTACACATTTCACGGAACAAAATTATAATACCCTCTGCAAGGGGTATAAAAAGGCTTTTAATCAAAAATCGATGTAAATAAGATTTTGCAAAAAATGAAGGGAGCATAGTGAAATCTTTAAATGTCGTGTTTAATCGCAAAATCATGATAAACAAAAAATGCTCCATACAAAAACTTAATAATATGATATAGTGGTCCGATCTTAATAGGATTTTGCATATATATGAGGAGCATAGTAAAACTAATAAATGCCGAGTTTGGTCAAGATATCTTGATAAACAAAATTTTTTTCATACAAGATCCTACTTCTCGACAGATCGTTCCTATGGCAGCTATATGATATAGTGGTCCGATCTTAATAGGATTTCGCCTATATATGAGGAGCATAGTAAAACTAAAAAATGCCGAGTTTGGTCAATATATCTTGCTAAACAACATTCTTTTCCATACATCAACTTAATTTTCGACTGCTCGTTCCTATGGCAGCTATATGATATAGTGGTCCGATCTTAATAGGATTTTGCATATATATGAGGAGTATAGTAAAAGTTATAATTGCCAAGTTTGGTCAAGATATCTTGCTAAACAACATTTTTTTCATACAACAATTTAATTTTCGACCGCTCGTTCCTATGGCAGCTATATGATATAGTGGTCCGATCTTAATAGGATTTCGCATATATATGAGGAACATAGTAAAACTAATAACTGCCAAGTATGGTCAAGATATCTTGATAAACAACATTTTTTTCCATACAACAACTTAATTTTCGACCACTCGTTCCAATGGCAGCTAAACGATATAGTGGTCCGATCTTAATAGGATTTTGCCTATATATGAGGAGCATAGTAATACTAATAACTGCCAAGTTTGGTCACGATATCTTGATAAACAACGTTGTTTTTCGTACAACAACTTATTTTTCGACCTATCGATCCTATGGCAGATATATTATATAGTGGTCCGATCTTAACAGGATTTCGCATATATATGAGAAGCATAGTAAAACTAAAAAATGCCGAGTTTGGTCAATATATCGTGATAAACAACATTCTTTTCCATACATCAACTTAATTTTCGACTGATCGTTCCTATGGCAGCTATATGATATAGTGGTCCGATCTTAATAGGATTATGCATATATATGAGGACCATAGTAAAACTTATAACTGCCAAGTTTGGTCAAGATATCTTGCTAGGCAACATTTTTTTCATTCAAGATCCTACTTTTCGTAAGATCGTTCCTATGGCAGCTATATGATATAGTGGTCCGATCTTAATAGGATTTCGCCTATATATGAGGAGTATAGTAATACTAATAAATACCGAGTTTGGTCAAGATATCTTGAAAAACAAAATGTTTTTTCATACAAAAACTTAATTTTCGACCGATCGTTCCTATGGCAGCTATATGATATAGTAGTCCGATCTTAATAGGATTTTACATATATATGAGGAGCATAGTAAAACTAATAAATGCCGAGTTTGGTCAAGATATCTTGATAAACAAAATATTTTTTCATACAAGATCCTACTTTTCGACAGATCGTTCCTATGGCAGCTATATGGTATAGTGGTCCGATCTTAATAGGATTTCGCCTATATATGAGGAGTATAGTAATACTAATAAATACCGAGTTTGGTCAAGATATCTTGAAAAACAAAACAAAATTTTTTTCATACAAGAACTAAATTTTCGACCGATCGTTCCTATGGCAGCTATATGATATAGTGGTCCGATCTGAATAGGATTTTGCATATATATGAGGAGCATAGTAAAACTAATAAATACCGAGTTTGGTCAAGATATCTTGAAAAACAAAATGTTTTTTCATACAAGAACTTCATTTTCGACCGATCGTTCCTATGGCAGCTATATGATATAGTGGTCCGATCTTAATAGGATTTTGCATATGTATGAGGAGCATAGTAAAACTAATAAATGCCGAGTTTGGTTAAGATATCTTGAAAAACAAAATGTTTTTTTATACAAAAACTTAATTTTCGACAGATCGTTCCTATGGCAGCTATATGCTATAGTAGTTCGATCCTGCTGGTTTTGACATATGTGCTGCGTGCAACAGAAAAAGGGACTTCTGCAAAGTTTCATTAAGATAGCTTTAAAACTGAGAGACTAGTTCGCATAGAAACAGACAGACGGACAGACGGACATGGCTATATCGACTCGGCTGTTGATGCTGATCAAGAATATATATACTTTATGGGGTCGGAGATGTTTCCTTCTATGCGTTACACATTTCACGACAAAATTATAATACCCTCTGCAAGGGTATAAAAAAGGCTTTTAATCAAAAATCGATGTAAATAAGATTTTGCAAAAATGAAGGGAGCATAGTGAAATCTTTAAATGTCGTGTTTAATCGCAAAATCATGATAAACAAAAAATGCTCCATACAAAAACTTAATAATATGATATAGTGGTCCGATCTTAATAGGATTTTGCATATATATGAGGAGCATAGTAAAACTAATAAATGCCGAGTTTGGTCAAGATATCTTGATAAACAAAATTTTTTTCATACAAGATCCTACTTCTCGACAGATCGTTCCTATGGCAGCTATATGATATAGTGGTCCGATCTTAATAGGATTTCGCCTATATATGAGTAGCATAGTAAAACTAATAAATGCCGAGTTTGGTCAAGATATCACAATAAACAAAATTTTTTTCATGCAAGAACTAAATTTTCGACCGTTCGTTCCTATGGCTGCTATATGATATAGTGGTCCGATCTTAATAGGATTTTGCATATATATGAGGAGCATAGTAAAACTAATAAATGCCGAGTTTGGTCAAGATATCTTGATAAACAAAATTATTTTTCTTACAAGAACTAAATTTTTGACCGATCGTTCCTATGGCAGCTATATGATATAGTGGTCCGATCTTAATAGGATTTTGCATATATATGAGGAGCATAGTAAAACTAATAAATGCCGAGTTTGGTCAAGATATCTTGAAAAACAAAATGTTTTTTCATACAAGAACTACATTTTCGACCGATCGTTCCTATGGCAGCTATATGATAAAGTGGTCCGATCTTAATAGGATTTTGCATATATATGAGGAGCATAGTAAAACTAATAAATGCCGAGTTTGGTTAAGATATCTTGAAAAACAAAATGTTTTTTTATACAAAAACTTAATTTTCGACCGATCGTTCCTATGGCAGCTATATGATATAGTGGTCCGACCTTAATAGGATTTTGCATATATATGAGGAGCATAGTAAAACTAATAAATGCGGAGGTTGGTCAAGATATCTTGATAAACAAAATTTTTTTCATACAAGAACTAAATTTTCGACCGATCGTTCCTATGGCAGCTATATGATATAGTGGTCCGATCTTAACAGGATTTTGCATATATATGAGGAGCATAGTAAAACTAATAAATTCCGAGTTTGGCCAAGATATCTTGAAAAACAAAATGTTTTTTCATACAAGAACTAAATTTTCGACCGATCGTTCCAATGGCAGCTATATGATATAGTGCTCCGATCTTAATAGGATTTTGCATATATATGAGGAGCATAGTAAAACTAATAAATGCCGAGTTTGGTCAAGATATCTTGAAAAACAAAATGTTTTTTCATACAAGAACTACATTTTCGACCGATCGTTCCTATGGCAGCTATATGATATAGTGGTCCGATCTTAATAGGATTTTGCATATATATGGGGAGCATAGTAAAACTAATAAATGCCGAGTTTGGCCAAGATATCTTGATAAACAAAATTTTTTTCATACAAGAACTAAATTTTCGACCGATCGTTCCTATGGCAGCTATATGATATAGTGGTCCGATCTTAACAGGATTTTGCATATATATGAGGAGCATAGTAAAACTAATAAATGCCGAGTTTGGCCAAGATATCTTGAAAAACAAAATGTTTTTTCATACAAGAACTAAATTTTCGACCGATCGTTCCTATGGCAGCTATATGATATAGTGCTCCGATCTTAATAGGATTTTGCATATATATGAGGAGCATAGTAAAACTAATAAATGCCGAGTTTGGTCAAGATATCTTGAAAAACAAAATGTTTTTTCATACAAGAACTTCATTTTCGACCGATCGTTCCTATGGCAGCTATATAATGTAGTGGTCCGATCTTAATTGGATTTTGCATATATATGAGGAGCATAGTAAAACTAATAAATGCCGAGTTTGGTTAAGATATCTTGAAAAACAAAATGTTTTTTCATACAAAAACTTAACTTTCGACCGATCGTTCCTATGGCAGCTATATGCTATAGTAGTTCGATCCAGCTGGTTTTGACATATGTGCTGCGTGCAACAGAAAAAGGGACTTCTGCAAAGTTTCATTAAGATAGCTTTAAACTGAGAGACTAGTTCGCAAGAAACAGAAAGACGGACAGACGGACATGGCTATATCGACTCGGCTGTTGATGCTGATCAAGAATATATATACTTTATGGGGTCGTAGATGTTCCTTCTATGCGTTACACATTTCACGACAAAATTATAATACCCTCTGCAAGGGTATAAAAAAGGCTTTTAATCAAAAATCGATGTAAATAAGATTTTGCAAAAATGAAGGGAGCATAGTGAAATCTTTAAATGCCGTGTTTAATCGCAAAATGATAAACAAAAAATGCTCCATACAAAAACTTAATAATATGATATAGTGGTCCGATCTTAATAGGATTTTGCATATATATGAGGAGCATAGTAAAACTAATAAATGCCGAGTTTGGTCAAGATATCTTGATAAACAAAATTTTTTTTCGTACAAGATCTTACTTTTCGACAGATCGTTCCTTTGGCAGCTATATGATATAGTGGTCCGATCTTAATAGGATTTCGCCTATATATGAGTAGCATAGTAAAACTAATAAATGCCGAGTTTGGTCAAGATATCTCAATAAACAAAATTTTTTTCATGCAAGAACTAAATTTTCGACCGTTCGTTCCTATGGCTGCTATATGATATAGTGGTCCGATCTTAATAGGATTTTGCATATATATGAGGAGCATAGTAAAACTAATAAATGCCGAGTTTGGACAAGATATCTTGATAAACAAAATTTTTTTCATACAAGAACTAAATTTTCGACCGATCGTTCCTATGGCAGCTATATGATATAGTGGTCCGATCTTAATAGGATTTTGCATATATATGAGGAGCATAGTAAAACTAATAAATGCCGAGTTTGGCCAAGATATCTTGAAAAACAAAATGTTTTTTCCTACAAGAACTACATTTTCGACCGATCGTTCCTATGGCAGCTATATGATATAGTGGTCCGATCTTAATAGGATTTTGCATATATATGAGGTGCATAGTAAAACTAATAAATGCCGAGTTTGGTTAAGCTATCTTGAAAAACAAAATGTTTTTTTATACAAAAACTTAATTTTCGACCGATCGTTCCTATGGCAGCTATATGATATAGTGGTCCGATCTTAATAGGATTTCGCCTATATATGAGGAGTATAGTAATACTAATAAATACCGAGTTTGGTCAAGATATCTTGAAAAACAAAATGTTTTTTCATACAAAAACTTAATTTTCGACAGATCGTTCCTATGGCAGCTATATGATATAGTGGTCTGATCTTAATAGGATTTTGGATATATATGAGTAGCATAGTAAAACTAATAAATACCGAGTTTGGTCAAGATATCTTGATAAACAAAATTTTTTTCATACAAGATCCTACTTTTCGACAGATCGTTCCTATGGCAGCTATATGACATAGTGGTCCGATCTTAATAGGATTTCGCCTATATATGAGGAGTATAGTAGTACTAATAAATGCCGAGTTTGGTCAAGATATCTTGAAAAACAAAATGTTTTTTCATACAAGAACTCCATTTTCGACCGGTCGTTCCTATGGCAGCTATATGATATAGTGGTCCGATCTTAATAGGATTTTGCATATATTTAAGGAGCATAGTAAAACTAATAAATGTCAAGTTTGGTTAAGATATCTTAAAAAATAAAATGTTTTTTCATACAAAAACTTAATTTTCGACCGATCGTTCCTATGGCAGCTATATGATATAGTGGTCTGATCTTAATAGGATTTTGGATATATATGAGGAGCTTAGTAAAACTAATAAATGCCGAGTTTGGTCAAGATATCTTGACAAACAAAATTTTTTTCATACAAGAACTAAATTTTCGACCGATCGTTCCTATGGCAGCTATATGATATAGTGGTCCGATCTTAATAGGATTTTGGATATATTTGAGGAGCATAGTAAAACTAATAAATGCCGAGTTTGGTCAAGATATCTTGAAAAACAAAATGTTTTTTCGTACAAGAACTACATTTTCGACCGATCGTTCCTATGGTAGCTATATGATATAGTGGTCCGATCTTAATACGATTTTGCATATATATGAGGAGCATAGTAAAACTAATAAATGCCGAGTTTGGTTAAGATATCTTGAAAAACAAAATGTTTTTTTATACAAAAACTTAATTTTCGACCGATCGTTATACTGAGAGACTAGTTCGCAAGAAACAGACAGACGGACAGACGGACATGGCTATATCGACTCGGCTGTTGATGCTGATCAAGAATATATATACTTTATGGGGTCAGAGATGTCTCCTTCTTTGCGTTACACATGTCACGACAAAATTATAATACCCTCTGCAAGGGTTTAAAAAGCTAGGAAAGAGAACATTGATAGACTCAAACAGAAACAATCGACTGACATGCAGAATCATAACAAACGAGAAAGAAAGACTATCTTCGGCACGCCGAAGATCGAATACCCTTGCAGACCCAACCTTTTCATAATGCTCATAGTGCTTTGCCCGTATATCAGAAGCACAGGGAAAATAGTTAATGCCGAGTTTGGTCAAGATATCTTGATAAACAAAAAGGTTTTTAATCAAAAAACTAGTTTTCGATCGATCGCTCCTCTGGCAGATATATGATATAGTAGTCCGATCTTAATAGGATTTTGCATATATATGAGAAGCTTAGTAAAACTAATAAATGCCGAGTTTGGTCAAGATATCTTGATAAACAAAATTTTTTTCATACAAGAACTAAATTTTCGACCGATCGTTCCTATGGCAGCTATATTATATAGTGGTCCGATCTTAATAGGATTTTGCATATATATGAGGAGCATAGTAAAATTAATAAATGCCGAGTTTGGTCAAGATATCTTGAAAAACAAAATGTTTTTTCATACAACTTAATTTTCGACCGATCGTTCCTATGGCAGCTATATGATATAGTGGTCCGATCTTAATAGGATTTTGATGCTGATCAAGAATATATATACTTTATGGGGTCGGTGATGTCTCCTTCTATGCGTTACACATTTCACGACAAAATTATAATACCCTCTGCAAGGGTATAAAAACGCAACGACATACGCACCTATACACCAGGTCAAGAAATATTCGTCAAAGTTAATACCAGATTAGGTACCAAACTATCACCGAGATACAAAAAGGAAATAGTTAAAGAAACGAGAAAGAAGGGCTATCTTCGGCATGCCGAAGATCTAATACCCTTGCAGGCCCAACCTTTTAATGCCGAGAAAATGGTTAAGGCCGAGTTTGGTCAAGGTATATTGATAAACAAAACGAGAAAGAAGGGCTATCTTCGGCATACCGAAAATCTAATACCCTTGCAGACCCAACCTTTTAATGCCGAGAAAATGGTTAAGGCCGAGTTTGGTCAAGGTATATTGATAAACAAAAATAAGGCTTTTAATCAAAAACCGATGTAAATAAGATTTTGCATAAATGAAGGGAGCATAGTGAAATCTTTAAATGCCGTGTTTAATCGCAAAATCATGAAAAACAAAAAATGCTCCATACAAAAACTTAATAATATGATATAGTGGTCCGATCTTAATAGGATTTCGCCTTTATATGAGGAGTATCGTAATACTAATAAATACCGAGTTTGGTCAAGATATCTTGAAAAACAAAATGTTTTTTCATACAAAAACTTAATTTTCGACCGATCGTTCCTATGGCAGCTATATGATATAGTGGTCTGATCTTAATAGGATTTTGGATATATATGAGGAGCTTAGTTAAACTAATAAATGCCGAGTTTGGTCAAGATATCTAGATAAACAAAATTTTTTTCGTACAAGAACTAAATTTTCGACCGATCGTTCCTATGGCAGCTATATGATATAGTGGTCCGATCTTAATAGGATTTTGCATATATATGAGGAGCATAGTAAAACTAATAAATGCCGAGTTTGGTCATAATATCTTGATAAACAAAATTTTTTTCATACAAGATCCTACTTTTCGACAGATCGTTCCTATGGCAGCTATATGATATAGTGGTCCGATCTTAATAGGATTTCGCCTATATATGAGGAGTATAGTAATACTAATAAATACCGAGTTTGGTCAAGATATCTTGAAAAAAAAATGTTTTTTCATACAAAAACTTAATTTTCGACCGATCGTTCCTATGGCAGCTATATGATATAGTGGTCTGATCTTAATAGGATTTTGCATATAAATGAGTAGCATAGTAAAACTAATAAATACCGAGTTTGGTCAAAATATCTTGATAAACAAAATTTTTTTCATACAAGATCCTACTTTTCGACCGATCGTTCCTATGGCAGCTATATGATATAGTGGTCCGATCTTAATAAGATTTCGCCTATATATGAGGAGTATAGTAATACTAATAAATACCGAGTTTGGTCAAGATATCTTGAAAAAAAAAATGTTTTTTCATACAAAAACTTAATTTACGACCGATCGTTCCTATGGCAGCTATATGATATAGTGGTCCGATCTTAATAGGATTTCGCCTATATATAAGGAGTATAGTAATAATAATAAATACCGAGTTTGGTCAAATATCTTGAAAAACAAAATGTTTTTTCATACAAGAACTACATTTTCGACCGATTGTTCCTATGGCAGCTATATGATATAGTGGTCCGATTTTAATACGATTTTGCATATAAATGAGGAGCATAGTAAAACTAATAAATACCGAGTTTGGTCAAGATATCTTGAAAATCAAAATGTTTTTTTCATACAAAAACTTAATTTTCGACCGATCGCTCCTGTGGCAGATATATGATATAGTACTCCGATCTTAATAGGATTTTGCATATATATGAGAAGCTTAGTAAAACTAATAAATGCCGAGTTTGGTCAAGATATCTTGATAAACAAAATTTTTTTCATACAAGAACTAAATTTTCGACCGATCGTTCCTATGGCAGCTATATTATATAGTGGTCCGATCTTAATAGGATTTTTGCATATATATGAGGAGCATAGTAAAATTAATAAATGCCGAGTTTGGTCAAAATATCTTGAAAAACAAAATGTTTTATCATACAACTTAATTTTCGACCGATCGTTCCTATGGCAGCTATATGATATAGTGGTCCGATCTTAATAGGATTTTGATGCTGATCAAGAATATATATACTTTATGGGGTCGGTGATGTCTCCTTCTATGCGTTACACATTTCACGACAAAATTATAATACCCTCTGCAAGGGTATAAAAACGCAACGACATACGCACCTATACACCAGGTCAAGAAATATTCGTCAAAGTTAATACCAGATTAGGTACCAAACTATCACCGAGATACAAAAAGGAAATAGTTAAAGAAACGAGAAAGAAGGGCTATCTTCGGCATGCCGAAGATCTAATACCCTTGCAGGCCCAACCTTTTAATGCCGAGAAAATGGTTAAGGACGAGTTTGGTCAAGGTATATTGATAAACAAAAAAAAGGTTTTTAATCAAAAACCGATGTAAATAAGATTTTGCAAAAATGAAGGGAGCATAGTGAAATATTTAAATGCCGTGTTTAATCGCAAAATCATGAAAAACAAAAAATGCTCCATACAAAAACTTAATAATATGATATAGTGGTCCGATCTTAATAGGATTTCGCCTATATATGAGGAGTATAGTAATACTAATAAATACCGAGTTTGGTCAAGATATCTTGAAAAACAAAATGTTTTTTCATACAAAAACTTAATTTTCGACCGATCGTTCCTATGGCAGCTATATGATATAGTGGTCTGATCTTAATAGGATTTTGGATATATATGAGGAGCTTAGTTAAACTAATAAATGCCGAGTTTGGTCAAGATATCTAGATAAACAACATTTTTTCGTACAAGAACTACATTTTCGACCGATCGTTCCTATGGCAGCTATATGATATAGTGGTCCGATCTTAATAGGATTTTGCATATATATGAGGAGCATAGTAAAACTAATAAATGCCGAGTTTGGTCATGATATCTTGATAAACAAAATTTTTTTCATACAAGATCCTACTTTTCGACAGATTGTTCCTATGGCAGCTATATGATATAGTGGTCCGATCTTAATAGGATTTCGCCTATATATGGGGAGTATAGTAATACTAATAAATGCCGAGTTTGGTCAAGATATCTTGATAAACAAAATTTTTTTCATACAAGAACTAAATTTTCGACCGATCGTTCCTATGGCAGCTATATGATATAGTGGTCCGATCTTAATAGGATTTTGCATATATTTGAGGAGCATAGTAAAACTAATAAATGCCGAGTTTGGTCAAGATATCTTGAAAAACAAAATGTTTTTTCGTACAAGAACTACATTTTCGACCGATCGTTCCTATGGCAGCTATATGATATAGTGGTCCGATCTTAATAGGATTTTGCATATATATGAGGAGCATAGTAAAACTAATAAATGCCGAGTTTGGTCAAGATATCTTGATAAACAACATTTTTTTCATACAAGATCCTACTTTTCGACAGATTGTTCCTATGGCAGCTATATGATATAGTGGTCCGATCTTAATAGGATTTCGCCTATATATGAGGAGTATAGTAATACTAATAAATACCGAGTTTGGTCAAGATATCTTGAAAAAAAAAATGTTTTTTCATACAAAAACTTAATTTTCGACCGATCGTTCCTATGGCAGCTATATGATATAGTGGTCTGATCTTAATAGGATTTTGCATATAAATGAGTAGCATAGTAAAACTAATAAATACCGAGTTTGGTCAAAATATCTTGATAAACAAAATTTTTTTCATACAAGATCCTACTTTTCGACAGATCGTTCCTATGGCAGCTATATGATATAGTGGTCCGATCTTAATAGGATTTCGCCTATATATGAGGAGTATAGTAATACTAATAAATACCGAGTTTGGTCAAGATATCTGGAAAAAAAAAATGTTTTTTCATACAAAAACTTAATTTTCGACCGATCGTTCCTATGGCAGCTATATGATATAGTGGTCCGATCTTTATATGATTTCGCCTATATATAAGGAGTATAGTACTAATAATAAATACCGAGTTTGGTCAAATATCTTGAAAAACAAAATGTTTTTTCATACAAGAACTACATTTTCGACCGATTGTTCCTATGGCAGCTATATGATATAGTGGTCCGATTTTAATACGATTTTGCATATAAATGAGGAGCATAGTAAAACTAATAAATACCGAGTTTGGTCAAAATATCTTGAAAAACAAAATGTTTTTTTCATACAAAAACTTAATTTTCGACCGATCGCTCCTCTGGCAGATATATGATATAGTACTCCGATCTTAATAGGATTTTGCATATATATGAGAAGCTTAGTAAAACTAATAAATGCCGAGTTTGGTCAAGATATCTTGATAAACAAAATTTTTTTCATACAAGAACTAAATTTTCGACCGATCGTTCCTATGGCAGCTATATTATATAGTGGTCCGATCTTAATAGGATTTTGCATATATATGAGGAGCATAGTAAAATTAATAAATGCCGAGTTTGGTCAAAATATCTTGAAAAACAAAATGTTTTATCATACAACTTAATTTTCGACCGATCGTTCCTATGGCAGCTATATGATATAGTGGTCCGATCTTAATAGGATTTTGATGCTGATCAAGAATATATATACTTTATGGGGTCGGTGATGTCTCCTTCTATGCGTTACACATTTCACGACAAAATTATAATACCCTCTGCAAGGGTATAAAAACGCAACGACATACGCACCTATACACCAGGTCAAGAAATATTCGTCAAAGTTAATACCAGATTAGGTACCAAACTATCACCGAGATACAAAAAGGATATAGTTAAAGAAACGAGAAAGAAGGGCTATCTTCGGCATGCCGAAGATCTAATACCCTTGCAGGCCCAACCTTTTAATGCCGAGAAAATGGTTAAGGACGAGTTTGGTCAAGGTATATTGATAAACAAAACGACAAAGAAGTGCTATCTTCGGCATACCGAAAATCTAATACCCTTGCAGACCCAACCTTTTAATGCCGAGAAAATGGTTAAGGCCGAGTTTGGTCAAGGTATATTGATAAACAAAAAAAAGGTTTTTAATCAAAAACCGATGTAAATAAGATTTTGCAAAAAAATTAATTTTCGACCGATCGTTGCTATGGCAGCTATATGATATAGTGGTCTGATCTTAATAGGATTTTGGATATATATGAGGAGCTTAGTTAAACTAATAAATGCCGAGATTGGTCAAGATATCTAGATAAACAAAATTTTTTTTGTACAAGAACTACATTTTCGACCGATCGTTCCTATGGCAGCTATATGATATAGTGGTCCGATCTTAATAGGATTTTGCATATATATGAGGAGCATAGTAAAACTAATAAATGCCGAGTTTGGTCAAGATATCTTGATAAACAAAATTTTTTTCATACAAGATCCTACTTTTCGACAGATTGTTCCTATGGCAGCTATATGATATAGTGGTCCGATCTTAATAGGATTTCGCCTATATATGGGGAGTATAGTAATACTAATAAATGCCGAGTTTGGTCAAGATATCTTGATAAACAAAATTTTTTTCATACAAGAACTAAATTTTCGACCGATCGTTCCTATGGCAGCTATATGCTATAGTGGTCCGATCCAGCTGGTTTTGACATATGTGCTGCGCGCAACAGAAAAGGGGACTTCTGCAAAGTTTCATTAAGATAGCCTTAAAACTGAGAGACTAGTTCGCATAGAAACAGACAGACGGACAGACAGACATAGCTATATCGACTCGGCTGTTGATGCTGATCAAGAATATATATACTTTATGGGGTCGGAGATGTCTCCTTCTATGCGTTACATATTTCACGACAATATTATAATACCCCCTGCAAGGGTATAAAAATACGATAGACATCCAACTAACCCACAACTCAAAGAAACACCAATCCCCGAATACCCAGGACATACAATCCATATTGACATAAACACGACAGAAAAGAACTTAGTACTAACAGCAGTAGATCAATTTTCAAAATTAGCTCAGGGACGAATAATCAAGTCTAGAGCATTAGAAGACATTAACGAGAAAGAAGGGCTATCTTCGGCATGCCGAAGATCTAATACCCTTGCAGACCCAACCTTTTAATGCCGAGAAAATGGTTAAGGCCGAGTTTGGTCAAGGTATATTGATAAACAAAAGAAAGACTTTTAATCGAAAACCGATGTAAATAAGATTTTGCAAAAATGAAGGGAGCATAGTGAAATCTTTAAATGCCGTGTTTAATCGCAAAATCATGAAAAACAAAAAAAGCTCCATACAAAAACTTAATAATATGATATAGTGGTCCGATCTTAATAGGATTTTGCATATATATGAGTAGCATAGTAAAACTAATAAATACCGAGTTTGGTCAAGATATCTTGATAAACAAAATTTTTTTCATACAAGATCCTACTTTTCGACAGATCGTTCCTATGGCAGCTATATGATATAGTGGTCCGATCTTAATAGGATTTCGCCTATTTATGAGGAGTATAGAAATACTAATAAATACCGAGTTTGGTCAAGATATCTTGAAAAACAAAATGTTTTTTCATACAAGAACTACATTTTCGACCGATCGTTCCTATGGCAGCTATATGATATAGTGGTCCGATCTTAATACGATTTTGCTATATATGAGGAGCATAGTAAAACTAATAAATGCCGAGTTTGGTTAAGATATCTTGAAAAACAAAATTTTTTTCATACAAAAACTTAATTTTCGACCGATCTTTCCTATGGCAGCTATATTCTATAGTGGTCCGATCCAGCTGGTTTTGACATATGTGCTGCGTGCAACAGAAAAAGGGACTTCTGCAAAGTTTCATTAAGATAGCTTTAAACTGAGAGACTAGTTCGCAAGAAACAGACAGACGGACATGGCTATATCGACTCGGCTGTTGATGCTGATCAAGAATATATATACTTTATGGGGTCAGAGATGTCTCCTTCTATGCGTTACACATTTCACGACAAAATTATAATACCCTCTGCAAGGGTATAAAAAGCTAGGAAAGAGAACATTGACAGACTCAAACAGAAACAATCGACTGACATGCAGAATCATAACAAACGAGAAAGAAAGACTATCTTCGGCACGCCGAAGATCGAATACCCTGCAGACCCAACCTTTTCATAATGCTCATAGTGCTTTGCCCGTATATAAGAAGCACAGGGAAAATAGTTAATGCCGAGTTTGGTCAAGATATCTTGATAAACAAAAAGGTGTTTAATCAAAAAACTAGTTTTCGATCGATCGCTCCTCTGGCAGATATATGATATAGTAGTCCGATCTTAATAGGATTTTGCATATATATGAGAAGCTTAGTAAAACTAATAAATGCCGAGTTTGGTCAAGATATCTTGATAAAAAAAATTTGTTTCATACAAGAACTAAATTTTCGACCGATCGTTCCTATGGCAGCTATATTATATAGTGGTCCGATCTTAATAGGATTTTGCATATATATGAGGAACATAGTAAAATTAATAAATGCCGAGTTTGGTCAAGATATCTTGATGAACAAAATCTGTTTCATACAAGAACTAAATTTTCGACCGATCGTTCCTATGGCAGCTATATGATATAGTGGTCCGATCTTAATAGGATTTTGCATATATATGAGGAGCATAGTAAAACTAATAAATGCCGAGTTTGGTCAAGATATCTTGAAAAATAAAATGTTTTTTCATACAACTTAATTTTCGACCGACCGTTCCTATGGCAGCTATATGATATAGTGGTCCGATTTTAATAGGATTTTGATGCTGATCAAGAATATATATACTTTATGGGGTCGGTGCTGTCTCCTTCTATGCGTTACACATTTCACGACAAAATTATAATACCCTCTGCAAGGGTATAAAAACGCAACGACATACGCACCTATACACCAGGTCAAGAAATATTCGTCAAAGTTAATACCAGATTAGGTACCAAACTATCACCGAGATACAAAAAGGAAATAGTTAAAGAAACGAGAAAGAAGGGCTATCTTCGGCATGCCGAAGATCTAATACCCTTGCAGGCCCAACCTTTTAATGCCGAGAAAATGGTTAAGGACGAGTTTGGTTAAGGTATATTGATAAACAAATCGAGAAAGAAGGGCTATCTTCGGCATACCGAAAATCTAATACCCTTGCAGACCCAACCTTTTAATGCCGAGAAAATGGTTAAGGCCGAGTTTGGTCAAGGTATATTGATAAACAAAAAAAAGGTTTTTAATCAAAAACCGATGTAAATAAGATTTTGCAAAAATGAAGGGAGCATAGTGAAATCTTTAAATGCCGTGTTTAATCGCAAAATCATGAAAAACAAAAAACGCTCCATACAAAAAACTTAATAATATGATATAGTGGTCCGATCTTAATAGGATTTCGCCTATATATGAGGAGTATAGTAATACTAATAAATACCGAGTTTGGTCAAGATATCTTGAAAAACAAAATGTTTTTTCATACAAAAACTTAATTTTCGACCGATCGTTGCTATGGCAGCTATATGATATAGTGGTCTGATCTTAATAGGATTTTGGATATATATGGGGAGCTTAGTAGAACTAATAAATGCCGAGTTTGGTCAAGATATCTTGATAAACAAAATTTTTTCGTACAAGAACTAAATTTTCGACCGATCGTTCCTATGGCAGCTATATGATATAGTGGTCCGATCTTAATAGGATTTTGCATATATATGAGGAGCATAGTAAAACTAATAAATGCCGAGTTTGGTCAAGATATCTTGATAAACAAAAATTTTTTTCATACAAGATCCTACTTTTCGACAGATTGTTCCTATGGCAGCTATATGATATAGTGGTCCGATCTTAATAGGATTTCGCCTATATATGAGGAGTATAGTAATACTAATAAATACCGCGTTTGGTCAAGATATCTTGAAAAAAAAAATGTTTTTTCATACAAAAACTTAATTTTCGACCGATCGTTCCTATGGCAGCTATATTATATGGTGGTCCGATCTTTATAGGATTTTGCATATATATGAGGAGCATAGTAAAATTAGTAAATGCAGCTATGGCAGCTATATGATATAGTGGTCCGATCTTAATAGGATTTCGCCTATATATGGGGAGTATAGTAATACTAATAAATGCCGAGTTTGGTCAAGATATCTTGATAAACAAAATTTTTTTCATACAAGAACTAAATTTTCGACCGATCGTTCCTATGGCAGCTATATGCTATAGTGGTCCGATCCAGCTGGTTTTGACATATGTGCTGCGCGCAACAGAAAAGGGGACTTCTGCAAAGTTTCATTAAGATAGCCTTAAAACTGAGAGACTAGTTCGCATAGAAACAGACAGACGGACAGACAGACATAGCTATATCGACTCGGCTGTTGATGCTGATCAAGAATATATATACTTTATGGGGTCGGAGATGTCTCCTTCTATGCGTTACATATTTCACGACAATATTATAATACCCCCTGCAAGGGTATAAAAATACGATAGACATCCAACTAACCCACAACTCAAAGAAACACCAATCCCCGAATACCCAGGACATACAATCCATATTGACATAAACACGACAGAAAAGAACTTAGTACTAACAGCAGTAGATCAATTTTCAAAATTAGCTCAGGGACGAATAATCAAGTCTAGAGCATTAGAAGACATTAACGAGAAAGAAGGGCTATCTTCGGCATGCCGAAGATCTAATACCCTTGCAGACCCAACCTTTTAATGCCGAGAAAATGGTTAAGGCCGAGTTTGGTCAAGGTATATTGATAAACAAAAAAAAGGCTTTTAATCGAAAACCGATGTAAATAAGATTTTGCAAAAATGAAGGGAGCATAGTGAAATCTTTAAATGCCGTGTTTAATCGCAAAATCATGAAAAACAAAAAAAGCTCCATACAAAAACTTAATAATATGATATAGTGGTCCGATCTTAATAGGATTTTGCATATATATGAGTAGCATAGTAAAACTAATAAATACCGAGTTTGGTCAAGATATCTTGATAAACAAAATTTTTTTCATACAAGATCCTACTTTTCGACAGATCGTTCCTATGGCAGCTATATGATATAGTGGTCCGATCTTAATAGGATTTCGCCTATTTATGAGGAGTATAGAAATACTAATAAATACCGAGTTTGGTCAAGATATCTTGAAAAACAAAATGTTTTTTCATACAAGAACTACATTTTCGACCGATCGTTCCTATGGCAGCTATATGATATAGTGGTCCGATCTTAATACGATTTTGCATATATATGAGGAGCATAGTAAAACTAATAAATGCCGAGTTTGGTTAAGATATCTTAAAAAACAAAATGTTTTTTCATACAAAAACTTAATTTTCGACCGATCTTTCCTATGGCAGCTATATTCTATAGTGGTCCGATCCAGCTGGTTTTGACATATGTGCTGCGTGCAACAGAAAAAGGGACTTCTGCAAAGTTTCATTAAGATAGCTTTAAACTGAGAGACTAGTTCGCAAGAAACAGACAGACGGACAGACGGACATGGCTATATCGACTCGGCTGTTGATGCTGATCAAGAATATATATACTTTATGGGGTCAGAGATGTCTCCTTCTATGCGTTACACATTTCACGACAAAATTATAATACCCTCTGCAAGGGTATAAAAAGCTAGGAAAGAGAACATTGACAGACTCAAACAGAAACAATCGACTGACATGCAGAATCATAACAAACGAGAAAGAAAGACTATCTTCGGCACGCCGAAGATCGAATACCCTTGCAGACCCAACCTTTTCATAATGCTCATAGTGCTTTGCCCGTATATAAGAAGCACAGGGAAAATAGTTAATGCCGAGTTTGGTCAAGATATCTTGATAAACAAAAAGGTGTTTAATCAAAAAACTAGTTTTCGATCGATCGCTCCTCTGGCAGATATATGATATAGTAGTCCGATCTTAATAGGATTTTGCATATATATGAGAAGCTTAGTAAAACTAATAAATGCCGAGTTTGGTCAAGATATCTTGATAAAAAAAATTTTTTTCATACAAGAACTAAATTTTCGACCGATCGTTCCTATGGCAGCTATATTATATAGTGGTCCGATCTTAATAGGATTTTGCATATATATGAGGAGCATAGTAAAATTAATAAATGCCGAGTTTGGTCAAGATATCTTGATAAACAAAATCTGTTTCATACAAGAACTAAATTTTCGACCGATCGTTCCTATGGCAGCTATATGATATAGTGGTCCGATCTTAATAGGATTTTGCATATATATGAGGAGCATAGTAAAACTAATAAATGCCGAGTTTGGTCAAGATATCTTGAAAAATAAAATGTTTTTTCATACAACTTAATTTTCGACCGACCGTTCCTATGGCAGCTATATGATATAGTGGTCCGATTTTAATAGGATTTTGATGCTGATCAAGAATATATATACTTTATGGGGTCGGTGATGTCTCCTTCTATGCGTTACACATTTCGACAAAATTATAATACCCTCTGCAAGGGTATAAAAACGCAACGACATACGCACCTATACACCAGGTCAAGAAATATTCGTCAAAGTTAATACCAGATTAGGTACCAAACTATCACCGAGATACAAAAAGGAAATAGTTAAAGAAACGAGAAAGAAGGGCTATCTTCGGCATGCCGAAGATCTAATACCTTGCAGGCCCAACCTTTTAATGCCGAGAAAATGGTTAAGGACGAGTTTGGTCAAGGTATATTGATAAACAAAACGAGAAAGAAGGGCTATCTTCGGCATACCGAAAATCTAATACCCTTGCAGACCCAACCTTTTAATGCCGAGAAAATGGTTAAGGCCGAGTTTGGTCAAGGTATATTGATAAACAAAAAAAAGGTTTTTAATCAAAAACCGATGTAAATAAGATTTTGCAAAAATGAAGGGAGCATAGTGAAATCTTTAAATGCCGTGTTTAATCGCAAAATCATGAAAAACAAAAAACGCTCCATACAAAAACTTAATAATATGAAATAGTGGTCCGATCTTAATAGGATTTCGCCTATATATGAGGAGTATAGTAATACTAATAAATACCGAGTTTGGTCAAGATATCTTGAAAAACAAAATGTTTTTTCATACAAAAACTTAATTTTCGACCGATCGTTGCTATGGCAGCTATATGATATAGTGGTCTGATCTTAATAGGATTTTGGATATATATGGGGAGCTTAGTAGAACTAATAAATGCCGAGTTTGGTCAAGATATCTTGATAAACAAAATTTTTTCGTACAAGAACTAAATTTTCGACCGATCGTTCCTATGGCAGCTATATGATATAGTGGTCCGATCTTAATAGGATTTTGATGCTGATCAAGAATATATATACTTTATGGGGTCGGTGATGTCTCCTTCTATGCGTTACACATTTCACGACAAAATTATAATACCCTCTGCAAGGGTATAAAAACGCAACGACATACGCACCTATACACCAGGTCAAGAAATATTCGTCAAAGTTAATACCAGATTAGGTACCAAACTATCACCGAGATACAAAAAGGAAATAGTTGAAGAAACGAGAAAGAAGGGCTATCTTCGGCATGCCGAAGATCTAATACCCTTGCAGGCCCAACCTTTTAATGCCGAGAAACTGGTTAAGGACGAGTTTGGTCAAGGTATATTGATAAACAAAACGAGAAAGAAGGGCTATCTTCGGGATACCGAAGATCTAATACCCTTGCAGACCCAACCTTTTAATGCCGAGAAAATGGTTAAGGCCGAGTTTGGTCAAGGTATATTGATAAACAAAAAAAAGGTTTTTAATCAAAAACCGATGTAAATAAGATTTTGCAAAAATGAAGGGAGCATAGTGAAATCTTTAAATGCCGTGTTTAATCGCAAAATCATGAAAAACAAAAAACGCTCCATACAAAAACTTAATAATATGAAATAGTGGTCCGATCTTAATAGGATTTCGCCTATATATGAGGAGTATAGTAATACTAATAAATACCGAGTTTGGTCAAGATATCTTGAAAAACAAAATGTTTTTTCATACAAAAACTTAATTTTCGACCGATCGTTGCTATGGCAGCTATATGATATAGTGGTCTGATCTTAATAGGATTTTGGATATATATGGGGAGCTTAGTAGAACTAATAAATGCCGAGATTGGTCAAGATATCTTGATAAACAAAATTTTTTCGTACAAGAACTAAATTTTCGACCGATCGTTCCTATGGCAGCTATATGATATAGTGGTCCGATCTTAATAGGATTTTGCATATATATGAGGAGCATAGTAAAACTAATAAATGCCGAGTTTGGTCAAGATATCTTGATAAACAAAATTTTTTTCATACAAGATCCTACTTTTCGACAGATTGTTCCTATGGCAGCTATATGATATAGTGGTCCGATCTTAATAGGATTTCGCCTATATATGAGGAGTATAGTAATACTAATAAATACCGCGTTTGGTCAAGATATCTTGAAAAACAAAATGTTTTTTCATACAAAAACTTAATTTTCGACCGATCGTTCCTATGGCAGCTATATGATATAGTGGTCTGATCTTAATAGGATTTTGCATATATATGAGTAGCATAGTAAAACTAATAAATACCGAGTTTGGTCAAAATATCTTGATAAACAAAATTTTTTTCATACAAGAACTAAATTTTCGACCGATCGTTCCTATGGCAGCTATATTATATAGTGGTCCGATCTTTATAGGATTTTGCATATATATGAGGAGCATAGTAAAATTAGTAAATGCCGAGTTTGGTCAAGATATCTTGAAAAACAAAATGTTTTTTCATACAACTTAATTTTCGACCGATCGTTCCTATGGCAGCTATATGATATAGTGGTCCGATCTTAATAGGATTTTGATGCTGATCAAGAATATATATACTTTATGGGGTCGGTGATGTCTCCTTCTATGCGTTACACATTTCACGACAAAATTATAATACCCTCTGCAAGGGTATAAAAACGCAACAACATACGCACCTATACACCAGGTCAAGAAATATTCGTCAAAGTTAATACCAGATTAGGTACCAAACTATCACCGAGATACAAAAAGGAAATAGTTAAAGAAACGAGAAAGAAGGGCTATCTTCGGCATGCCGAAGATCTAATACCCTTGCAGGCCCAACCTTTTAATGCCGAGAAAATGGTTATGGACGAGTTTGGTCAAGGTATATTGATAAACAAAACGAGAAAGAAGGGCTATCTTCGGCATACCGAAAATCTAATACCCTTGCAGACCCAACCTTTTAATGCCGAGAAAATGGTTAAGGCCGAGTTTGATCAAGGTATATTGATAAACAAAAAAAAGGTTTTTAATCAAAAACCGATGTAAATAAGATTTTGCAAAAATGAAGGGAGCATAGTGAAATCTTTAAATGCCGTGTTTAATCGCAAAATCATGAAAAACAAAAAATGCTCCATACAAAAACTTAATAATATGATATAGTGGTCCGATCTTAATAGGATTTCGCCTATATATGAGGAGTATAGTCATACTAATAAATACCGAGTTTGGTCAAGATATCTTGAAAAACAAAATGTTTTTTCATACAAAAACTTAATTTTCGACCGATCGTTGCTATGGCAGCTATATGATATAGTGGTCTGATCTTAATAGGATTTCGGATATATATGGAGAGCATAGTAAAACTAATAAACGCCGAGTTTGGTCAAGATATCTTGATAAACAAAATTTTTTTCATACAAGATCCTACTTTTCGACAGATTGTTCCTATGGCAGCTATATGATATAGTGGTCCGATCTTAATAGGATTTCGCCTATATATGAGGAGTATAGTAATACTAATAAATACCGAGTTTGGTCAAGATATCTTGAAAAACAAAATGTTTTTTCATACAAAAACTTAATTTTCGACCGATCGTTCCTATGGCAGCTATATGATATAGTGGTCTGATCTTAATAGGATTTTGCATATATATGAGTAGCATAGTAAAACTAATAAATACCGAGTTTGGTCAAAATATCTTGATAAACAAAATTTTTTTCATACAAGATCCTACTTTTCGACAGATCGTTCCTATGGCAGCTATATGATATAGTGGTCCGATCTTAATAGGATTTCGCCTATATATAAGGAGTATAGAAATAATAATAAATACCGAGTTTGGTCAAGATATCTTGAAAAACAAAATGTTTTTTCATACAAGAACTACATTTTCGACCGATCGTTCCTATGGCAGCTATATGATATAGTGGTCCGATCTTAATACGATTTTTCATATAAATGAGGAGCATAGTAAAACTAATAAATGATGAGTTTGGTCAAGATATCTTGAAAAACAAAATGTTTTTTCATACAAAAACTTAATTTTCGACCGATCGTTCCTATGGCAGCTATATGATATAGTGGTCTGATCTTAATAGGATTTTGCATATATATGAGTAGCATAGTAAAACTAAAAAATACCGAGTTTGGTCAAAATATCTTGATAAACAAAATTTTTTTCATACAAGAACTAAATTTTCGACCGATCGTTCCTATGGCAGCTATATTATATAGTGGTCCGATCTTAATAGGATTTTGCATATATATGAGGAGCATAGTAAAATTAATAAATGCCGAGTTTGGTCAAAATATCTTGAAAAATAAAAATGTTTTTTCATACAACTTAATTTTCGACCGATCGTTCCTATGGCAGCTATATGATATAGTGGTCCGATCTTAATAGGATTTTGATGCTGATCAAGAATATATATACTTTATGGGGTCGGTGATGTCTCCTTCTATGCGTTACACATTTCACGACAAAATTATAATACCCTCTGCAAGGGTATAAAAACGCAACGACATACGCACCTATACACCAGGTCAAGAAATATTCGTCAAAGTTAATACCAGATTAGGTACCAAACTATCACCGAGATACAAAAAGGAAATAGTTGAAGAAACGAGAAAGAAGGGCTATCTTCGGCATGCCGAAGATCTAATACCCTTGCAGGCCCAACCTTTTAATGCCGAGAAACTGGTTAAGGACGAGTTTGGTCAAGGTATATTGATAAACAAAACGAGAAAGAAGGGCTATCTTCGGCATACCGAAGATCTAATACCCTTGCAGACCCAACATTTTAATGCCGAGAAAATGGTTAAGGCCGAGTTTGATCAAGGTATATTGATAAACAAAAAAAAGGTTTTTAATCAAAAACCGATGTAAATAAGAGTTTGCAAAAATGAAGGGAGCATAGTGAAATCTTTAAATGCCGTGTTTAATCGCAAAATCATGAAAAACAAAAAATGCTCCATACAAAAACTTAATAATATGATATAGTGGTCCGATCTTAATAGGATTTCGCCTATATATGAGGAGTATAGTAATACTAATAAATACCGAGTTTGGTCAAGATATCTTGAAAAACAAAATGTTTTTTCATACAAAAACTTAATTTTCGACCGATCGTTGCTATGTCAGCTATATGATATAGTGGTCTGATCTTAATAGGATTTTGGATATATATGGGGAGCTTAGTAAAACTAATAAATGCCGAGTTTGGTCAAGATATCTTGATAAACAAAATTTTTTTCGTACAAGAACTAAATTTTCGACCGATCGTTCCTATGGCAGCTATATGATATAGTGGTCCGATCTTAATAGGATTTTGCATATATATGAGGAGCATAGAAAAACTAATAAATGCCGAGTTTGGTCAAGATATCTTGATAAACAACATTTTTTTCATACAAAAACTTAATTTTCGACCGATCGTTCCTATGGCAGCTATATGATATAGTGGTCTGATCTTAATAGGATTTTGCATATATATGAGTAGCATAGTAAAACTAATAAATACCGAGTTTGGTCAAAATATCTTGATAAACAAAATTTTTTTCATACAAGATCCTACTTTTCGACAGATCGTTCCTATGGCAGCTATATGATATAGTGGTCCGATCTTAATAGGATTTCGCCTACATATAAGGAGTATAGAAATAATAATAAATACCGAGTTTGGTCAAGATATCTTGAAAAACAAAATGTTTTTTCATACAAGAACTACATTTTCGACCGATCGTTCCTATGGCAGCTATATGATATAGTGGTCCGATTTTAATACGATTTTGCATATAAATGAGGAGCATAGTAAAACTAATAAATGCTGAGTTTGGTCAAGATATCTTGATAAACAACATTTTTTTCATACAAGATCCTACTTTTCGACAGATCGTTCCTATGGCAGCTATATGATATAGTGGTCCGATCTTAATAGGATTTCGCCTATATATGAGGAGTATAGTAATATTAATAAATACCGAGTTTGGTCAAGATATCTTGAAAAACAAAATGTTTTTTCATACAAAAACTTAATTTTCGACCGATCGTTCCTATGGCAGCTATATGATATAGTGGTCTGATCTTAATAGGATTTTGGATATATATGAGGAGCTTAGTAAAACTAATAAATGCTGAGTTTGGTCAAGATATCTTGATAAACAACATTTTTTTCATACAAGAACTACATTTTCGACCGATCGTTCCTATGGCAGCTATATGATATAGTGGTCCGATCTTAATAGGATTTTGCATATATTTGAGGAGCATAGTAAAACTAATAAATGCCGAGTTTGGTCAAGATATCTTGAAAAACAAAATGTTTTTTCGTACAAGAACTACATATTCGACCGATCGTTCCTATGGCAGCTATATGATATAGTGGTCCGATCTTAATAGGATTTTGCATATATATGAAGAGCATAGTAAAATTAATAAATGCCGAGTTTGGTTAAGATATCTTGAAAAACAAAATGTTTTTTTATACAAAAACTTAATTTTCGACCGATCGTTCCTGCGTCAGCTATATGCTATAGTGGTCCGATCCAGCTGGTTATGACATATGTGCTGCGTGCAACAGAAAAGGGGACTTCTGCAAAGTTTCATTAAGATAGCCTTAAAACTGAGAGACTAGTTCGCATAGAAACAGACAGACGGACAGACAGACATGGCTATATCGACTCCGCTGTTGATGCTGATCAAGAATATATATACTTTATGGGGTCGGAGATGTCTCCTTCTATGCGTTACATATTTCACGACAATATTATAATACCCCCTGCAAGGGAATAAAAATACGATAGACATCCAACTAACCCACAACTCAAAGAAACACCAATCCCCGAATACCCAGGACATACAATCCATATTGACATAAACACGACAGAAAAGAACTTAGAACTAACAGCAGTAGATCAATTTTCAAAATTAGCTCAGGGACGAATAATCAAATCTAGAGCATTAGAAGACATTAACGAGAAAGAAGGGCTATCTTCGGCATGCCGAAGATCTAATACCCTTGCAGACCCAACCTTTTAATGCCGAGAAAATGGTTAAGGCCGAGTCTGGTCAAGGTATATTGATAAACAAAAAAAAGGCTTTTAATCAAAACCGATGTAAATAAGATTTTGCAAAAATGAAGGGAGCATAGTGAAATCTTTAAATGCCGTGTTTAATCGCAAAATCATGAAAAACAAAAAATGCTCCATACAAAAACTTAATAATATGATATATTGGTCCGATCTTAATAGGATTTTGCATATATATGAGTAGCATAGTAAAACTAATAAATACCGAGTGTGGTCAAGATATCTTGATAAACAAAATTTTTTTCATACAAGATCCTACTTTTCGACAGATTGTTCCTATGGCAGCTATATGATATAGTGGTCCGATCTTAATAGGATTTCGCCTATTTATGAGGAGTATAGTAATACTAATAAATACCGAGTTTGGTCAAGATATCTTGAAAAACAAAATGTTTTTTCATACAAAAACTTAATTTTCGACCGACCAATAGTTCCTATGGCAGCTATATGATATAGTGGTCTGATCTTAATAGGATTTTGGTTATATATGAGGAGCTTAGTAAAACTAATAAATGCCGAGTTTGGTCAAGATATCTTGATAAACAAAATTTTTTTCATACAAGAACTAAATTTTCGACAGATCGTTCCTATGGCAGCTATATGATATAGTGGTCCGATCTTAATAGGATTTCGCCTATATATGAGGAGTATAGTAATACTAATAAATACCGAGTTTGGTCAAGATATCTTGAAAAACAAAATGTTTTTTCGTACAAAAACTTAATTTTCGACCGATCGTTCCTATGGCAGCTATATGATATAGTGGTCTGATCTTAATAGGATTTTGGATATATATGAGGTGCTTAGTAAAACTAATAAATGCCGAGTTTGGTCAAGATATCTTGATAAACAAAATTTTTTTCATACAAGAACTACATTTTCGACCGATCGTTCCTATGGCAGCTATATGATATAGTGGTCCGATCTTAATAGGATTTTGCATATAAATGAGGAGCATAGTAAAACTAATAAATGCTGAGTTTGGTCAAGATATCTTGATAAACAACATTGTTTTCATACAAGATCCTACTTTTCGACAGATCGTTCCTATGGCAGCTATATGATATAGTGGTCCGATCTTAATAGGATTTCGCCTATATATGAGGAGTATAGTAATACTAATAAATACCGAGTTTGGTCAAGATATCTTGAAAAACAAAATGTTTTTTCATACAAAAACTTAATAGTTCCTATGGCAGCTATATGATATAGTGGTCTGATCTTAATAGGATTTTGGTTATATATGAGGAGCTTAGTAAAACTAATAAATGCCGAGTTTGGTCAAGATATCTTGATAAACTAAATTTTTTTCATACAAGAACTAAATTTTCGACCGATCGTTCCTATGGCAGCGATATGATATAGTGGTCCGATCTTAATAGGGTTTCGTCTATATATGAGGAGTATAGTAATACTAATAAATACCGAGTTTGGTCAAGATATCTTGAAAAACAAAATGTTTTTTCATACAAAAACTTAATTTTCGACCGATCGTTCCTATGGCAGCTATATGATATAGTGGTCTGATCTTAATAGGATTTTGCATATATATGAGTAGCATAGTAAAACTAATAAATACCGAGTTTGGTCAAAATATCTTGATAAACAAAATTTTTTTTCATACAAGAACTACATTTTCGACCGATCGTTCCTATGGCAGCTATATGATATAGTGGTCCGATCTTAATACGATTTTGCACATATATGAGGAGCATAGTAATACTTATAAATACCGAGTTTGGTCAAGATATCTTGAAAAACAAAATGTTTTTTCATACAAAAACTTAATTTTCGACCGATCGTTCCTATGGCAGCTATATGATATAGTGGTCTGATCTTAATAGGATTTTGGATATATATGAGGTGCTTAGTAAAACTAATAAATGCCGAGTTTGGTCAAGATATCTTGATAAACAACATTGTTTTCATACAAGATCCTACTTTTCGACAGATCGTTCCTATGGCAGCTATATGATATAGTGGTCCGATCTTAATAGGATTTCGCCTATATATGAGGAGTATAGTAATACTAATAAATACCGAGTTTGGTCAAGATATCTTGAAAAACAAAATGTTTTTTCATACAAAAACTTAATTTTCGACCGATCGTTCCTATGGCAGCTATATGATATAGTGGTCCGATCTTAATAGGATTTCGCCTATTTATGAGGAGTATAGTAATACTAATAAATACCGAGTTTGGTCAAGATATCTTGAAAAACAAAATGTTTTTTCATACAAGAACTACATTTTCGACCGATCGTTCCTATGGCAGCTATATGATATAGTGGTCCGATCTTAATAGGATTTTGCATATATTTGAGGAGCATAGTAAAACTAATAAATGCCGAGTTTGGTCAAGATATCTTGAAAAACAAAATGTTTTTTCGTACAAGAACTACATTTTCGACCGATCGTTCCTATGGCAGCTATATGATATAGTGGTCCGATCTTAATACGATTTTGCACATATATGAGGAGCATAGTAAAACTAATAAATGACGAGTTTGGTCAAGATATCTTGAAAAACAAAATGTTTTTTCATACAAAAACTTAATTTTCGACCGATCTTTCCTATGGCAGCTATATTCTATAGTGGTCCGATCCAGCTGGTTTTGACATATGTGCTGCGTGCAACAGAAAAAGGGACTTCTGCAAAGTTTCATTAAGATAGCTTTAAACTGAGAGACTAGTTCGCAAGAAACAGACAGACGGACAGACGGACATGGCTATATCGACTCGGCTGTTGATGCTGATCAAGAATATATATACTTTATGGGGTCACAGATGTCTCCTTCTATGCGTTACACATTTCACGACAAAATTATAATACCCTCTGCAAGGGTTTAAAAAGCTAGGAAAGAGAACATTGACAGACTCAAACTGAAACAATCGACTGACATGCAGAATCATAACAAACGAGAAAGAAAGACTATCTTCGGCACGCCGAAGATCGAATACCCTTGCAGACCCAACCTTTTCATAATGCTCATAGTGCTTTGCCCGTATATAAGAAGCACAGGGAAAATAGTTAATGCCGAGTTTGGTCAAGATATCTTGATAAACAAAAAGGTTTTTAATCAAAAACCTAGTTTTCGATCGATCGCTCCTCTGGCAGATATATGATATAGTAGTCCGATCTTAATAGGATTTTGCATATATATGAGAGCTTAGTAAAACTAATAAATGCCGAGTTTGGTCAAGATATCTTGATAAACAAAATTTTTTTCATACAAGAACTAAATTTTCGACCGATTGTTCCTATGGCAGCTATATTATATAGTGGTCCGATCTTAATAGGATTTTGATGCTGATCAAGAATATATATACTTTATGGGGTCGGTGATGTCTCCTTCTATGCGTTACACATTTCACGACAAAATTATAATACCCTCTGCAAGGGTATAGAAACGCAACGACATACGCACCTATACACCAGGTCAAGAAATATTCGTCAAAGTAAATACCAGATTAGGTACCAAACTATCACCGAGATACAAAAAGGAAATAGTTTAAGAAACGAGAAAGAAGGGCTATCTTCGGCATGCCGAAGATCTAATACCCTTGCAGGCCCAACCTTTTAATGCCGAGAAAATGGTTAAGGACGAGTTTGGTCAAGGTATATTGATAAACAAAACGAGAAAGAAGGGCTATCTTCGGCGTGCCGAAAATCTAATACCCTTGCAGACCCAACCTTTTAATGCCGAGAAAATGGTTAAGGCCGAGTTTGGTAAAGGTATATTGATAAACAAAAAAAAGGCTTTTAATCAAAAACCGATGTAAATAAGATTTTGCAAAAAAGAAGGGAGCATAGTGAAATCTTTAAATGCCGTGTTTAATCGCAAAATCATGAAAAACAAAAAATGCTCCATAGTATAGTGGTCCGATCTTAATAGGATTTCGCCTATATATGAGGAGTATAGTAATACTAATAAATACCGAGTTTGGTCAAGATATCCTGAAAAACAAAATGATTTTTCATACAAGAACTAAATTTTCGACCGATCGTTCCTATGGCAGCTATATGATATAGTGGTCCGATCTTAATAGGATTTTGCATATATTTGAGGAGCATAGTAAAACTAATAAATGCCGAGTTTGGTCAAGATATCTTGAAAAACAAAATGTTTTTTCGTACAAGAACTACATTTTCGACCGATCGTTCCTATGGCAGCTATATGATATAGTGGTCCGATCTTAATACGATTTTGCATATATATGAGGAGCATAGTAAAACTAATAAATGCCGAGTTTGGTTAAGATATCTTGAAAAACAAAATGTTTTTTTATACAAAAACTTAATTTTCACCCGATCGTTCCAATGGCAGCTATATGCTATAGTGGTCCGATCCAGCTGGTTTTGACATATGTGCTGCGTGCAACAGAAAAAGGGACTTCTGCAAAGTTTCATTAAGATAGCTTTAAACTGAGAGACTAGTTCGCAAGAAACAGACAGACGGACAGACGGACATGGCTATATCGACTCGGCTGTTGATGCTGATCAAGAATATATATACTTTATGGGGTCACAGATGTCTCCTTCTATGCGTTACACATTTCACGACAAAATTATAATACCCTCTGCAAGGGTTTAAAAAGCTAGGAAAGAGAACATTGACAGACTCAAACTGAAACAATCGACTGACATGCAGAATCATAACAAACGAGAAAGAAAGACTATCTTCGGCACGCCGAAGATCGAATACCCTTGCAGACCCAACCTTTTCATAATGCTCATAGTGCTTTGCCCGTATATAAGAAGCACAGGGAAAATAGTTAATGCCGAGTTTGGTCAAGATATCTTGATAAACAAAAAGGTTTTTAATCAAAAACCTAGTTTTCGATCGATCGCTCCTCTGGCAGATATATGATATAGTAGTCCGATCTTAATAGGATTTTGCATATATATGAGAGCTTAGTAAAACTAATAAATGCCGAGTTTGGTCAAGATATCTTGATAAACAAAATTTTTTTCATACAAGAACTAAATTTTCGACCGATTGTTCCTATGGCAGCTATATTATATAGTGGTCCGATCTTAATAGGATTTTGATGCTGATCAAGAATATATATACTTTATGGGGTCGGTGATGTCTCCTTCTATGCGTTACACATTTCACGACAAAATTATAATACCCTCTGCAAGGGTATAGAAACGCAACGACATACGCACCTATACACCAGGTCAAGAAATATTCGTCAAAGTAAATACCAGATTAGGTACCAAACTATCACCGAGATACAAAAAAGGAAATAGTTTAAGAAACGAGAAAGAAGGGCTATCTTCGGCATGCCGAAGATCTAATACCCTGCAGGCCCAACCTTTTAATGCCGAGAAAATGGTTAAGGACGAGTTTGGTCAAGGTATATTGATAAACAAAACGAGAAAGAAGGGCTATCTTCGGCGTGCCGAAAATCTAATACCCTTGCAGACCCAACCTTTTAATGCCGAGAAAATGGTTAAGGCCGAGTTTGGTAAAGGTATATTGATAAACAAAAAAAAAGGCTTTTAATCAAAAACCGATGTAAATAAGATTTTGCAAAAAGAAGGGAGCATAGTGAAATCTTTAAATGCCGTGTTTAATCGCAAAATCATGAAAAACAAAAAATGCTCCATAGTATAGTGGTCCGATCTTAATAGGATTTCGCCTATATATGAGGAGTATAGTAATACTAATAAATACCGAGTTTGGTCAAGATATCCTGAAAAACTAAATGATTTTTCATACAAGAACTAAATTTTCGACCGATCGTTCCTATGGCAGCTATATGATATAGTGGTCCGATCTTAATAGGATTTTGCATATATTTGAGGAGCATAGTAAAACTAATAAATGCCGAGTTTGGTCAAGATATCTTGAAAAACAAAATGTTTTTTCGTACAAGAACTACATTTTCGACCGATCGTTCCTATGGCAGCTATATGATATAGTGGTCCGATCTTAATACGATTTTGCATATATATGAGGAGCATAGTAAAACTAATAAATGCCGAGTTTGGTTAAGATATCTTGAAAAACAAAATGTTTTTTTATACAAAAACTTAATTTTCACCCGATCGTTCCAATGGCAGCTATATGCTATAGTGGTCCGATCCAGCTGGTTTTGACATATGTGCTGCGTGCAACAGAAAAAGGGACTTCTGCAAAGTTTCATTAAGATAGCTTTAAACTGAGAGACTGGCTATATCGACTCGGCTTTTGATGCTGATCAAGAATATATATACTTTATGGGGACGGAGATGCCTCCTTCTATGCGTTACACATTTCACGACAAAATTATAATACCCTCTGCAAGGGTATAAAAAGGAAAACAACAGTACTAACAACAACTGACAAGATAATCCATAAAAGCAATATAATCAGAGAGAAAGGCTATCTTCGGCACGCCGAAGATCTAATACCCTTGCAGACCCAACCTTTTCATAATGCTCACGGTGCTTTCCCCGTATCTAAGAAGCACAGGGAAAATAGTTAATTCCGAGTTTGGTCAAGATATCTTGATAAACAAAAAGGTTTTTAATCAAAAACCTAGTTTTCGATCGATCGCTCCTCTGTCAGATATATGATATAGTAGTCCGATCTTAATAGGATTTTGCATCTATATGAGAAGCTTAGTAAAACAAATAAATGCCGAGTTTGGTCAAGATATCTTGATAAACAAAATTTTTTTCATACAAGAACTAAATTTTCGACCGATCGTTCCTATGGCAGCTATATTATATATTGGTCCGATTTGAATAGGATTTTGCATATATATGAGGAGCATAGTAAAATTAATAAATGCCGAGTTTGGTCAAGATATCTTGAAAAATGAAATGTTTTTTCATACAACTTAATTTTCGACCGACCGTTCCTATGGCAGCTATATGATATAGTGGTCCGATCTCAATAGGATTTTGATGCTGATCAAGAATATATATACTTTATGGGTTCGGTGATGTCTCCTTCTATGCGTTACACATTTCACGACACAATTATAATACCCTCTGCAAGGGTATAAAAACGCAACGACATACGCACCTATACACCAGGTCAAGAAATATTCGTCAAAGTTAATACCAGATTAGGTACCAAACTATCACCGAGATACAAAAAGGAAATAGTTTAAGAAACGAGAAAGAAGGGCTATCTTCGGCATGCCGAAGATCTAATACCCTTGCAGGCCCAACCTTTTAATGCCGAGAAAATGGTTAAGGACGAGTTTGGTCAAGGTATATTGATAAACAAAACGAGAAAGAAGGGCTATCTTCGGCGTGCCGAAAATCTAATACCCTTGCAGACCCAACCTTTTAATGCCGAGAAAATGGTTAAGGCCGAGTTTGGTATAGGTATATTGATAAACAAAAAAAAGGCTTTTAATCAAAAACCGATGTAAATAAGATTTTGCAAAAATGAAGGGAGCATAGTGAAATCTTTAAATGCCGTGTTTAATCGCAAAATCATGGAAAACAAAAAATGCTCCATACAAAAACTTAATAATATAATATAGTGGTCCGATCTTAATAGGATTTCGCCTATATATGAGGAGTATAGTAATACTAATAAATACCGAGTTTGGTCAAGATATCTTGAAAAACAAAATGTTTTTTCATACAAAAACTAAATTTTCGACCGATCGTTCCTATGGCAGCTATATGATATAGTGGTCTGATCTTAATAGGATTTTGGATATATATGGGGAGCTTAGTTAAACTAATAAATGCCGAGTTTGGTCAAGATATCTTGATAAACAAAATTTTGTTCATACAAGAACTAAATTTTCGACCGATCGTTCCTATGGCAGCTATATGATATAGTGGTCCGATCTTAATAGGATTTTGCATATATATGAGTAGCATAGTAAAACTAATAAATGCCGAGTTTGGTCAAGATATCTTGAAAAACAAAATGTTTTTTCATACAAGAACTACATTTTCGACCGATCGTTCCTATGGCAGCTATATGATATAGTGGTCCGATCTTAATACGATTATGCATATATATGAGGAGCATGGTAAAACTAATAAATGCCGAGTTTGGTTAAGATATCTTGAAAAACAAAATGTTTTTTATACAAAAACTTAATTTTCGACCGATCGTTCCTGTGGCAGCTATATGCTATAGTGGTCCGATCCAGCTGGTTTTGACATATGTGCTGCGTGCAACAGAAAAAGGGACTTCTGCAAAGTTTCAATAAGATAGCTTTAAAACTGAGAGACTAGTTCGCATAGAAACAGACAGACCGACAGACGGACATGGCTATATCGACTCTGCTGTTGATGCTGATCAAGAATATATATACTTTATGGGGTCGGAGATGTCTCCTTCTATGCGTTACACATTTCACGACAAAATTATAATACCCTCTGTAAGGGTATAAAAAAACACTTAATGAAATCCTATTTTATTTTGGCGTACCTAAAGCCGTTGTAATAGATAACGAAAAATCCCTTAACTCAGCCTCAATCACTTTTATGATGCAGGACCAATTAGGTATAGAAGTGTATAAAAAAGCGCAGTAAATGGTCAAGTAGAAAGATTTCATTCAACACTATCAGATATTATGAGATGTAATAAAAGAAAACAAGAATAATAAATCGATATAAGAGACCATTAGACATATTCTTCGGCAGAAACATGACTACAGACCCAGATCAATACGAACGAAAAAGAAGGGCTATCTTCGGCATGCCGAAGATCTAATACTTTTGCAGACCCAACCTTTTAATGCCGAGAAAGTGGTTAAGGCCGAGTTGGGTCAAGGTATATTGATAAACAAAAAAAAGGCTTTTAATCAAAAACCGATGTAAATAAGATTTTGCAAAAATGAAGGGAGCATAGTGAAATCTTTAAATGCCGTGTTTAATCGCAAAATCATGAAAAACAAAAAATGGTCCATACAAAAACTTAATAATATGATATAGTGGTCCGATCTGAATAGGATTTTGCATATATATGAGGAGCATAGTAAAACTAATAAATGCCGAGTTTGGTCAAGATATCTTGATAAACAAAATTTTTTTCATACAAGATCGTACTTTTCGACAGATCGTTCCTATGGCAGCTATATGATATAGTGGTCCGATCTTAATAGGATTTCGCCTATATATGAGGAGTATAGTAATACTAATAAATACCGAGTTTGGTCAAGATATCTTGAAAAACAAAATGTTTTTTTATACAAAAACTTAATTTTCGACCGATCGTTCCTATGGCAGCTTATGCTATAGTGGTCCGATCCAGCTGGGGAAAAGGGACTTCTGCAAAGTTTCATTAAGATAGCTTTAAACTGAGAGACTGGCTATATCGACTCGGCTGTTGATGCTGATCAAGAATATATATACTTTATGGGGACGGAGATGCCTCCTTCTATGCGTTACACATTTCACGACAAAATTATAATACCCTCTGCAAGGGTATAAAAAGGAAAACAACAGTACTTACAACAACTGACAAGATAATCCATAAAAGCAATATAATCGAGAGAGAAAGGCTATCTTCGGCACGCCGAAGATCTAATACCCTTGCAGACCCAACCTTTTCATAATGCTCACGGTGCTTTCCCCGTATCTAAGAAGCACAGGGAAAATAGTTAATGCCGAGTTTGGTCAAAATATCTTGATAAACAAAAAGGTTTTTAATCAAAAACCTAGTTTTCGATCGATCGCTCCTGTGGCAGATATATGATATAGTAGTCCGATCTTAATAGGATTTTGCATCTATATGAGAAGCTTAGTAAAACAAATAAATGCCGAGTTTGGTCAAGATATCTTGATAAACAAAATTTTTTTCATACAAGAACTAAATTTTCGACCGATCATTCCTATGGCAGCTATATTATATATTGGTCCGATTTTAATAGGATTTTGCATATATATGAGGAGCATAGTAAAATTAATAAATGCCGAGTTTGGTCAAGATATCTTGAAAAATAAAATGTTTTTTCATACAACTTAATTTTCGACCGACCGTTCCTATGGCAGCTATATGATATAGTGGTCCGATCTCAATAGGATTTTGATGCTGATCAAGAATATATATACTTTATGGGGTCGGTGATGTCTCCTTCTATGCGTTACACATTTCACGACAAAATTATAATACCCTCTGCAAGGGTATAAAAACGCAATACACCAGGTCAAGAAATATTCGTCAAAGTTAATACCAGATAAGGTACCAAACTATCACCGAGATACAAAGAGGAAATAGTTAAAGAAACGAGAAAGAAGGGCTATCTTCGGCATGCCGAAGATCTTATACCCTTGCAGACCCAACCTTTTAATGCCGAGAAAATGGTTAAGGCCGAGTTTGGTCAAGGTATATTGATAAACAAAACGAGAAAGAAGGGCTATCTTCGGCATGCCGAAGATCTAATACCCTTGCAGACCCAACCTTTTAATGCCGAGAAAATGGTTCAGGCCGAGTTTGGTCAAGGTATATTGATAAACAAAAAAAAAGCTTTTGATCAAAAACCGATGTAAAAAAAATTTTGCAAAAATGAAGGGAGCATAGTGAAATCTTTAAATGCCGTGTTTAATCGCAAAATCATGAAAAACAAAAAATGCTCCATACAAAAACTTAATAATATGATATAGTGGTCCGATCTTAGTAGGATTTTGCATATATATGAGGAGCATAGAAAAACTAATAAATGCCGAGTTTGGTCAAGATAACTTGATAAACAAAATTTTGTTCACACAAGATCCTACTTTTCGAAAGATCGTTCCTATGGCAGCTATATGATATAGTGGTCCGATCTTAATAGGATTTCGCCTATATATGAGGAGTATAGTAATACTAATAAATGCCGAGTTTGGTCAAGATATCTTGATAAACAAAATGTTTTTTCATACAAGAACTAAATTTTCGACAGATCGTTTCTATGGCAGCTATATGATATAGTGGTCCGATCTTAATCGGATTTTGCATATATATGAGGTGCATAGTAAAACTAATAAATGCCGAGTTTGGTCAAGATATCTTGCAAAACAAAATGTTTTTTCATACAAGAACTACATTTTCGACCGATCGTTCCTATGGCAGCTATATTATATAGTGGTCCGATCTTAATACGATTTTTCATATATATGAGGAGCATAGTAAAACTAATAAATGCCGAGTTTGGTTAAGATATCTTGAAAAACAAAATGTTTTTTTATACAAAAACTTAATTTTCGACCGATCGTTCCAATGGCAGCTATATGCTATAGTGGTCCGACCCAGCTGGTTTTGACATATGTGCTGCGTGCAACAGAAAAAGGGACTTCTGCAAAGTTTCATTAAGATAGCTTTAAAACTGAGAGACTAGTTCGTATAGAAACAGACAGACGGACAGACGGACATAGCTACATCGACTCGGCTGTTGATGCTGATCAAGAATATATATACTTTATGGGGTCGGAGGTGTCTCCTTCTATGCGTTACACATTTCACGACAAAATTATAATACCCTCTGCAAGGGTATAAAAAAGGCTTTTAATCAAAAACCGATGTAAATAAGATTTTGCAAAAATGAAGGGAGCATAGTGAAATCTTTAAATGCCGTGTTTAATCGCAAAATCATGAAAAACAAAAAATGCTCCATACAAAAATTTAATAATATGATATAGTGGTCCGAACATAATAGGATTTTGCATATATATGAGGAGCATAGTAAAACTAATAAATGCCGAGTTTGGTCAAGATATCTTGATAAACAAAATTTTTTTCATACAAGATCCTACTTTTCGACAGATTGTTCCTATGGCAGCTATATGATATAGTGGTCCAATCTTAATAGGATTTCGCCTATATATGAGGAGTATAGTAATACTAATAAATACCGAGTTTGGTCAAGATATCTTGAAAAACAAAATGTTTTTTCATACAAAAACTTAATTTTCGACCGATCGTTCCTATGGCAGCTATATGATATATGGTCCGATCTTAATAGGATTTTGCATATATATGAGGAGCATAGTAAAACTAATAAATGCCGAGTTTGGTCAAGATATCTTGATAAACAAAATTTTTTTCATACAAGAACTAAATTTTCGACCGATCGTTCCTATGGCAGCTATATGATATAGTGGTCCGATCTTAATCGGATTTTGCATATATATGAGGAGCATAGTAAAACTAATAAATGCCGAGTTTGATCAAGATATCTTGATAAACAAAATTTTTTTCATACAAGATCCTACTTTTCGACAGATCGTTCCTACGGCAGCTATATGATATATGGTCCGATCTTAATAGGATTTTGCATATATATGAGGAGCATAGTAAAACTAATAAATGCCGAGTTTGGTCAAGATATCTTGAAAAACAAAATTTTTTTCATACAAGAACTAAATTTTCGACCGATCGTTCCTATGGCAGCTATATGATATAGTGGTCCGATCTTAATCGGATTTTGCATATATATGAGGAGCATAGTAAAACTAATAAATGCCGAGTTTGGTCAAGATATCTTGATAAACAAAATTTTTTTCATACAAGATCCTACTTTTCGACAGATCGTTCCTATGGCAGCTATATGATATATGGTCCGATCTTAATAGGATTTTTCATATATATGAGGAGCATAGTAAAACTAATAAATGCCGAGTTTGGTTAAGATATCTTGAAAAACAAAATGTTTTTTTATACAAAAACTTAATTTTCACCCGATCGTTCCAATGGCAGCTATATGCTATAGTGGTCCGATCCAGCTGGTTTTGACATATGTGCTGCGTGCAACAGAAAAAGGGACTTCTGCAAAGTTTCATTAAGATAGCTTTAAAACTGAGAGACTAGTTCGCATAGAAACAGACAGACGGACAGACGGACATGGCTACATCGACTCGGCTGTTGATGCTGATGAAGAATATATATACTTTATGGGGTCGGAGGTGTCTCCTTCTATGCGTTACACATTTCACGACAAAATTATAATACCCTCTGCAAGGGTATAAAAAAGGCTTTTAATCAAAAACCGATGTAAATAAGATTTTGCAAAAATGAAGGGAGCATAGTGAAATCTTTAAATGCCGTGTTTCATCGCAAAATCATGAAAAACAAAAATGCTCCATACAAAAACTTAATAATATGATATAGTGGTCCGATCATAATAGGATTTTGCATATATATGAGGAGCATAGTAAAACTAATAAATGCCGAGTTTGGTCAAGATATCTTGATAAACAAAATTTTTTTCATACAAGATCCTACTTTTCGACAGATCGTTCCTACGGCAGCTATATGATATATGGTCCGATCTTAATAGGATTTTGCATATATATGAAGAGCATAGTAAAACTAATAAATGCCGAGTTTGGTCAAGATATCTTGAAAAACAAAATTTTTTTCATACAAGAACTAAATTTTCGACCGATCGTTCCTATGGCAGCTATATGATATAGTGGTCCGATCTTAATCGGATTTTGCATATATATGAGGAGCATAGTAAAACTAATAAATGCCGAGTTTGGTCAAGATATCTTGATAAACAAAATGTTTTTTCATACAAGAACTACATTTTCGACCGATCGTTCCTATGGCAGCTATATGATATAGTGGTCCGATCTTAATAGGATTTTGCATATATATGAGGAGCATAGTAAAACTAATAAATGCCGAGTTTGGTTAAGATATCTTGAAAAACAAAATGTTTTTTTATACAAAAACTTAATTTTCACCCGATCGTTCCAATGGCAGCTATATGCTATAGTGGTCCGATCCAGCTGGTTTTGACATATGTGCTGCGTGCAACAGAAAAAGGGACTTCTGCAAAGTTTCATTAAGATAGCTTTAAAACTGAGAGACTAGTTCGCATAGAAACAGACAGACGGACAGACGGACATGGCTATATCGACTCGGCTGTTGATGCTGATGAAGAATATATATACTTTATGGGGTCGGAGGTGTCTCCTTCTATGCGTTACACATTTCACGACAAAATTATAATAACCTCTGCAAGGGTATAAAAAAGGCTTTTAATCAAAAACCGATGTAAATAAGATTTTGCAAAAATGAAGGGAGCATAGTGAAATCTTTAAATGCCGTGTTTAATCGCAAAATCATGAAAAACAAAAAATGCTCCATACAAAAATTTAATAATATGATATAGTGGTCCGAACATAATAGGATTTTGCATATATATGAGGAGCATAGTAAAACTAATAAATGCCGAGTTTGGTCAAGATATCTTGATAAACAAAATTTTTTCATACAAGATCCTACTTTTCGACAGATTGTTCCTATGGCAGCTATATGATATAGTGGTCCAATCTTAATAGGATTTCGCCTATATATGAGGAGTATAGTAATACTAATAAATACCGAGTTTGGTCAAGATATCTTGAAAAACAAAATGTTTTTTCATACAAAAACTTAATTTTCGACCGATCGTTCCTATGGCAGCTATATGATATATGGTCCGATCTTAATAGGATTTTGCATATATATGAGGAGCATAGTAAAACTAATAAATGCCGAGTTTGATCAAGATATCTTGATAAACAAAATTTTTTTCATACAAGATCCTACTTTTCGACAGATCGTTCCTATGGCAGCTATATGATATATGGTCCGATCTTAATAGGATTTTTCATATATATGAGGAGCATAGTAAAACTAATAAATGCCGAGTTTGGTTAAGATATCTTGAAAAACAAAATGTTTTTTTATACAAAAACTTAATTTTCACCCGATCGTTCCAATGGCAGCTATATGCTATAGTGGTCCGATCCAGCTGGTTTTGACATATGTGCTGCGTGCAACAGAAAAAGGGACTTCTGCAAAGTTTCATTAAGATAGCTTTAAAACTGAGAGACTAGTTCGCATAGAAACAGACAGACGGACAGACGGACATGGCTACATCGACTCGGCTGTTGATGCTGATGAAGAATATATATACTTTATGGGGTCGGAGGTGTCTCCTTCTATGCGTTACACATTTTACGACAAAATTATAATACCCTCTGCAAGGGTATAAAAAAGGCTTTTAATCAAAAACCGATGTAAATAAGATTTTGCAAAAATGAAGGGAGCATAGTGAAATCTTTAAATGCCGTGTTTAATCGCAAAATCATGAAAAACAAAAAATGCTCCATACAAAAACTTAATAATATGATATAGTGGTCCGATCATAATAGGATTTTGCATATATATGAGGAGCATAGTAAAACTAATAAATGCCGAGTTTGGTCAAGATATCTTGATAAACAAAATTTTTTTCATACAAGATCCTACTTTTCGACAGATCGTTCCTACGGCAGCTATATGATATATCGTCCGATCTTAATAGGATTTTGCATATATATGAGGAGCATAGTAAAACTAATAAATGCCGAGTTTGGTCAAGATATCTTGATAAACAAAATTTTTTTCATACAAGAACTAAATTTTCGACCGATCGTTCCTATGGCAGCTATATGCTATAGTGGTCCGATCCAGCTGGTTTTGACATATGTGCTGCGTGCAACAGAAAAAGGGACTTCTGCAAAGTTTCATTAAGATAGCTTTAAAACTGAGAGACTAGTTCGCATAGAAACAGACAGACGGACAGACGGACATGGCTACATCGACTCGGCTGTTGATGCTGATGAAGAATATATATACTTTATGGGGTCGGAGGTGTCTCCTTCTATGCGTTACACATTTTACGACAAAATTATAATACCCTCTGCAAGGGTATAAAAAAGGCTTTTAATCAAAAACCGATGTAAATAAGATTTTGCAAAAATGAAGGGAGCATAGTGAAATCTTTAAATGCCGTGTTTAATCGCAAAATCATGAAAAACAAAAAATGCTCCATACAAAAACTTAATAATATGATATAGTGGTCCGATCATAATAGGATTTTGCATATATATGAGGAGCATAGTAAAACTAATAAATGCCGAGTTTGGTCAAGATATCTTGATAAACAAAATTTTTTTCATACAAGATCCTACTTTTCGACAGATCGTTCCTACGGCAGCTATATGATATATCGTCCGATCTTAATAGGATTTTGCATATATATGAGGAGCATAGTAAAACTAATAAATGCCGAGTTTGGTCAAGATATCTTGATAAACAAAATTTTTTTCATACAAGAACTAAATTTTCGACCGATCGTTCCTATGGCAGCTATATGATATAGTGGTCCGATCATAATACTATTTTGCATATATATGAGGAGCATAGTAAAACTAATAAATGCCGAGTTTGGTCAAGATATCTTGATAAACAAAATTTTTTTCATACAAGATCCTACTTTTCGACAGATTGTTCCTATGGCAGCTATATGGTATAGTGGTCCGATCTTAATAGGATTTCGCCTATATATGAGGAGTATAGTAATACTAATAAATACCGAGTTTGGTCAAGATATCTTGAAAAACAAAATGTTTTTTCATACAAAAACTTAATTTTCGACCGATCGTTCCTATGGCAGCTATATGATATATGGTCCGATCTTAATAGGATTTTGCATATATATGAGGAGCATAGTAAAACTAAATGCCGAGTTTGGTCAAGATATCTTGATAAACAAAATTTTTTTCATACAAGATCCTACTTTTCGACAGATCGTTCCTATGGCAGCTATATGATATATGGTCCGATCTTAATAGGATTTTTCATATATATGAGGAGCATAGTAAAACTAATAAATGCCGAGTTTGGTTAAGATATCTTGAAAAACAAAATGTTTTTTTATACAAAAACTTAATTTTCACCCGATCGTTCCAATGGCAGCTATATGCTATAGTGGTCCGATCCAGCTGGTTTTGACATATGTGCTGCGTGCAACAGAAAAAGGGACTTCTGCAAAGTTTCATTAAGATAGCTTTAAAACTGAGAGACTAGTTCGCATAGAAACAGACAGACGGACAGACGGACATGGCTACATCGACTCGGCTGTTGATGCTGATGAAGAATATATATACTTTATGGGGTCGGAGGTGTCTCCTTCTATGCGTTACACATTTCACGACAAAATTATAATACCCTCTGCAAGGGTATAAAAAAGGCTTTTAATCAAAAACCGATGTAAATAAGATTTTGCAAAAATGAAGGGAGCATAGTGAAATCTTTAAATGCCGTGTTTAATCGCAAAATCATGAAAAACAAAAAATGCTCCATACAAAAATTTAATAATATGATATAGTGGTCCGAACATAATAGGATTTTGCATATATATGAGGAGCATAGTAAAACTAATAAATGCCGAGTTTGATCAAGATATCTTGATAAACAAAATTTTTTTCATACAAGATCCTACTTTTCGACAGATCGTTCCTATGGCAGCTATATGATATATGGTCCGATCTTAATAGGATTTTTCATATATATGAGGAGCATAGTAAAACTAATAAATGCCGAGTTTGGTTAAGATATCTTGAAAAACAAAATGTTTTTTTATACAAAAACTTAATTTTCACCCGATCGTTCCAATGGCAGCTATATGCTATAGTGGTCCGATCCAGCTGGTTTTGACATATGTGCTGCGTGCAACAGAAAAAGGGACTTCTGCAAAGTTTCATTAAGATAGCTTTAAAACTGAGAGACTAGTTCGCATAGAAACAGACAGACGGACAGACGGACATGGCTACATCGACTCGGCTGTTGATGCTGATGAAGAATATATATACTTTATGGGGTCGGAGGTGTCTCCTTCTATGCGTTACACATTTTACGACAAAATTATAATACCCTCTGCAAGGGTATAAAAAGGCTTTTAATCAAAAACCGATGTAAATAAGATTTTGCAAAAATGAAGGGAGCATAGTGAAATCTTTAAATGCCGTGTTTAATCGCAAAATCATGAAAAACAAAAAATGCTCCATACAAAAACTTAATAATATGATATAGTGGTCCGATCATAATAGGATTTTGCATATATATGAGGAGCATAGTAAAACTAATAAATGCCGAGTTTGGTCAAGATATCTTGATAAACAAAATTTTTTCATACAAGATCCTACTTTTCGACAGATCGTTCCTACGGCAGCTATATGATATATCGTCCGATCTTAATAGGATTTTGCATATATATGAGGAGCATAGTAAAACTAATAAATGCCGAGTTTGGTCAAGATATCTTGATAAACAAAATTTTTTTCATACAAGAACTAAATTTTCGACCGATCGTTCCTATGGCAGCTATATGCTATAGTGGTCCGATCCAGCTGGTTTTGACATATGTGCTGCGTGCAACAGAAAAAGGGACTTCTGCAAAGTTTCATTAAGATAGCTTTAAAACTGAGAGACTAGTTCGCATAGAAACAGACAGACGGACAGACGGACATGGCTACATCGACTCGGCTGTTGATGCTGATGAAGAATATATATACTTTATGGGGTCGGAGGTGTCTCCTTCTATGCGTTACACATTTTACGACAAAATTATAATACCCTCTGCAAGGGTATAAAAAAAGGCTTTTAATCAAAAACCGATGTAAATAAGATTTTGCAAAAATGAAGGGAGCATAGTGAAATCTTTAAATGCCGTGTTTAATCGCAAAATCATGAAAAACAAAAAATGCTCCATACAAAAACTTAATAATATGATATAGTGGTCCGATCTTAATAGGATTTTGCATATATATGAGGAGCATAGTAAAACTAATAAATGCCGAGTTTGGTCAAGATATCTTGATAAACAAAATTTTTTCATACAAGATCCTACTTTTCGACAGATCGTTCCTACGGCAGCTATATGATATATCGTCCGATCTTAATAGGATTTTGCATATATATGAGGAGCATAGTAAAACTAATAAATGCCGAGTTTGGTCAAGATATCTTGATAAACAAAATTTTTTTCATACAAGAACTAAATTTTCGACCGATCGTTCCTATGGCAGCTATATGCTATAGTGGTCCGATCCAGCTGGTTTTGACATATGTGCTGCGTGCAACAGAAAAAGGGACTTCTGCAAAGTTTCATTAAGATAGCTTTAAAACTGAGAGACTAGTTCGCATAGAAACAGACAGACGGACAGACGGACATGGCTACATCGACTAGGCTGTTGATGCTGATGAAGAATATATATACTTTATGGGGTCGGAGGTGTCTCCTTCTATGCGATACACATTTCACGACAAAATTATAATAACCTCTGCAAGGGTATAAAAAAGGCTTTTAATCAAAAACCGATGTAAATAAGATTTTGCAAAAATGAAGGGAGCATAGTGAAATCTTTAAATGCCGTGTTTAATCGCAAAATCATGAAAAACAAAAAATGCTCCATACAAAAACTTAATAATATGATATAGTGGTCCGATCATAATACTATTTTGCATATATATGAGGAGCATAGTAAAACTAATAAATGCCGAGTTTGGTCAAGATATCTTGATAAACAAAATTTTTTTCATACAAGATCCTACTTTTCGACAGATTGTTCCTATGGCAGCTATATGGTATAGTGGTCCGATCTTAATAGGATTTCGCCTATATATGAGGAGTATAGTAATACTAATAAATACCGAGTTTGGTCAAGATATCTTGAAAAACAAAATGTTTTTTCATACAAAAACTTAATTTTCGACCGATCGTTCCTATGGCAGCTATATGATATATGGTCCGATCTTAATAGGATTTTGCATATATATGAGGAGCATAGTAAAACTAAATGCCGAGTTTGGTCAAGATATCTTGATAAACAAAATTTTTTTCATACAAGATCCTACTTTTCGACAGATCGTTCCTATGGCAGCTATATGATATATGGTCCGATCTTAATAGGATTTTTCATATATATGAGGAGCATAGTAAAACTAATAAATGCCGAGTTTGGTTAAGATATCTTGAAAAACAAAATGTTTTTTTATACAAAAACTTAATTTTCACCCGATCGTTCCAATGGCAGCTATATGCTATAGTGGTCCGATCCAGCTGGTTTTGACATATGTGCTGCGTGCAACAGAAAAAGGGACTTCTGCAAAGTTTCATTAAGATAGCTTTAAAACTGAGAGACTAGTTCGCATAGAAACAGACAGACGGACAGACGGACATGGCTGTTGATGCTGATGAAGAATATATATACTTTATGGGGTCGGAGGTGTCTCCTTCTATGCGTTACACATTTCACGACAAAATTATAATACCCTCTGCAAGGGTATAAAAAAGGCTTTTAATCAAAAACCGATGTAAATAAGATTTTGCAAAAATGAAGGGAGCATAGTGAAATCTTTAAATGCCGTGTTTAATCGCAAAATCATGAAAAACAAAAAATGCTCCATACAAAAATTTAATAATATGATATAGTGGTCCGAACATAATAGGATTTTGCATATATATGAGGAGCATAGTAAAACTAATAAATGCCGAGTTTGGTCAAGATATCTTGATAAACAACATTTTTTTCATACAAGATCCTACTTTTCGACAGATTGTTCCTATGGCAGCTATATGATATAGTGGTCCAATCTTAATAGAATTTCGCCTATATATGAGGAGTATAGTAATACTAATAAATACCGAGTTTGGTCAAGATATCTTGAAAAACAAAATGTTTTTTCATACAAAAACTTAATTTTCGACCGATCGTTCCTATGGCAGCTATATGATATATGGTCCGATCTTAATAGGATTTTGCACATATATGAGGAGCATAGTAAAACTAATAAATGCCGAGTTTGGTCAAGATATCTTGAAAAACAAAATGTTTTTTCATACAAGAACTACATTTTCGACCGATCGTTCCTATGGCAGCTATATGATATAGTGGTCCGATCTTAATACGATTTTTCATATATATGAGGAGCATAGTAAAACTAATAAATGCCGAGTTTGGTTAAGATATCTTGAAAAACAAAATGTTTTTTTATACAAAAACATAATTTTCGACCGATCGTTCCTATGGCAGCTATATGATATAGTGGTCCGATCTTAATACGATTATGCATATATATGAGGAGCATAGTAAAACTAATAAATGCCGAGTTTGGTTAAGATATCTTGAAAAACAAAATGTTTTTTTATACAAAAACTTAATTTTCACCCGATCGTTCCAATGGCAGCTATATGCTATAGTGGTCCGATCCAGCTGGTTTTGACATATGTGCTGCGTGCAACAGAAAAAGGGACTTCTGCAAAGTTTCATTAAGAAAGCTTTAAAACTGAGAGACTAGTTCGCATAGAAACAGACAGACGGACAGACGGACATGACTATATCAACTCGGCTGTTGATGCTGATCAAGAATATATATACTTTATGGGGTCGGAGGTGTCTCCTTCTATGCGATACACATTTCACGACAAAATTATAATAACCTCTGCAAGGGTATAAAAAAGGCTTTTAATCAAAAACCGATGTAAATAAGATTTTGCAAAAATGAAGGGAGCATAGTGAAATCTTTAAATGCCGTGTTTAATCGCAAAATCATGAAAAAAAAAAAATGCTCCATACAAAAACTTAATAATATGATATAGTGGTCCGATCATAATAGGATTTTGCATATATATGAGGAGCATAGTAAAACTAATAAATGCCGAGTTTGGTCAAGATATCTTGATAAACAAAATTTTTTTCATACAAGATCCTACTTTTCGACAGATTGTTCCTATGGCAGCTATATGGTATAGTGGTCCGATCTTAATAGGATTTCGCCTATATATGAGGAGTATAGTAATACTAATAAATACCGAGTTTGTGCTGCGTGCAACAGAAAAAGGGACTTCTGCAAAGTTTCATTAAGATAGCTTTAAAACTGAGAGACTAGTTCGCATAGAAACAGACAGACGGACAGACGGACATGGCTACATCGACTCGGCTGTTGATGCTGATGAAGAATATATATACTTTATGGGGTCGGAGGTGTCTCCTTCTATGCGTTACACATTTCACGACAAAATTATAATACCCTCTGCAAGGGTATAAAAAAGGCTTTTAATCAAAAACCGATGTAAATAAGATTTTGCAAAAGTGAAGGGAGCATAGTGAAATCTTTAAATGCCGTGCTTAATCGCAAAATCATGAAAAACAAAAAATGCTCCATACAAAAACTTAATAATATGATATAGTGGTCCGATCATAATAGGATTTTGCATATATATGAGGAGCATAGTAAAACTAATAAATGCCGAGTTTGGTCAAGATATCTTGATAAACAACATTTTTTTCATACAAGATCCTACTTTTCGACAGATCGTTCCTATGGCAGCTATATGATATATGGTCCGATCTTAATAGGATTTTGCATATATATGAGGAGCATAGTAAAACTAATAAATGCCGAGTTTGGTCAAGATATCTTGATAAACAAAATTTTTTCATACAAGAACTAAATTTTCGACCGATCGTTCCTATGGCAGCTATATGATATAGTGGTCCGATCTTAATAGGATTTTGCACATATATGAGGAGCATAGTAAAACTAATAAATGCCGAGTTTGGTCAAGATATCTTGAAAAACAAAATGTTTTTTCATACAAGAACTACATTTTCGACCGATCGTTCCTATGGCAGCTATATGATATAGTGGTCCGATCTTAATACGATTATGCATATATATGAGGAGCATAGTAAAACTAATAAATGACGAGTTTGGTTAAGATATCTTGAAAAACAAAATGTTTTTTTATACAAAAACTTAATTTTCGACCGATCGTTCCTATGGCAGCTATATGCTATAGTGGTCCGATCCAGCTGGTTTTGACATATGTGCTGCGTGCAACAGAAAAAGGGACTTCTGCAAAGTTTCATTAAGAAAGCTTTAAAACTGAGAGACTAGTTCGCATAGAAACAGACAGACGGACAGACGGACATGGCTATATCAACTCGGCTGTTGATGCTGATCAAGAATATATATACTTAATGGGGTCGGAGATGTCTCCTACTATGCGTTACACATTTCACGACAAAATTATAATACCCTCTGCAAGGGTATAAAAAGGCTTTTAATCAAAAACCGATGTAAATAAGATTTTGCAAAAATGAAGGGAGCATAGTGAAATCTTTAAATGCCGTGTTTAATCGCAAAATCATGAAAAACAAAAAATGCTCCATACAAAAACTTAATAATATGATATAGTGGTCCGATCATAATAGGATTTTGCATATATATGAGGAGCATAGTAAAACTAATAAATGCCGAGTTTGGTCAAGATATCTTGATAAACAAAATTTTTTTCATACAAGATCCTACTTTTCGACAGATTGTTCCTATGGCAGCTATATGATATAGTGGTCCGATCTTAATAGGATTTCGCCTATATATGAGGAGTATAGTTATACTAATAAATACCGAGTTTGGTCAAGATATCTTGAAAAACAAAATGTTTTTTCATACAAAAACTTAATTTTCGACCGATCGTTCCTATGGCAGCTATATGATATAGTGGTCCGATTATAATAGGATTTTGCATATATATGAGGAGCATAGTAAAACTAATAAATGCCGAGTTTGGTCAAGATATCTTGACAAACAAAATGTTTTTTCATACAAAAACTTAATTTTCGACCGATCATTCCTATGGCAGCTATATGACATATGGTCCGATCTTAATAGGATTTTTCATATATATGAGGAGTATAGTAATACTAATAAATGCCGAGTTTGGTTAAGATAACTTGAAAAACAAAATGTTTTTTTATACAAAAACTTAATTTTCACCCGATCGTTCCAATGGCAGCTATATGCTATAGTGGTCCGATCCAGCTGGTTTTGACATATGTGCTGCGTGCAACAGAAAAAGGGACTTCTGCAAAGTTTCATTAAGATAGCTTTAAAACTGAGAGACTAGTTCGCATAGAAACAGACAGACGGACAGACGTACATGGCTACATCGACTCGGCTGTTGATGCTGATCAAGAATATATATACTTTATGGGGTCAGAGATGTCTCCTTCTATGCGTTACACATTTCACGACAAAATTATAATAACCTCTGCAAGGGTATAAAAAAGGCTTTTAATCAAAAACCGATGTAAATAAGATTTTGCAAAAATGAAGGGAGCATAGTGAAATCTTTAAATGCCATGTTTAATCGCAAAATCATGAAAAACAAAAAATGCTCCATACAAAAACTTAATAATATGATATAGTGGTCCGATCATAATAGGATTTTGCATATATATGAGGAGCATAGTAAAACTAATAAATGCCGAGTTTGGTCAAGATATCTTGATAAACAACATTTTTTTCATACAAGATCCTACTTTTCGACAGATCGTTCCTATGGCAGCTATATGATATATGGTCCGATCTTAATAGGATTTTGCATATATATGAGGAGCATAGTAAAACTAATAAATGCCGAGTTTGGTCAATATATCTTGATAAACAAAATTTTTTTCATACAAGAACTAAATTTTCGACCGATCGTTCCTATGGCAGCTATATGATATAGTGGTCCGATCTTAATAGGATTTTGCACATATATGAGGAGCATAGTAAAACTAATAAATGCCGAGTTTGGTCAAGATATCTTGAAAAACAAAATGTTTTTTCATACAAGAAATACATTTTCGACCGATCGTTCCTATGGCAGCTATATGATATAGTGGTCCGATCTTAATACGATTATGCATATATATGAGGAGCATAGTAAAACTAATAAATGACGAGTTTGGTTAAGATATCTTGAAAAACAAAATGTTTTTTTATACAAAAACTTAATTTTCGACCGATCGTTCCTATGGCAGCTATATGCTATAGTGGTCCGATCCAGCTGGTTTTGACATATGTGCTGCGTGCAACAGAAAAAGGGACTTCTGCAAAGTTTCATTAAGAAAGCTTTAAAACTGAGAGACTAGTTCGCATAGAAACAGACAGACGGACAGACGGACATGGCTATATCAACTCGGCTGTTGATGCTGATCAAGAATATATATACTTAATGGGGTCGGAGATGTCTCCTACTATGCGTTACACATTTCACGACAAAATTATAATACCCTCTGCAAGGGTATAAAAAAGGCTTTTAATCAAAAACCGATGTAAATAAGATTTTGCAAAAATGAAGGGAGCATAGTGAAATCTTTAAATGCCGTGTTTAATCGCAAAATCATGAAAAACAAAAAATGCTCCATACAAAAACTTAATAATATGATATAGTGGTCCGATCATAATAGGATTTTGCATATATATGAGGAGCATAGTAAAACTAATAAATGCCGAGTTTGGTCAAGATATCTTGATAAACAAAATTTTTTTCATACAAGATCCTACTTTTCGACAGATTGTTCCTATGGCAGCTATATGATATAGTGGTCCGATCTTAATAGGATTTCGCCTATATATGAGGAGTATAGTTATACTAATAAATACCGAGTTTGGTCAAGATATCTTGAAAAACAAAATGTTTTTTCATACAAAAACTTAATTTTCGACCGATCGTTCCTATGGCAGCTATATGATATAGTGGTCCGATTATAATAGGATTTTGCATATATATGAGGAGCATAGTAAAACTAATAAATGCCGAGTTTGGTCAAGATATCTTGACAAACAAAATGTTTTTTCATACAAAAACTTAATTTTCGACCGATCGTTCCTATGGCAGCTATATGATATATGGTCCGATCTTAATAGGATTTTTCATATATATGAGGAGTATAGTAATACTAATAAATGCCGAGTTTGGTTAAGATATCTTGAAAAACAAAATGTTTTTTTATACAAAAACTTAATTTTCACCCGATCGTTCCAATGGCAGCTATATGCTATAGTGGTCCGATCCAGCTGGTTTTGACATATGTGCTGCGTGCAACAGAAAAAGGGACTTCTGCAAAGTTTCATTAAGATAGCTTTAAAACTGAGAGACTAGTTCGCATAGAAACAGACAGACGGACAGACGTACATGGCTACATCGACTCGGCTGTTGATGCTGATCAAGAATATATATACTTTATGGGGTCAGAGATGTCTCCTTCTATGCGTTACACATTTCACGACAAAATTATAATAACCTCTGCAAGGGTATAAAAAAGGCTTTTAATCAAAAACCGATGTAAATAAGATTTTGCAAAAATGAAGGGAGCATAGTGAAATCTTTAAATGCCATGTTTAATCGCAAAATCATGAAAAACAAAAAATGCTCCATACAAAAACTTAATAATATGATATAGTGGTCCGATCATAATAGGATTTTGCATATATATGAGGAGCTTAGTAAAACTAATAAATGCCGAGTTTGGTCAAGATATCTTGATAAACAAAATTTTTTTCATACAAGATCCTACTTTTCGACAGATTGTTCCTATGGCAGCTATATGATATAGTGGTCCGATCTTAATAGGATTTCGCCTATATATGAGGAGTATATTAATACTAATAAATACCGAGTTTGGTCAAGATATCTTGAAAAACAAAATGTTTTTTCATACAAAAACTTAATTTTTGACCGATCGTTCCTATGGCAGCTATATGATATATGGTCCGATCTTAATAGGATTTTGCATATATATGAGGAGCATAGTAAAACTAAATGCCGAGTTTGGTCAAGATATCTTGATAAACAAAATTTTTTTCATACAAGATCCTACTTTTCGAGAGATCGTTACTATGGCAGCTATATGATATATGGTCCGATCTTAATAGGATTTTGCATATATATGAGGAGCATAGTAAAACTAATAAATGCCGAGTTTGGTTAAGATATCTTGAAAAACAAAATGTTTTTTTATACAAAAACTTAATTTTCGACCGATCGTTCCTATGGCAGCTATATGCTATAGTGGTCCGATCCAGCTGGTTTTGACATATGTGCTGCGTGCAACAGAAAAAGGGACTTCTGCAAAGTTTCATTAAGAAAGCTTTAAAACTGAGAGACTAGTTCGCATAGAAACAGACAGACGGACAGACGGACATGGCTATATCAACTCGGCTGTTGATGCTGATCAAGAATATATATACTTAATGGGGTCGGAGATGTCTCCTACTATGCGTTACACATTTCACGACCAAATTATAATACCCTCTGCAAGGGTATAAAAAAGGCTTTTAATCAAAAACCGATGTAAATAAGATTTTGCAAAAATGAAGGGAGCATAGTGAAATCTTTAAATGCCGTGTTTAATCGCAAAATCATGAAAAACAAAAAATGCTCCATACAAAAACTTAATAATATGATATAGTGGTCCGATCATAATAGGATTTTTGCATATATATGAGGAGCATAGTAAAACTAATAAATGCCGAGTTTGGTCAAGATATCTTGATAAACAAAATTTTTTCATACAAGATCCTACTTTTCGACAGATTGTTCCTATGGCAGCTATATGATATAGTGGTCCGATCTTAATAGGATTTCGCTTATATATGAGGAGTATAGTTATACTAATAAATACCGAGTTTGGTCAAGATATCTTGAAAAACAAAATGTGTTTTCATACAAAAACTTAATTTTCGACCGATCGTTCCTATGGCAGCTATATGATATAGTGGTCCGATTATAATAGGATTTTGCATATATATGAGGAGCATAGTAAAACTAATAAATGCCGAGTTTGGTCAAGATATCTTGACAAACAAAATGTTTTTTCATACAAAAACTTAATTTTTGACCGATCGTTCCTATTGCAGCTATATGATATATGGTCCGATCTTAATAGGATTTTTCATATATATGAGGAGTATAGTAATACTAATAAATGCCGAGTTTGGTTAAGATATCTTGAAAAACAAAATGTTTTTTTATACAAAAACTTAATTTTCACCCGATCGTTCCAATGGCAGCTATATGCTATAGTGGTCCGATCCAGCTGGTTTTGACATATGTGCTGCGTGCAACAGAAAAAGGGACTTCTGCAAAGTTTCATTAAGAAAGCTTTAAAACTGAGAGACTAGTTCGCATAGAAACAGACAGACGGACAGACGGACATGGCTACATCGACTCGGCTGTTGATGCTGATCAAGAATATATATACTTTATGGAGTCGGAGGTGTCTCCTTCTATGCGTTACACATTTCACGACCAAATTATAATACCCTCTGCAAGGGTATAAAAAAGGCTTTTAATCAAAAACCGATGTAAATAAGATTTTGCAAAAATGAAGGGAGCATAGTGAAATCTTTAAATGCCGTGTTTAATCGCAAAATCATGAAAAAAAAAAATGCTCCATACAAAAACTTAATAATATGATATAGTGGTCCGATCATAATAGGATTTTGCATATATATGAGGAGCATAGTAAAACTGAATGCCGAGTTTGGTCAAGATATCTTGATAAACAAAATTTTTTTCATACAAGATCCTACTTTTCGACAGATCGTTCCTATGGCAGCTATATGATATATGGTCCGATCTTAATAGGATTTTGCATATATATGAGGAGCATAGTAAAACTAATAAATGCCGAGTTTGGTTAAGATATCTTGAAAAACAAAATGTTTTTTTATACAAAAACTTAATTTTCACCCGATCGTTCCAATGGCAGCTATATGCTATAGTGGTCCGATCCAGCTGGCTTTGACATATGTGCTGCGTGCAACAGAAAAAGGGACTTCTGCAAAGTTTCATTAAGACAGCTTTAAAACTGAGAGACTAGTTCGCATAGAAACAGACAGACGGACAGACGGACATGGCTACATCGACTCGGCTGTTGATGCTGATCAAGAATATATATACTTTATGGAGTCGGAGGTGTCTCCTTCTATGCGTTACACATTTCACGACCAAATTATAATACCCTCTGCAAGGGTATAAAAAAGGCTTTTAATCAAAAACCGATGTAAATAAGATTTTGCAAAAATGAAGGGAGCATAGTGAAATCTTTAAATGCCGTGTTTAATCGCAAAATCATGAAAAAAAAAAATGCTCCATACAAAAACTTAATAATATGATATAGTGGTCCGATCATAATAGGATTTTGCATATATATGAGGAGCATAGTAAAACTAATAAATGCCGAGTTTGGTCAAGATATCTTGATAAACAAAATTTTTTTCATACAAGATCCTACTTTTCGACAGATTGTTCCTATGGCAGCTATATGATATAGTGGTCCGATCTTAATAGGACTTCGCCTATATATGAGGAGTATAGTAATACTAATAAATACCGAGTTTGGTCAAAATATCTTGAAAAACAAAATGTTTTTTTTATACAAAAACTTAATTTTCGACCGATCGTTCCTATGGCAGCTAGATGATATATGGTCCGATCTTAATAGGATTTTGCATATATATGAGGAGCATAGTAAAACTAATAAATGCCGAGTTTGGTCAAGATATCTTGATAAACAAAATTTTTTTTCATACAAGATCCTACTTTTCGACAGATTGTTCCTATGGCAGCTATATGATATATGGTCCGATCTTAATAGGATTTTGCATATATATGAGGAGCATAGTAAAACTAATAAATGCCGAATTTGGTCAAGATATCTTGATAAACAAAATTTTTTTCATACAAGAACTAAATTTTCGACCGATCGTTCCTATGGCAGCTATATGATATAGTGGTCCGATCTTAATAGGATTTTGCATATATATGAGGAGCATAGTAAAACTAATAAATGCCGAGTTTGGTCAAGATATCTTGATAAACAAAATTTTTTTCATACAAGAACTAAATTTTCGACCGATCGTTCCTATGGCAGCTATATAATATAGTGGTCCGATCCAGCTGGTTTTGACATATGTGCTGCGTGCAACAGAAAAAGGGACTTCTGCAAAGTTTCATTAAGAAAGCTTTAAAACTGAGAGACTAGTTCGCATAGAAACAGACAGACGGACAGACGGACATGGCTATATCAACTCGGCTGTTGATGCTGATCAAGAATATATATACTTAATGGGGTCGGAGATGTCTCCTACTATGCGTTACACATTTCACGACAAAATTATAATACCCTCTGCAAGGGTATAAAAAAGGCTTTTAATCAAAAACCGATGTAAATAAGATTTTGCAAAAATGAAGGGAGCATAGTGAAATCTTTAAATGCCGTGTTTAATCGCAAAATCATGAAAAACAAAAAATGCTCCATACAAAATCTTAATAATATGATATAGTGGTCCGATCATAATAGGATTTTGCATATATATGAGGAGCATAGTAAAACTAATAAATGCCGAGTTTGGTCAAGATATCTTGATAAACAAATTTTTTTTTATACAAGATCCTACTTTTCGACAGATTGTTCCTATGGCAGCTATATGATATAGTGGTCCGATCTTAATAGGATTTCGCCTATTTATGAGGAGTATAGTTATACTAATAAATACCGAGTTTGGGTCAAGATATCTTGAAAAACAAAATGTTTTTTCATACAAAAACTTAATTTTCGACCGATCGTTGCTATGGCAGCTATATGATATAGTGGTCCGATTATAATAGGATTTTGCATATATATGAGGAGCATAGTAAAACTAATAAATGCCGAGTTTGGTCAAGATATCTTGATAAACAAAATTTTTTTCATACAAGATCCTACTTTGCGACAGATCGTTCCTATGGCAGCTATATGATATATGGTCCGATCTTAATAGGATTTCGCCTATATATGAGGAGTATAGTAATACTAATAAATGCCGAGTTTGGTCAAGATATCTTGAAAAACAAAATGTTTTTTTATACAAAAACTTAATTTTCACCCGATCGTTCTAATGGCAGCTATATGCTATAGTGGTCCGATCCAGCTGGTTTTGACATATGTGCTGCGTGCAACAGAAAAAGGGACTTCTGCAAAGTTTCATTAAGATAGCTTTAAAACTGAGAGACTAGTTCGCATAGAAACAGACAGACGGACAGACGTACTTGGCTACATCGACTCGGCTGTTGATGCTGATCAAGAATATATATACTTTATGGGGTCGGAGATGTCTCCTTCTATGCGTTACACATTTCACGACAAAATTATAATAACCTCTGCAAGGGTATAAAAAAGGCTTTTAATCAAAAACCGATGTAAATAAGATTTTGCAAAATGAAGGGAGCATAGTGAAATCTTTAAATGCCATGTTTAATCGCAAAATCATGAAAAACAAAAAATGCTCCATACAAAAACTTAATAATATGATATAGTGGTCCGATCATAATAGGATTTTGCATATATATGAGGAGCATAGTAAAACTAATAAATGCCGAGTTTGGTCAAGATATCTTGATAAACAAAATTTTTTTCATACAAGATCCTACTTTTCGACAGATTGTTCCTATGGCAGCTATATGATATAGTGGTCCGATCTTAATACGATTTTGCATATATATGAGGAGCATAGTAAAACTAATAAATGCCGAGTTTGGGCAAGATATCTTGATAAACAGCTATATGATATAGTGGTCCGATCCAGCTGGTTTTGACATATGTGCTGCGTGCAACACAAAAAGGGACTTCAGCAAAGTTTCATTAAAATAGCTTTAAAACTGAGAGACTAGTTCGCATAGAAACAGACAGACGGACAGACGGACATGGCTATATCGACACGGCTGTTGATGCTTATCAAGAATATATATACTTTATGGGGTCGAAGATGTCTCCTTCTAAGCGTTACACATTTCACGACAAAATTATATTACCCTCTGCAAGGGTATAAAAATACATAAAAATTACAGATTACTATTAATGATGACAGCAAAATCAACCGAAGGACACTTGGATGTTTTGAACTACACAGACGCACAGACAATCACTATTTTAAAAGGAATAGGGAAACTACAGACATCGACAACTCGAATCGTACAAGTCATAGAGTTAGAGCAGATCAAAAATGCATTAGATAATCTCCTATTTAACACCGAAAAAGACCTAAGAATCTATACATTATACCATACCTTACGTCACGAAATACCGCAAGCTATTGTCACTTTCGACACAGTATCACTTTTCCATAAACGAAAGACTAGAGCAATCAACACTATAGGCACAGCTTGGAAGTATGTAGCCGGCAGCCCGGACAATGATGATTTAATAATGCTTACCGACAACTTAAACAAACTGATAGAAAACGACATTAAACAGCTTATCATAAACAGGCAATTAGAAGATCGAATTAATAAGCTTACGAAAATCTCAAATGATTTAACTAACAGCATAAGGAAGGAATCTCTCATAAGTGACGAGATAGCTATCAGCTTACAAAATCAAATTAGGCTCATAAAAGAAGAAACAATTAACATTAAGTACGTCATACAATGGGCGAAATTGAATTTAATTAATACATTCCTACTTGGCAAAAAATAAATAGAGATAGTAAATGGTAATTTTAATAAAAGCAACATGCCACCTTTAAATATTGAAGAAATGTTAGAATTTGCAGATGTGTCCATTTTGCATAATGGAACAACCTTGTTTTACATTGTAAAAATTCCAAATTTAGAAGAAATAGAGTGAAAAAATACCATAATAAAGCCAGTAGTGAAAAATAACAATATTATAAATTTAGAATTTAACGAACTGTTTCATTGTAATAAAACAATTTATAACATAAACAAAAATTGTAAAAGATATCATAATATTAAAATTTGTAACAATTCAAAAATTGTAAATTTAAACAATAGTATCTGTATACTGGAGAGCAAGCGCTCTGTGGCTTTAGCAATGCAGACCATATTCCGGAAGTCGAAGAAATCGACGATGGACTTATACTAGTGAACGACTTCAACGGCACTATTAGATGGCAAGAAGAGGAAAAACGTGTGAGAGGCACCTACATGATCAACTTCTGGAACGAAACCTTATTCATCAACAAACAAGAGTTCAGCAACATGGAGGTCACAGTCATGACCCCAGGAAATCCCACAATACAAATAACCCCAATAGAAAACGAAAGAATTTAGATTCTTTCTCTGGAAGCATTGGAAGAATTGCACAGTTGCCATCCTTCTTACCTGTGTATTACACGTATTAAAGAGAAACGAGAAAGAAAGGCTATCTTCGGCACGCCGAAGATCGAATACCCTTGCAGACCCAACCTTTTCATAATGCTCATAGTGCTTTGCCCGTATATAAGAAGCACAGGGAAAATAGTTAATGGCGAGTTTGGCCAAGATATCTTGATAAACAAAAAGGTTTTTAATCAAAAACCTAGTTTTCGACCGATCGCTCCTCTGGCAGATATATGATATAGTAGTCCGATCTTCATAGGATTTTGCATATATATGAGGAGCATAGTATAACTAATAAATGCCGAGTTTGGTCAAGATATCTTGAAAAACAAAATGTTTTTTGATACAACTTAATTTTCGACCGATCGTTCCTATGGCAGCTATATGATATAGTGGTCCGATCTTAATAGGATTTTGCATATATATGGGGAGCATAGTAAAACTAATAAATGCCGAGTTTGGTCAAGATATCTTGAAAAACAAAATGTTTTTTGATACAACTTAATTTTCGACCGATCGTTCCTATGGCAGCTATATGATATAGTAGTCCGATCTTCATAGGATTTTGCATATATATGAGGAGCATAGTATAACTAATAAATGCCGAGTTTGGTCAAGATATCTTGAAAAACAAAATGTTTTTTGATACAACTTAATTTTCGACCGATCGTTCCTATGGCAACTATATGATATAGTGGTCCGATCTTAATAGGATTTTCCATATATATGAGGAGCTCTGTAAAACTAATAAATGCCGAGTTTGGTCAAGATATCTTGATAAAAAAAATTTTTTTATACAAAAACTTAATTTTCGACCGATCGTTCCTATGGCAGCTATATGATATAGTGGTCCGATCTTAATAGGATTTTGCATATATATGAGGAGCTTAGTAAAACTAATAAATGCCGAGTTTGGTCAAGATATCATGATAAACAACATTTTTTTCATACAAGAACTAAGTTTTCGACCGTTCGTTCCTATGGCAGCTATATGATATAGTGGTCCGATCTTAATAGGATTTTGCATATATATGAGGAGCTTAGTAAAACTAATAAATGCCGAGTTTGGTTACGATATCTTGAGAAACAAAATGTTTTTTAGTGGTCCGATCCAGCTGGTTTTGACATATGTGCTGCGTGCAACAGAAAAAGGGACTTCTGCAAAGTTTCATTAAGATAGCTTTAAAACTGAGAGACTAGCTCGCATAGAAACAGACAGACGGACAGACGGACATGGCTATATCGACTCGGCTGTTGATGCTGATCAAGAATATATATATTATGGGGTCGGAGATGTCTCCTTCTATGCGTTACACATTTCACGACAAAATTATAATACCCTTTACAAGGGTATAAAAAGATAAATATAATACTGCAACTGAACAAAGAACTAGAGATCCCCAGAAAAGAACCAATGCATATCCAAATACAAAATACAGACGCCAACAACCTCAGGTTTAACAACATACATTTCTTCTGATGACCGCTTGAGGACAAGCTTAAATCAAACGGGGAAGAGTTAACAACAAATAAATTCATACAGTCTCAATAAGAAGCATTGCAACACCTTATAAGAAGTGCAGCAAAGTGCTGACTTGGTGTCTGTGCCATTTCCTCCACGCGCCGATTGGCAACCGCCGAAAATTCGAAGATGAATTGCCCAACGGGCCAACAACATCAGCAGCGACGCCGCTGCCAACGCCGCTGCCGCTAAGCCACAGGTTACTAGAATTAATTTAAGTTTATTCAGTTGCAAATTGACATCAATAATAGGAAGACTTGCTTCCCCAAAAAACATATTTTTTTCATCGTTTAATAAACCTTGGAATTAACATATACTTCTACCTATCTTGGTTGCTGGTTACACCTAGAAGTTTCGACACTTTTACTTCTTGCGTGCTTGCACAGCAGCTTACTTCAGCACAGCTTGTCCGGGCAGGGGCGGAGAGTTTTGTTGCACAGTTCAATATTCAATATTTATTTATTTTATTATTAATGGTTGACATTATTCAGTAGATTATACATACATAATAAAAATTAAATGCTTAAAGCCTAATTAGAGAACACAATTTTCTAATAGCATCACCGAGCGATGGAGGTGTTTTATTAGCCAGTTCGGCCAGCTGTGCCCCTTTTCATAGCTAATTTTGTCAGTGACGCTATTAGAGCCTACATCTAAGAAGAAGGGTGTAAGTGGGAAAAAAGTGTTCTTAAGTAGAATTAAAAATAATCTTAATTTGCTATGTTATTTAAGAAAATACAATAAATAGGGAAAAAGAAAGAAACAAGTTATTAATAAATTAAAGAAATTTAAAACAAGATATATAGAATGTTAAGTAGATAGGATAGAGAGATAGTATTGGGAAATCACCGACACGGTGGGGAAAATTTATAGCCGGTCCGGCAAGCTATGCCCTTGCTCATAGCTGGGAATAGTCAGTGACTTCCCGAAGGTATCCTGAAGGCAACAATTTTATAAGGGGTAGAGAAAGTTCGGTAGAGAAAACACGATGTAAACTGTTATAATTTTTACATAGCACGCGAAAAGGATTGTGCTATATGCATGTGAGGGAGTAGTGAATCTTATACACTTTAAGCAATTTCGTATAAAAGATTGAACTTTGTTAGTCACATTTGGAAACCAATAATGTTTCTCAATTTAATTTACACACTTTTCTGTTCCAAGTTTCATGTACTGTTCTAATTAAATTAGTTCCCATTTCTTCTGGAACATACAATAATTCTATATTATTTTCTAATAGCCTATAAACAATGCTATCCTCTAATGTGAAGTTCTTAATAGGACCATTTTCTAATTTATCTTTTAACTCAACTATTTTTCTATCTTGAGTTATTTAAAGCTGAAAGTTAATATCATCACTATTTATCACTGCAACTAATTGATTTCTATATTTATCCTCTTCTACTGCTACTTGCGGTTCATATTTAAACTCTTCACTTAATAATGTGTATCTACTTAAAGCATCAACATGTGCCATAAATTTGCCACTACGATGTTCTATAATATAATTATAATTTTCGAGTTGTGAAGTCAATCTAGCAATTCCAGCATTAACACTCTTACGATTCAAAGTTAATAAGTTACAATCAGTGATTATCTTAAACATAATTCCTTCTAAATAAATCCTAAACTTGTTCAACGAATAAATAATAGCTGGGAGTTTCAAGTTAAAAACTATGATATTTCTTTTCAGCTGCAGTTGGCGCAGATCCGCGCATTGAATTAAAAAATGCAAATGAAACATGAAGTCTAATGTAAATTAGGTTTAGAGCGGAGCGAGAGCGCAATAAAACTATATCACTCGCTTTGGAGCGAATTCGCGTCGATACCCCGCCTTAGCGTAATGTAGGCTTAAGTTGTTGAGTTGTCGAATTATATCAATGCGATACGCACAAAACCGGACGTCAATCTTTTAAAGGCACCACAAGTTGTAATTTGTTTAATTATATTAAATAATATAATTTTTCAGCTGCTGTTGTGGCTTGTGAAATCTATGATATTGAAAGAAACTTGTTGTGAGACTGTTTTTGAAGTAAAACTCCTCCAAATCCTTCAGCACTCGCATTGCAATGTAATTTTGTTTCCATATTCGGGTTGTACAGGGATAATATTGGGGCAGCAAATAGTCTTTCCCGTAAAAATTCAATAATAGCACGAGATTTTTCATTAATTTCATATTTGGCATCTAATTCGACTAATTCATTTAATGTCTAGGTATAAACATAAACATATACTTAATTTTATTTCCAACCCATATTCTGCTAAAAGCCTAAGCACTCAACTGAGCGTTTGTAAATGTTCTTCAATTGTTTCTGTTCCTATAGCAATATCATCTATATAAACAATAACCTTCCCTTCACGAGTTATTGGTTTCAAGACAAAGTATATACATTTGAAACACTGCTGCCACTTGGAGTAACAAATTTGGTATACTGTATCGAATTTTCATCCATTTATGCCTGATGAAATCCAGATTTCAGGTCCAAAACTGAAAAGTGCCTTCCATTCTCTTCAAACAATCATTAATAAGCGGTAGAGGATATCCATCTATAATAGTTAATTTATTAATTTATTTATATATTTATTTCCACGGACTTTTTCTTTACAAAAACTATTGCAGATGTCATCAACTTCTTCTCTATCTTGGTATGACAGACTTCTTGGTGTGGAATAAATTTATCCTTCAGACTGCAGTTTAATAATCATTTCATAATTATGCTTAATAGGTGCAATATTTTCTAATTCCAAATAATAAGTTTTGATCAATTCTAAGATGCTATTTCGATAGTCTACATTTTTTTTTAGTTCGATATTATAGGTTTCTTCTCTCTCAATACTTAAGATAATTCTATAAATATTTTCTATTTTTAACAGATCATAGTTGCTCTCACGAAAGTTATCTATTCTTACTAATTTTACAGCGTTGCTAGCAGTATTCAATCTCTTTTTACTAATTCTTATCATTTCGGAGGGATCACTGTCACTATTCAATCTGTTTTTATTTTATTATTTGATCTAAATCGAAAGGATCACTGTCATTATTCAATCTATTTTCACCAAAGTTCGATAAAATCACAACACTTGGCAATGCTTTACAAAATATATTTTTTTACTTCATTTTGTATTGTTCTTTCAATTTTCGTACAAAAGCTAATTTAATATTGTATGTATCCAAAAATGTTCTTCCCAATAGCACATCGGTTGATAAGTAGTTATACATTTATAGTTATATGGGACATCGTAAAACAATAAATGTTCAGTAATTTTATCAAACTTTACGTATAGAGCAATTTTTCCAAATGTTAATAATTGACATCCATTAATACCACGAAATTCACGTGGGTATAAGGTTTATAGTATTATTCTTATTGGGCACAGTAGAGAGTCGAATAAGGTTAATGGAACTACCGCAGTCAAATATTGCAGAAAGAATTTTTAAGTTAGCTTTTTCAGTGCAAAAATATACTCCTACCTATCTTGGCTGCTGGTTACACCTACAAGTTTCACAGCTTGTCTGTGCGGGGGCGGAGAGTTTTGTTGCCCAGTTCAATATTCAATATTTATTTATTTTATTATTAATGGTTGACAAAACGAGTGTCTTTCTCATTATTCAGTAGATTATACATACATAATGAAAATTAAATGCTAAAAGCCTAACTAGAGAACACAATTTTCTAAAAGCATCACCGACCGATGGAGGTGTTTTATTAGTCCGGCCAGCTGTGCTCCTTTTGACAGCTAATTTTGTCAGTGACGCTATTAGAGCGTACATCTAAGAAGAAGGGTGTAAGTAGGAAAAAAGTGCTCTTGAGTAAAATTAAAAATAATCTTAATTTGCTATATTATTTAAGAAAATACAATAAATAGGGAAAAAGAAAGAAAAAGTTATTAATAAATTAAAGGAATTTAAAACAAGATATATAGAATGTTAGGTAGATAGGATAGAGAGATAGTAATGGGAAATCACCGACACGTTGGGGGAAAATTTATAGCCGGTCCGGCAAGCTATGCCCTTGTTCATGATTAACGACGAAAGATTAAGAAGGAGCAGCATGCTTGAGTAAGATGGCAAACCGAAGATTAGGGTCCCAATTTAAACCTCGTGAGGCAAAAAACAGTAATTGCTTCTGAACAGATTCAATACGATCCTAGTTATTGTTATACTGCGGAGACCAGATGGACCAGCATTCAAGGATAGGGCGAACAAGAGAGATGTACAAAAGTTTCGTTATAAAAGGATCGTTAAACTCTTTTGCCTCATTAACGATGGTATCTGTATGCAGATTGAAGCTGAGTTTGGAATCAAAAAGAACGCCTAGATCCTTAACTGTAAGTATACGTTTCAATGGAGTATTGTCAATTGTATAGCTGACAAGATAAGGTGTAGTGCGATTAAAGGTCATAAACATACACTTTGAAAAATTCAGATGCAATTTTTGGCCGAACACCAAAGTTTCATAGCGTTCAAATCGTCTTGTAGACGAGAATAATGTAGGGGATTAATGAATGATAGAATAAGTTTAACATCGTCCCCATACGTGAATACACGGGCATGTGATATAACAGAGGGGAGATAATTTATAAAAAGAGTAAAGAGTAAAGGTCCAAGATGACTACCTTGAGGAACACCAGAAGTAACGTGAACCTGTTTAGAGGTAGTCAGCCTCAGCATTACTCTTTGGGTCCTACCTTTAAAGCAAGAACTAATCCAAAGCAAAAAAGACGGAGGGAAACCTATTCGGTCAAGTTTAAAAAGTAAAATGTCGTGGTGCACAGAGTCAAACGCCTTACTGAAGTCAGTGTAAAATACATCAGTTTGCATTTTCGAAAGGAAAGCATAATTTACCAAGGAAGTAAACTCTAGTAGATTGGTTGTAAAGGAAGGATATAAGATTCTTTCCAAAGAGATGGAAAGACAGAAGATGCAAGGGATAGATTAAAAAGCTTTAGCAATGGATAAACAAGAGAAGAACTACACTCCTTTAGTAGACAACTAGGAATATTGTCTGGCCCAGGAGAGTAAGAAAATTTTAAAGAATTTATAGCTAAAAGGAGAGAGCAATGGGAAATAATAGTAGGAGGTATAAAACTAGAGGAAGTAATAGTATAAGGTTAAGAATTATTATTAGGACAAGAATTATTATTAGGACAATAACAACATACCTTTGCGACAGATCCTTGAGGTCGTAATCGTTTGGGCAGAATACAATATAGCAATAATAGGTGAATTGTCCTGTAAACCATCTATTATCACCTTCACAGTTTGCTTCTCATAAATGGTAGCACGTGATGTGATTTCCTGCATCTGAAGTATATATCCCGCGACTGAAAGCTTGAGTGGCGGAGACACTGTTGACTTCAATAATGAGATGATTTCTGCCACTGACTGTTGATGTCCGAAGGTCCTCAGAAAATTGCATTTAAGATCGGCATAGGTTGCCGACTGACCAACGCGTATAAACAAATATCCCTCTGAATCAGGCTTCATAAAACAACGTACACAACGCAGCTTAAAGGTATCACTACCGTTTACTGTATCACATGCACGCCCGAAGTCCTGAATCCACTTATGCGCATAGTACGTCTCCAAATTAGAAAACGAAACAATTGTAGTATGCATATATATTGAATATCTACTGTACCAAGAGTACTTAAAGTGAACACACTGTAACACTTTGTTGCAGTGTTTATATATATACAAATCCCCGGTCATAAACCAAGTGGCCGAAATATGAGTCGATCGGCGCGCTCACAGAATGTGCAAGTGTCAGCATTCTGTTAGACGCGCCGACCACTTGACCGAACTCAAGGGCATGCATATACCCTAGCGCTCCAGCTTAAGAGAGCATAATTACATACATATAACATATAGAATATACATAACCGTCTCTCTGCTGTCCAACTGTGGGCAGCGCAGCAATGAGACTTAGGCTTACTTAGAACCTAAGGAAAAATGTAAAAATCAGATTCAACTGAACGTTGGAAGCGGCACCTTCGCTGCTCCCAATAAATTAATAAAAATAATATATCGTTCACAACATGGCGACCGTGACATGGTCCTAAATATTAAAAAAATCAACAACAACTATAAAAAGTGTCTACAAGTACGAGTGGCAGTCCGTCAACGATGGAATAAAACACGAGAGTGAGAGGGCTGGATGACAACAACAACAAGCAACAAGTGTGAGAGGCAATCCGTCCCTTACGCCAGCGCGGGAGACCTACAGATTGAAAAAAAAAACTGAAAGCCTGAGTGAGTAGAGTGCGAGTAATGGGCAAACCCGGAGGCCAGAAAAACAAAACAAATAAAAGAATAGCACACATTAAGTGGCTATTATACACGAATACGCCGCCCACATGGGCAACTGCACAAAAATTAACTACCGAACTTGATTTTCTGAAAGAAAGCCTCCAGCAAAGAAAGCCAAATACCGCAACTCACTCAGCAAATATCAAAGTTATAAATGAAAAACTAATTAAAAAACCACCATCTCCAAAGCCGTTGCCGAAAAAACCTGACGTCTGCCCGAACGACTGCCCTGGACCACTCTACGCTCCAGCATGCAAATTCACATGCTTGGGACCAAAGACCAGTGCGAAGACCGGCACCGGCCCCGCCTGAGCCAATAGGCCACGGACATCAGCAGCAGTGAAGACAACAGCGCGAGGGGCACTCCGCCACTTTCGCCTACGAAGGAGCGTCAGCGTAGCCAAACCGGCGACGACCAGCTGACGCGGAGGACAACTGGACATCTGGAGCAACAGTTAACATTATTATAATAAAATTTGTAAAATTGTGCGGAACCATCTCCGCTCAATTAGAAGTATAGCCCGTAAAGCTATACAAACCAATAGGTAGAAAAACTTGTTAACGTAAATGCAAAGCAATGCAATAGTAAAATTTACTGAAGATACGACAAATAGTTATAAATACACTCTAAAAATATATACGCCCAAAATGGCAATAGTAGACGTTAAGTCAGTGGACTCCACTGCTAATGTCATTAATAAAGTAGAGTCAAATAATAATGACTTAGAACTAATACACACACTGTTAATAATAATTGTTGTTATAATGTGCGCAAATTGTTTTTATAAACTATATAAATTACATAACAAATGTTTAAAAAAAAATATATGAGCAAGGCAAATGACCTAGACAAAATTAAAAAAAAAAGAGCACAAACAACATTGAAAAAAATAACCCTATAGTTAATTTAGTAACTTTAAGAAAATGCAATAAAACAAATATAATGAATTACAAAAAATATATTAATAAAAATATGGCTACACTAAAGACAATTAGAGCAACATATGATAGAGTTCAGTTTACCCTTATTTTAAAGAAAGACTTCATATCCATAATATAATGGAATGGAATGAATTATGTAAAGAAATAAATAACATAAAAATTGACTTTGATAAATCATATAAGTCACTTACACAAAACAGGCAAATTCAAAAAAATACTATTAAGAAACATGTAGAAATACTAGTAGAATGCTTTAATGAAGCACGTATACTAATACATGGCCACAGAGAAAAAATTAAATCAAGATCATTGGTCCCAAGTATCAAAATTTTTAATTAGACTACGATCTAATTTAATATCAATTAAACTAAAGTTCAATTTAGATATATCAGTACCGACCATACTTAACACTTCTCTAACAGTTGAAACAGTTGAAACTGGTGATGAACCGGAATCAACAGAACAAACTGACACTGACCAAATAGAGTCAGAAGAGCTCGCGAAGACAAACCCTAAAATAGAAGAGCAAGATTTAATTAATCTTACCATTCCAGCTGTTTTGATGTCAGATCTGGATAATTCTACAGATTCTGATACTGGAACAGGCATAATAGAGAATAAATTAAGCAGCAATATCACAATGGCACAAACTAATATTGATTTTATTAATACAGCATCCAAGCTTATACCAATTTTTGATGGTAAAGCTGAAAACTTAACAAGTTTTATTGATGCTTTACAAATATTAGAATTGATAAAAGGCGAACACGAACAATTAGCGGTTTCTATAATAAAATCAAGGCTAAAAGGTGTCGCCAGAAATCTAGTCGGAAATGAAACAACAATAACTGAAGTCATTTCCAGATTAAAAAGCAACGTCAAAGGTGAAACTGTAGAAGTATTGTCAGCAAAACTGATGAACCTACAGCAACGCAATAAAACTGCTAACCAGTACATACTAGAGGTCGAGCAGTTGACAAAAACGTTAGAAGGTGCATATATAACAGACGGCTTACACCTAGAGTTAGCCAGAAGTTATTCCACTCAGCATGCAGTCAAAGCAATAACTAAAAATTGCACAATCGATAAGGTAAAACTTATCATGCAAGCTGGTACCTTCAATACTATGAATGATGCCGTATCAAAATTTGTAAATAGTTGCAAGCAACCGGACAGCCAAACACTGTCCTATATTACAAAAATTACCCACAGCGCGGCGGAAACCGCGGACGTGGAAATCATAGAGGTAACTTTCGCAGTCACAACGATAATTATAACAATAGTACCCAATACAATAATGGACGAGGACAATATAGAGGAAACTCAAGAGGCCGTGGCAACACGAGTCGAGGCCAAAACTATAATAACCCACGTAATGTCAGAGTAACCCATACTACATCGGAAAACTCGCAAAACCCTTTAGATACTCAACAATAGAAAATGCAAAGGTTCATACCATTAATCTCAGTCAGAATATGTTTGTATCATTCAACCATGTGGCTACAGGAAAAGAACTTGTCTTTTTAGTAGACACAGGTGCAGACATTTCAATAGTTAAAGAAAATTCTGATGTCTTTCATGACATACAAGATAATTATATTATAGAAATAAAAGGAATTAGTCAAGAGGTAACCAAATCCAAGGGGTTAACTTCTATTGAGATACAGACCACTAAGTACATAATCCAACACGATTTTCATATCGTGGATTTACAATTCGCTATTCCTTGTGATGGCATATTAGGAATCGATTTTATTAAAAAATACAACTGTCAATTAGACTTCAAGCCATCTGAAGATTGGCTTATAATTAGACCTAATAACTTAAAATTTCCAATTTATGTTCCAATAACATACAGTTCTGGCAACAACTCAATACTTCTGCCAGCAAGATCCCAAGTTATTAGAAAAATCCAACTAAATTCAAAAGAAGACAGTGTATTGATTCCAAATCAAGAAATTAAGCATGGTATTTACATAGCAAGTACCATAGCAACATCTAAAAAACGCTTTTATAAGACTACTCAATACAACAAATAAAGATCAAGTAGTCAGTACAAATAATTTAGCGTATGAATCACTTTCGAGCTACGAAATAGTCAAAACTAATCTTGAAAATAGAGAAAATTCTGTATTATCTCAACTTTCAAAAAACTTTCCTCCACAATTCAAATCACAGCTTTCAAGCCTATGCACCCAATATAATGATATATTCGGATTGGACACTGAACCAATAAGCACTAATAACTTTTATAAACAAAAACTGAGATTAAAAGATGATGAACCAGTGTATATAAAAAATTACAGAAGCCCACACAGTCAGGTGAACGAAATACAGAAACAAGTCGGAAAATTGATCACCGACGGGATTGTTGAACCATCTGTATCTGAATATAATAGCCCATTATTACTTGTCCCTAAAAACCATCTCCAGGTTCAGAGCAAAAGAAATGGCGATTAGTGATTGACTATCGTCAAATTAATAAAAAATTACTGTCCGACAAATTTCCACTCCCAAGAATTGATGATATTTTGGATCAACTTGGACGAGCAAAATATTTTTCATGTCTTGACTTAATGTCAGGATTTCACCAAATTGAACTCAAAAAAAGTTCAAGAGATATAACGTCATTTTCAACGAGCAATGGCTCGTATCGCTTCACGCGATTACCTTTCGGACTAAAAATAGCGCCGAATTCATTTCAGAGAATGATGACCATAGCATTCTCTGGATTAGAACCTTCACAAGCATTCCTTTATATGGATGACTTAATAGTTATAGGTTGTTCCGAAAAACATATGCTTAAAAACTTAACAGACGTTTTTGAGAAATGTAGGAAATACAATCTAAAGTTACATCCAGAAAAATGTTCATTTTTTATGCATGAGGTGACTTTTCTCGGTCATAAATGCACAGATAAAGGAATACTTCCGGACGACAAGAAATATGATGTCATTATGAATTACCCTAAGCCGCACAATGCGGACAGCGCTAGACGTTTCATAGCATTTTGCAATTATTATAGACGTTTCATAAAAAATTTCGCCGAATATTCACGGCACATAACAAGATTATGTAAAAAGAATGTTCATTTTGAATGGACAGATGAATGCCAAAACGCATTCGAATACTTAAAAACAAAACTGATGGAACCCACTTTGCTACAATATCCTGATTTCAGCAAAGAATTTTGCATAATTACTGACGCAAGTAAGCAAGCGTGTGGAGCGGTTTTAACTCAAAACCATAACGGACTCCAACTTCCCATTGCATACGCATCAAGAGCTTTCACTAAGGGAGAAAGTGATAAGTGTACAACTGAGCAGGAATTAGCTGCAATTCACTGGGCAATATTACATTTCCGACCATATATTTATGGAAGACACTTTACAATCAAAACAGATCACAGACCATTAATATATTTATTTTCAATGATCAATCCGAGTTCTAAACTGACACGTATGAGGCTAGAATTAGAAGAGTATGATTTCACAGTTGAATATCTAAAGGGAAAAGACAATTATGTAGCTGATGCGTTATCAAGAATAACCATTAAAGATCTACAAAACATTACTGGAAATATAATGAAAGTCACTACTAGATATCAAAATAGACAGAAAATCCGCGCGGATAACAAAAGAAATAGAATTGCCTACGCAATCTATAGAGAAAGCTTCTAAGCCCAACGTATATGAAGTCATAAACAATGACGAAGTACGTAAAGTAGTGACCTTGCATGTAAAAGATACGCTATGTTTATTTAAATATGGTAGAAAAATTACTGCAAGATACGATGTTAGCGATTTATATACCAATGGAATCCTAGACTTAGGTCAATTTTTCCAAAGGCTTGAAATGCAAGCCGGTATAAACAAAATCAGCCAACTCAAAATGGCACCGTGGGAAAATATCTTTGAACATGTTTCAATAGATAATTTCAAGCAAATGGGCAATAAGATATTGAATACATTAAGAGTAGCGCTACTCAACCCGGTGACCCTTATAGAAAAACAAAAAAGAGAAAGAAGCTATACTGTCTAAATTCCATGACGATCCAATACAAGGAGGTCATAGCGGCATTACAAAAACCTTGGCCAAGGTCAAAAGACATTATTTTTGGAAAGGTATGACTCGAGATATTACTGAGTACATACGAAAATGTCAAAAATGCCAAAAAGCTAAAATAACCAAGCACAATAAGACCCCATTAATAATAACTGATACGCCAATAAATGCTTTCGACAGAGTGATAGTAGACACTATTGGTCCACTACCAAAATCAGAAAATGACAATGAGTATGCAGTCACTTTAATATGTGATCTAACTAAATATTTAGTTGCCATACCAGTTCCAAATAAGAACGCGAACACTGTCGCTAAAGCAATTTTTGAATCATTTATTCTGAAGTACGGTCCAATGAAGACGTTCATTACGGACATGGGAACAGAATATAAGAATTCAATTATAAATGATTTATGCAAATACCTAAAAATTGAAAATATAACATCTACGGCACACCACCACCAGACAGTTGGAACAATAGAACGTAGTCATAGAACTTTTAATGAATACATACGCTCATATATATCGGTTGATAAAGCTGATTGGGACGTATGGCTTCAATATTTCGTTTTCTGTTTCAACACGACCCCCTCAATGGCACATAATTACTGTCCATATGAGTTAGTATTTGGTAAAACAAATAATTTACCAAAACAATTTAATAGTATAGATAAGATTGAACCCATATATAATATAGATGACTATGCTAAGGAAAGTAAATATAGACTAGAAGTAGCTTACAAAAGAGCCAGAATAATGATAGAAGAAAATAAGAAAAAAAATAAGATACTATATGATTAGAAAACAAACAGTTCATAAGGATAGGTTAAAAATGTTTATTTCATAATTGTATTTAGAATGGCCATGCTAAGAAAAAAAAAATTTTTCTTCTTTACATACAAATAATATTTGTAATTTCATTTTCTTGGAATATATATATATAAAAAAAAAAAAAAAAAAAAAAAAAAAAAAAAAAAAATAAAAATTTTCCTTTGTTAATTAAAAATTATTCTTTTAAGCAAAGTATACTTATAAAATAACTTCATAATATTACGTTATTTTTCAAAAGGAGGGAGATGTAGTATGCATATATATTGAATATCTACTGTATCAAGAGTACTTAAAGTGAACACACTGTAACACTTTGTTGCAGTGTTTATATATATACAAATCCCCGGTCATAAACCAAGTGGCCGAAATATGAGTCGATCGGCGCGCTCACAGAATGTGCAAGTGTCAGCATTCTGTTAGACGCGCCGACCACTTGACCGAACTCAAGGGCATGCATATACCCTAGCGCTCCAGCTTAAGAGAGCATAATTACATACATATAACATATAGAATATACATAACCGTCTCTCTGCTGTCCAACTGTGGGCAGCGCAGCAATGAGACTTAGGCTTACTTAGAACCTAAGGAAAAATGTAAAAATCAGATTCAACTGAACGTTGGAAGCGGCACCTTCGCTGCTCCCAATAAATTAATAAAAATAATATATCGTTCACAACACAATGCTGCACAGAATATCTCTAACGTTGTTTCCAGAATTGTTGTCCGAATTATTTAAGTTACAAATTTTTTCCATATTCGAATTTTTCGATGTACAGGCTTCAATGACGGTGACGTGATTCTTAACTGCTCAAATTGATCCAAATCAATGTTGTTGTCGGCAGCTGTTCACACAAGAAGTGTATCCGGCAGTCGCCATCCAACCGCCATGTAACTCCGGAACCAGTACAGGGAACATGAAATTCACCTCACTTACACTAATACATTGTAATGTACTCTGAAAATGTAGACCAGAAGAAAAAATAACCTGCAAGCGAACAAACGTGTTTTTTTCAAACCTTCTTAAGAAAATTTGTGCAGAGCAGAAACGCTCCCCCAACGATACAGAAATTCGTAAAGTGCATCTGGAAGCCCTGCGGACGCCCTACTACAATATTTGGTATTTCGAGCCGGATACTTCATCAACATTTGGCATATCCAGTTCGCCCCAGCAAGCATTGGTGGATCTGCAATAAAAGGTTCCAGGAACAGCTACAAATTCAAACAAGATAAGTAGCAGTGCACCTACCTCAACTTGTCCATTGCCAAATTTCCGGCAACTCCAGTCCGATTAATTCATATTTGTGTGTCTGAACATATTTTTTCGCTTCACATTGTCCGTGGTTAAAGCAAGTGGCAATTGTATTTAAAAAATTAAAAAAAAAACCGCAAATAAAATATTGTTCGTGGGAATCTACAAAGTGACAAATATTAAATCAAATAAAACAGAAAGTGACTCCGATAAGGTCGCCATATTGGTGTCTGTACATATGTACATATGAATATACATATATGTACAAGTGCATACCCAAAAATTTAACCGATCGCCATATTGATGTACGCAAGTACATCAAGACATATCTGCACACATAGGCTTTCGCTCCGTTGAACAACAAGTGTATGCGCTTCTCCATTCTAACCTTCACCAAATAATCACATACCTAAATATAAAAAATAAGACACACAATTCTGATTGGTATTAAGTTAATTAAAACCACACTGTTCAAATTCACCTGCATGTATACACACACACGCACATCATATTATATGTGTATCGTTTGCTATTTTTCCTCCACAGCAGCTTCAAGATCAATTTATTTTATTTTTACCAATTATTTGGCAAGTGCAAAAGGTAAACAAACATCAGGGTTGTAAAGTATCATGATCGGTTTTCGATAAACTGATTCTGAGAAACTTTATATTTTTGTATGTTTCCACTTTGGCATTGAGCTGCGTTTACTTAATAAAATACAAACATGCATTACTTTTTCTTATTCTTATAAAAATTTATAAATCATAATTATAAGTAAAGACGTTTCCAAGTTGCGTAATAAATCGAATATCCGTGCGATTTTTTCTTAAAATAACAAATTATACAAATAATTCTATGACAGAAAACCTTCCATTGAGCTGCGTTTAGAATAAACGTACCTTTTCTTGAGCTCAATAATTAATAAGAAATAAGCATCAATTTAGTAAATTATTAGTAAAATAATTAATTTAACAAAATTTTCCGATTTCGTTGGACTCAATAGTGAACACAATTTCGGTCATTCCATTTTATTCTGATATCTCGATTCCATCGTTCCTGTGCCATTTCTTATTCCGTTTTCGCTCGGCTGATTCAAATTATTTGTATTTGATCACATTTCACCTGGTTATTACAATTTTTGGCTCTGTGAAGAGCCTAGTATGCCAATCGGTGGTGATCAAAACAGCCACAAACGACTCACAGCACAGTCCGTTAAGGAGTCAAAGCGACCTTTAACCTCACCTAGAGCAGTTTTCGGGAAACCCAAGGTCGAGAGTACCAGCACAACCGTCCGCAAGACTGTGAGTCCGATTCCAACAAGAGAGATAGTAATGGGAAATCACTGACACGGTGGGGGATAATTTATAGCCGGTCCGGCAAGCTATGCCCTTGCTCATAGCTGGGAATAGTCAGTGACTTCCCGAAGGTATCCTGAAGGCAACAATTTTATAAGGGGTAGAGAAAGTTCGGTAGAGAAAACACGATGTAAACTGTTATAATTTTTACATAGCACGGAGTAGTGAGCCTTATACACTTTAAGCAATTTCGTATAAAATATTGAACTTTGTTAGTCACATTTGGAAAATAATAATGTTTCTCAATTTAATTTACACACTTTTCTGTTCCAAGTTTCATGTACTGTTCTAATTAAATTAGTTCCCATTTCTTCTGGAACATACAATAATTCTATATTATTTTCTAATAGCCTATAAACAATGCTATCCTCTAATGTCTAATGCTCTCACGAAAGTTATCTATTCTTACTAATTTTACAGCGTTGCTAGCAGTATTCAACCTCTTTTTACTAATTCTTATCATTTCGGAGGGATCACTGTCACTATTCAATCTGTTTTTATTTTATTATTTGATCTAAATCGAAAGGATCACTGTCATTATTCAATCTATTTTCACCAAAGTTCGATAAAATCACAACACTTGGCAATGCTTTACAAAATATATTTTTTTTACTTCATTTTGTATTGTTCTTTCAATTTTCGTACAAAAGCTATTTTAATATTGTATGTATCCAAAAATGTTCTTCCCAATAGCACATCGGTTGATAAGTAGTTATACATTTATAGTTATATGGGACATCGTAACACAATAAATGTTCAGTAATTTTATCAAACTTTACGTATAGAGCAATTTTTCCAAATGTTAATAATTGACATCCATTAATACCACGAAATTCACGTGGGTATAAGGTTTGTAGTATTATTCTTATTGGGCACAGTAGAGAGTCGAATAAGGTTAATGGAACTACCGCAGTCAAATATTGCAGAAAGAATTTTTAAGTTAGTTTTTTCAGTGCAAAAATATACTCCTACCTATCTTGGTTGCTGGTTACACCTACAAGTTTCACAGCTTGTCTGTGCGGGGGCGGAGAGTTTTGTTGCCCAGTTCAATATTCAATATTTATTTATTTTATTATTAATGGTTGACAAAACGAGTGTCTTTTTCATTATTCAGTAGATTATACATACATAATGAAAGTTAAATGCTTGAAGCCTAATTAGTTAACACAATTTTCTTATAGCATCACAGAGCGATGGAGGTGTTTTATTAGCCAGTCCGGCCAGCTGTGCCCCTTTTCACAGTTAATTTTGTCAGTGACGCTATTAGAGCCTACATCTAAGAAGAAGGGTGTAAGTAGGAAAAAAGTGTTCTTAAGTAAAATTAAAATTAATCTTAATTTGCTATATTATTTAAGAAAATACAATAAATAGTGAAAAAGAAAGAAAGAAGTTATTATTAAATTAAAGAAATTTAAAACAAAAGAGATAGTAATGGGAAATCACTGACACGGTGGGGGATAATTTATAGCCGGTCCGGCAAGCTATGCCCTTGCTCATAGCTGGGAATAGTCAGTGACTTCCCGAAGGTATCCTGAAGGCAACAATTTTATAAGGGGTAGAGAAAGTTCGGTAGAGAAAACACGATGTAAACTGTTATAATTTTTACATAGCACGCGAAAAGGATTGTGCTATATGCATGTGAGGGAGAAGTGAGCCTTATACACTTTAAGCAATTTCGTATAAAATATTGAACTTTGTTAGTCACATTTGGAAAATAATAATGTTTCTCAATTTAATTTACACACTTTTCTGTTCCAAGTTTCATGTACTGTTCTAATTAAATTAGTTCCCATTTCTTCTGGAACATACAATAATTCTATATTATTTTCTAATAGCCTATAAACAATGCTATCCTCTAATGTGAAGTTCTTAATAGGACCATTTCCTAATTTATCTTTTAACTCAACTATTTTTCTATCTTGAGTTATTTAAAGCTGAAAGTTAATATCATCACTCTTTATCACTGCAACTAATTGATTTCTATATTTATCCTCTTCTATTGCTACTTGCGGTTCATATTTAAACTCTTCACTTAATAATGTGTATCTACTTAAAGCATCAACATGTGCCATAAATTTGCCACTACGATGTTCTATAATATAATTATAATTTTCGAGTTGTGAAGTCCATCTAGCAATTGGAGCATTAACACTCTTACGATTCAAAGTTAATAAGTTACAATCAGTGATTATCTTAAACATAATTCCTTCTAAAAAAATCCTAAACTTGTTCAACGAATAAATAATAGATGGGAGTTTCAAGTTGAAAACTATGATATTTCTTTTCAGCTGCAGTTGGCGCAGATCCGCGCATTGAATTAATAAATGCAAATGAAACATGAAGTCTAATGTAAATTAGGTTTAGAGCGGAGCGAGAGCGCAATAAAACTATATCACTCGCTTTGGAGCGAATTCGCGTCGATTCCCCGCCTTAGCGTAATGTAGGCTTAAGTTGTTGAGTTGTCGAATTATATCAATGCGATACGCACAAAACCTCACGTCAATCTTTTAAAGGCACCACAAGTTGTAATTTGTTTAATTATATAAAAAAATATAATTTTTCAGCTGCTGTTGTGGCTTGTGAAATCTATGATATTGAAAGAAACTTGTTGTGAGACTGTTTTTGAAGTAAAACTCCTCCAAATCCTTCAGCACTCGCATTGCAATGTAATTTTGTTTCCATATTCGGGTTGTACAGGGATAATATTGGGGCAGCAAATAGTCTTTCCCGTAAAAATTCAATAATAGCACGAGATTTTTCATTAATTTCATATTTGGCATCTAATTCGACTAATTCATTTAATGTCTAGGTATAAACATAAACATATACTTAATTTTATTTCCAACCCATATTCTGCTAAAAGCCTAAGCACTCAACTGAGCGTTTCTAAATGTTCTTCAATTGTTTCTGTTCCTATAGCAATATCATCTATATAAACAATAACCTTCCCTTCACGAATTATTGGTTTCAAGACAAAGTATATACATTTGAAACACTGCTGCCACTTGGAGTAACAAATGCGGTATAATACTGTATCGAATTTTCATCCATTTAAACCTGATGAAATCCAGATTTCAGGTCCAAAACTGAAAAGTGCCTTCCATTCTCTTCAAACAATCATTAATAAGCGGTAGAGGATATCCATCTATAATAGTTAATTTATTAATTTATTTATATATTTATTTCCCCGGACTTTTTCTTTACAAAAACTATTCCTTTAGTTAATAAGTCTTCTACTATTTTATCAACTTCTTCTCTATCTTGGTATGACAGACTTCTTGGTGTGGAATAAATTTATCCTTCAGACTGCAGTTTAATAATCATTTCATAATTATGCTTAATAGGTGCAATATTTTCTAAATCCAAATAATATGTTTTGATAAATTCTAAGATGCTATTTCGATAGTCTACATTTATTTTTAGATCGATATTATAGGTGTCTTCTCTCTCAATACTTAAGATAATTCTATAAATATTTTCTATTTTTAACAGATCATAGTTGCTCTCACGAAAGTTATCTATTCTTACTAATTTTACAGCGACGCTAGCAGTATTCAACCTCTTTTTACAAATTCTTATTATTTCGGAGGGATCACTGTCACTATTCAATCTGTTTTCAATAATTTGATCTAAATCGAAAGGATCACTGTCATTATTCAATCTATTTTCACCAAAGTTCGATGAAATCACAACACTTGGCAATGCTTTACAAAATATACAACGACAATTAGGTAATGCTGTTTGGTTTACTTCATTTTGTATTGTTCTTTCAATTTTCGTACAAAAGCTAATTTAATATTGTATGTATCCAAAAATGTTCTTCCCAATAGCACATCGGTTGATAAGTAGTTATATATTTATAGTTATATGGGACATCGTAACACAATAAATGTTCAGTAATTTTATCAAACTTTACGTATAGAGCAATTTTTCCAAATGTTAATAATTGACATCCATTAATACCACGAAATTCACGTGGGTATAAGGTTTGTAGTATTATTCTTATTGGGCACAGTAGAGAGTCGAATAAGGTTAATGGAACTACCGCAGTCAAATATTGCAGAAAGAATTTTTAAGTTAGTTTTTCAGTGCAAAAATATACTCCTACCTATCTTGGTTGCTGGTTACACCTACAAGTTTCACAGCTTGTCTGTGCGGGGGCGGAGAGTTTTGTTGCCCAGTTCAATATTCAATATTTATTTATTTTATTATTAATGGTTGACAAAACGAGTGTCTTTCTCATTATTCAGTAGATTATACATACATAATGAAAGTTAAATGCTTGAAGCCTAATTAGTTAACACAATTTTCTTATAGCATCACAGAGCGATGGAGGTGTTTTATTAGCCAGTCCGGCCAGCTGTGCCCCTTTTCACAGTTAATTTTGTCAGTGACGCTATTAGAGCCTACATCTAAGAAGAAGGGTGTAAGTAGGAAAAAGTGTTCTTAAGTAAAATTAAAATTAATCTTAATTTGCTATATTATTTAAGAAAATACAATAAATAGTGAAAAAGAAAGAAAGAAGTTATTATTAAATTAAAGAAATTTAAAACAAAAGAGATAGTAATGGGAAATCACTGACACTGTGGGGGATAATTTATAGCCGGTCCGGCAAGCTATGCCCTTGCTCATAGCTGGGAATAGTCAGTGACTTCCCGAAGGTATCCTGAAGGCAACAATTTTATAAGGGGTAGAGAAAGTTCGGTAGAGAAAACACGATGTAAACTGTTATAATTTTTACATAGCACGCGAAAAGGATTGTGCTATATGCATGTGAGGGAGAAGTGAGCCTTATACACTTTAAGCAATTTCGTATAAAATATTGAACTTTGTTAGTCACATTTGGAAAATAATAATGTTTCTCAATTTAATTTACACACTTTTCTGTTCCAAGTTTCATGTACTGTTCTAATTAAATTAGTTCCCATTTCTTCTGGAACATACAATAATTCTATATTATTTTCTAATAGCCTATAAACAATGCTATCCTCTAATGTGAAGTTCTTAATAGGACCATTTCCTAATTTATCTTTTAACTCAACTATTTTTCTATCTTGAGTTATTTAAAGCTGAAAGTTAATATCATCACTCTTTATCACTGCAACTAATTGATTTCTATATTTATCCTCTTCTATTGCTACTTGCGGTTCATATTTAAACTCTTCACTTAATAATGTGTATCTACTTAAAGCATCAACATGTGCCATAAATTTGCCACTACGATGTTCTATAATATAATTATAATTTTCGAGTTGTGAAGTCCATCTAGCAATTGGAGCATTAACACTCTTACGATTCAAAGTTAATAAGTTACAATCAGTGATTATCTTAAACATAATTCCTTCTAAAAAAATCCTAAACTTGTTCAACGAATAAATAATAGATGGGAGTTTCAAGTTGAAAACTATGATATTTCTTTTCAGCTGCAGTTGGCGCAGATCCGCGCATTGAATTAATAAATGCAAATGAAACATGAAGTCTAATGTAAATTAGGTTTAGAGCGGAGCGAGAGCGCAATAAAACTATATCACTCGCTTTGGAGCGAATTCGCGTCGATTCCCCGCCTTAGCGTAATGTAGGCTTAAGTTGTTGAGTTGTCGAATTATATCAATGCGATACGCACAAAACCTCACGTCAATCTTTTAAAGGCACCACAAGTTGTAATTTGTTTAATTATATAAAAAAATATAATTTTTCAGCTGCTGTTGTGGCTTGTGAAATCTATGATATTGAAAGAAACTTGTTGTGAGACTGTTTTTGAAGTAAAACTCCTCCAAATCCTTCAGCACTCGCATTGCAATGTAATTTTGTTTCCATATTCGGGTTGTACAGGGATAATATTGGGGCAGCAAATAGTCTTTCCCGTAAAAATTCAATAATAGCACGAGATTTTTCATTAATTTCATATTTGGCATCTAATTCGACTAATTCATTTAATGTCTAGGTATAAACATAAACATATACTTAATTTTATTTCCAACCCATATTCTGCTAAAAGCCTAAGCACTCAACTGAGCGTTTCTAAATGTTCTTCAATTGTTTCTGTTCCTATAGCAATATCATCTATATAAACAATAACCAATATACATTTGAAACACTGCTGCCACTTGGAGTAACAAATGCGGTATAATACTGTATCGAATTTTCATCCATTTAAACCTGATGAAATCCAGATTTCAGGTCCAAAACTGAAAAGTGCCTTCCATTCTCTTCAAACAATCATTAATAAGCGGTAGAGGATATCCATCTATAATAGTTAATTTATTAATTTATTTATATATTTATTTCCCCGGACTTTTTCTTTACAAAAACTATTCCTTTAGTTAATAAGTCTTCTACTATTTTATCAACTTCTTCTCTATCTTGGTATGACAGACTTCTTGGTGTGGAATAAATTTATCCTTCAGACTGCAGTTTAATAATCATTTCATAATTATGCTTAATAGGTGCAATATTTTCTAAATCCAAATAATAAGTTTTGATACATTCTAAGATGCTATTTCGATAGTCTACATTTATTTTTAGATCGATATTATAGGTTTCTTCTCTCTCAATACTTAAGATAATTCTATAAATATTTTCTATTTTTAACAGATCATAGTTGCTCTCACGAAAGTTATCTATTCTTACTAATTTTACAGCGACGCTAGCAGTATTCAACCTCTTTTTACAAATTCTTATTATTTCGGAGGGATCACTGTCACTATTCAATCTGTTTTCAATAATTTGATCTAAATCGAAAGGATCACTGTCATTATTCAATCTATTTTCACCAAAGTTCGATGAAATCACAACACTTGGCAATGCTTTACAAAATATACAACGACAATTAGGTAATGCTGTTTGGTTTACTTCATTTTGTATTGTTCTTTCAATTTTCGTACAAAAGCTAATTTAATATTGTATGTATCCAAAAATGTTCTTCCCAATAGCACATCGGTTGATAAGTAGTTATATATTTATAGTTATATGGGACATCGTAACACAATAAATGTTCAGTCATTTTATCAAACTTCACGTATAGATCAATTTTTCCAAATGTTAATAATTGACATCCATTAATACCACGATATTCACGTGGGTATAAGGTTTGTAGTATTATTCTTATTGGGCACAGTAGAGAGTCGAATAAGGTTAATGGAACTACCGATGTCAAATATTGCAGAAAGAATTTTTAAGTTAGACTTCTGCGATTTTTCAGTGCAAAAATATACTCCTACCTATCTTGGTTGCTGGTGACACCTACAAGTCTCGACACTTTTACTTGTTGCGTGCTTAAGCAGTCAGCACAGCTTGTCTGGGCGGGGGCGGAGAGTTTTGTTGCACAGTTTAGTATTCAAATGGTTGACAAAACGAGTGTCTTCCCCATTATTCAGTAGATTATATATACTATGACGATAGATCTCCACGTCATAAAGCGCAGACGTGTAAAATAATTGCCCTGAAGACGGTTTGCCGATGCGCAACCGAAATATATCGGAAGCAAAAATCAACAAAATTGTTTCATTGGTTTATTAAAACAAACCCGGACCTCGAGCCAGCCAACTTAATAAAAATAATCTTAATTTGCTGTATTATTTAAGAAAATACAATAAATAGGGAAAAAGAAAGAAAAAAGTTATTAATAAATTAAAGGAATTTAAAACAAGATATATAGAATGTTAAGTAGATAGGATAGAGAGATAGTAATGGGAAATCACCGACACGTTGGGGGAAAATTTATAGCCGGTCCGGCAAGCTATGCCCTTGTTCATGATTAACGACGAAAGATTAAGAAGGAGCAGCATGCTTGAGTAAGATGGCAAACCGAAGATTAGGGTCCCAATTTAAACCTCGTGAGGCAAAAAACAGTAATTGCTTCTGAACAGATTCAATACGATCCTAGTTATTGTTATACTGCGGAGACCAGATGGACCAGCATTCAAGGATAGGGCGAACAAGAGAGATGTACAAAAGTTTCGTTATAAAAGGATCGTTAAACTCTTTTGCCTCATTAACGATGGTATCTGTATGCAGATTGAAGCTGAGTTTGGAATAAAAAAGAACGCCTAGATCCTTAACTGTAAGTATACGTTTCAATGGAGTATTGTCAATTGTATAGCTGACAAGATAAGGTGTAGTGCGATTAAAGGTCATAAACATACACTTTGAAAAATGCAGATGCAATTTTTGGCCGAACACCAAAGTTTCATAGCGTTCAAATCGTCTTGTAGACGAGAATAATGTAGGGGATTAATGAATGATAGAATAAGTTTAACATCGTCCCCATACGTGAATACACGGGCATGTGATATAACAGAGGGGAGATCATTTATAAAAAGAGTAAAGAGTAAAGGTCCAAGATGACTACCTTGAGGAACACCAGAAGTAACGTGAACCTGTTTAGAGGTAGTCAGCCTCAGCATTACTCTTTGGGTCCTACCTTTTAAAGCAAGAACTAATCCAAAGCAAAAAAGACGGAGGGAAACCTATTCGGTCAAGTTTAAAAAGTAAAATGTCGTGGTGCACAGAGTCAAACGCCTTACTGAAGTCAGTGTAAAATACATCAGTTTGCATTTTCGAAAGGAAAGCATAATTTACCAAGGAAGTAAACTCTAGTAGATTGGTTGTAAAGGAAGGATATAGGATTCTTTCCAAAGAGATGGAAAGACAGAAGATGCAAGGGATAGATTAAAAAGCTTTAGCAATGGATAAACAAGAGAAGAACTACACTCCTTGAGTAGACAACTAGGAATATTGTCTGGCCCAGGAGAGTAAGAAAATTTTAAAGAATTTATAGCTAAAAGGAGAGAGCAATGGGAAATAATAGTAGGAGGTATAAAACTAGAGGAAGTAATAGTATAAGGTTAAGAATTATTATTAGGACAAGAATTATTATTAGGACAATAACAACATACCTTTGCGACAGATCCTTGAGGTCGTAATCGTTTGGGCAGAATACAATATAGCAATAATAGGTGAATTGTCCTGTAAACCATCTATTATCACCTTCACAGTTTGCTTCTCATAAATGGTAGCACGTGATGTGATTTCCTGCATCTGAAGTATATATCCCGCGACTGAAAGCTTGAGTGGCGGAGACTCTGTTGACTTCAATAATGAGATGATTTCTGCCACTGACTGTTGATGTCCGAAGGTCCTCAGAAAATTGCATTTAAGATCGGCATAGGTTGCCGACTGACCAACGCGTATAAACAAATATCCCTCTGAATCAGGCTTCATAAAACAACGTACACAACGCAGCTTAAAGGTATCACTACCGTTTACTGTATCACATGCACGCCCGAAGTCCTGAATCCACTTATGCGCATAGTACGTCTCCAAATTAGAAAACGAAACAATGCTGCACAGAATATCTCTAACGTTGTTTCCAGAATTGTTGTCCGAATTATTTAAGTTACAAATTTTTTCCATATTCGAATTTTTCGATGTACAGGCTTCAATGACGGTGACGTGATTCTTAACTGCTCAAATTGATCCAAATCAATGTTGTTGTCGGCAGCTGTTCACACAAGAAGTGTATCCGGCAGTCGCCATCAAACCGCCATGTAACTCCGGAACCAGTACAGGGAACATGAAATTCACCTCACTTACACTAATACATTGTAATGTACTCTGAAAATGTAGACCAGAAGAAAAAATAACCTGCAAGCGAACAAACGTGTTTTTTCAAACCTTCTTAAGAAAATTTGTGCAGAGCAGAAACGCTCCCCCCAACGATACAGAAATTCGTAAAGTGCATCTGGAAGCCCTGCGGACGCCCTACTACAATATTTGGTATTTCGAGCCGGATACTTCATCAACATTTGGCATATCCAGTTCGCCCCAGCAAGCATTGGTGGATCTGCAATAAAGGTTCCAGGAACAGCTACAAATTCAAACAAGATAAGTAGCAGTGCACCTACCTCAACTTGTCCATTGCCAAATTTCCGGCAACTCCAGTCCGATTAATTCATATTTGTGTGTCTGAACATATTTTTTCGCTTCACATTGTCCGTGGTTAAAGCAAGTGGCAATTGTATTTAAAAATTTCAAAAAAAAACCGCAAATAAAATATTGTTCGTGGGAATCTACAAAGTGACAAATATTAAATCAAATAAAACAGAAAGTGACTCCGATAAGGTCGCCATATTGGTGTCTGTACATATGTACATATGAATATACATATATGTACAAGTGCATACCCAAAAATTTAACCGATCGCCATATTGATGTACGCAAGTACATCAAGACATATCTGCACACATAGGCTTTCGCTCCGTTGAACAACAAGTGTATGCGCTTCTCCATTCTAACCTTCACATACCTAAATATAAAAAATAAGACACACAATTCTGATTGGTATTTAGTTAATTAAAACCACACTGTGCAAATTCACCTGCATGTATACACACACACGCACATCGTATTATATGTGTATCGTTTGCTATTTTTCCTCCACCGCAGCTTCAAGGTCAATTTATATATTTATTTTTACCAATTAATTGGCAAGTGCAAAAGGTAAACAAACATCAGGGTTGTAAAGTATCAAGATCGGTTTTCAATAAACTGATTCTGAGAAACTTTATATTTTTGTATGTTTCCACTTTGGCATTGAGCTGCGTTTACTTAATAAAATACAAACATGCATTACTTTTTCTTATTCTTATAAAAATTTATAAATCATAATTATAAGTAAAGACGTTTCCAAGTTGCGTAATAAATCGAATATCCGTGCGATTTTTCTTAAAATAACAAATTATACAAATAATTCTATGACAGAAAACCTTCCATTGAGCTGCGTTTAGAATAAACGTACCTTTTCTTGAGCTCAATAATTAATAAGAAATCAGCATCAATTTAGTAAATTATTAGTAAAATAATTAATTTAACAAAATTTTCCGATTTTGTTGGACTCAATAGTGAACACAATTTCGGTCATTCCATTTTATTCTGATATCTCGATTCCATCGTTCCTGTGCCATTTCTTATTCCGTTTTCGCTCGGCTGATTCAAATTATTTGTATTTGATCACATTTCACCTGGTTATTACAATTTTTGGCTCTGTGAAGAGCCTAGTATGCTAATCGGTGGTGATCAAAACAGCCACAAACGACTCACAGCACCGTCCGTTAAGGAGTCAAAGCGACCTTTAACCTCACCTAGAGCAGTTTTCGGGAAACTCAAGGTCGAGTACCAGCACAACCGTCCGCAAGACTGTGAGTCCGATTCCAACAAGAGATATTACCCCAAAAATTACCCGTTCGACTACGCAAAAAATGCAGAAGTCAAGCGAAATGGCACTGAACGACTTTGTTTCTATAACTGACCGACTAGGCCAGTTTGAAGTGAAGATCAATGACGCAGCGGACAGTGACGTGTCACTGTTCACTCTCCAAGTCCGACGAGATCAGATTAAGACTTTATGGGAAAAGGTAGAACGCGAGTTCGAGTTATGTTCCAAAGCTCTCAACCAAGGCGCTTGCAGCAGCAGTGACCTGGTGGCTATGCAAGCTAAATATGATTACTCGTACTCCGTTTACGAGCGATGTGCGGCTCAACTAAGTGAAAAAATAGAAAGAGCCACGGCTTTAAATAGACAAGTTGAGCAACCCCCCTCCAACTTCTCCATGTCCAGGGGTTGCAGTCTCCCGCCATGCGACACTGAAGTTTTCAGTGGGGATTACCTACGCTGGCCTACTTTCCGAGACTTGTTTACAGCGGTTTATATTAATAATCCAAGATTGACGCCGGTGGAAAAATTGTTCCATCTAAATTCCAAAACCAGCGGCGAAGCTAGAGCAATTGTCTCCAAGTCCCCGCTCAAGAATGACGGCTTTCAGTCAGCGTGGGCGAGCCTGACGGAGAGATTTGAGAATAAGCGACTATTAGTCAATAGTCAATTGAAAATTCTTTTCAATCTCCCCTCAGCAACACAAGAGTCTGGAGCCGCACTTAAAGAGCTTCAGGGCACAATCCAGGGATGTTTAACGGCTCTCGACTTGTCCAGGGTGAGCACCGAAAATTGGGATTGTCTGCTTATTTTCTTGTGCCCCTCTAAATTGCCTAAGCTCACGCTGTCGTTATGGGAACAATCGCTCCACAATAAGGCAGAGATACCTCAATGGTCCGACATGAATGCATTTCTGATCGACCAATATCGCACCTTGGAGGCGATAGAGGATGTACGACCTACCGCACATACGCCACCCCAGTCCAAACCCACAAGAAAAGAGTCCAACCACCTGAGAACCTTCGAAGCAACAGTGATTACAAAGTCACAACACTGCAAATTGTGTCAGAAGGAAAACCATCCCGTGCGTCTATGCCCACGTTTTCTACAAATGTCCGTACCCGAGAGAGTTTCCGTCATTAAGCAACAAAAGTTGTGCTTAAACTGCTTCGCCAGACAGCACCAGTTGAAAGACTGCACCAGCGCACATAGTTGTTTCACGTGCAAGGGACGTCACAACACGCTGCTCCACCGTGACAGACCCCAGGTGCCCTCAGCTTCCACAACACCAATAGTTTTGAACCCTCCTTCGTCTATACAGTCCACTTCGACTTCAACCCAAGCTACCGTTCAAAACTACTTTTCCGCAAACTCACATGGTGGTCTCCTCGGCACGGCTGTCATCCAAGTGTGTCATTTGGGCTCAAAGTATACAGCTCGGGCATTAATCGACTCTGGGTCTGAAGCGACCTTTATTTCAGAGCGATTGTTCAAAAGGGTTATACTTCCTTATTAACCCGTCGACGCACAGGTCTCCGGTTTGAATCAAGCTATTTCGGCTCAACCTTAAAAACTTTTCCATTTTAATATTGGCTCTCCGATAAAGCCCAGGGTTCATATTGAAACCTCGGCTTATGTTCTTCCAAAGCTAGCAGGCAATTTGCCCTCCTACACCATCCCCCAAACCGCTTTGGAAGAACTTCCAAAATTACACTTGGCCGATCCCTCTTTCTATAGAAGCTCACAGGTAGACGTGCTTCTCGGCGCCGATATCCTCCCATACATATTGTTAGGTGGCTCCTATCCCAACATATGTGGCACTCTCCTTGGTCAAGAAACGATTTTCGGCTGGATCCTTACAGGCCCCGTTTCTAAGACCAGTGCCAAATCTGTCGCATCCTTTTCGACTCAAGTCTCGCTGAATCCAAATGCGAGCTTGGATAAACTGCTCACAAAATTTTGGGAGGTGGAGGATATTTCAATAAAGCTGGAAAAGGAATCCGACCTGTTTTGTGAGCGCAATTTCCAAAAAACCACTAAAAGGGATAAAAACGGCAGATACTTGGTCACACTACCATTCAAGAATTCCGATCACATCCCGTTAGGCCATTCAAGGTCCATCGCACTAGCTCAATTTCTACAAAATGAGAATCGTCTGGCAAAAATGCCCCCTTAAGGAGCAGTATGATGCGGTGATCCAGGAATATCTGGACTTAGGTCACATGCGACAATTCCCTCCAAGCAATGGTTCGGATAACTTTTATCTACCACACCATGCTGTTCACAAGCCTGACAGCACCACGACCAAGCACCGCGTAGTATTTAACGCCTCCCACCCGTCATCGAATGGTAAAAGTCTGAACGATGTGCTACATGCAGGGCCCGTTCTGCAATCCGACTTAACCATTCAAATTCTAAGATGGCGCTTCTTCCGATATGTCTTCAACGCCGATATCACGAAAATGTATCGGCAGATACTTGTGCATCCCAAACACACGCCCTATCAGAGAATTCTGTTCCGAACAAAGGACAACGAGCTTCGTGACTTCGAACTCAGCACAGTCACGTTTGGAGTTAACTGTGCCCCCTTTTTGGCAATCCGGGTACTACATCAGTTATCTGATGACGTTCGTTCGCTCTATCCCTTAGCAAGTCATATTATCGCAAACAATATGTATGTCGACGATGTACTAGCGGGAGCCCATTCCAAATCAACGGCAGATCAAGCAATTGCAGAACTCCGCAAAGCCCTTGAATCTGCCGGGTTCCCCTTGCGAATATGGACATCCAATGAAAAGGACTTGCTAAGAGCGATTCCCAAGGACCACTTGCTTCGTGCCGACTTCTTAGAGATCGAAGAAGCCTGTTCGGCAAAGACTCTCGGGATCAGATGGAAAGCTGACACCGATGAGTTCTTTTTCGCTCCATCCGAACTAACAACCAAACAGTCCGTCTCCAAACGTGAAGTCCTTTCACAGATTGCCAAACTGTTCGATCCAGCAGGTTGGCTGGGTCCAGTCATTATTCAGGCAAAAATATTCATGCAGGAGATCTGGCTCCAAGAACTGGGCTGGGACGATCCGCTACCTGAGAGTCTTCTTAGTAAGTGGAATTTATTTCTGCAAGAGTATCCGGGCCTCAGTGCGATTCGCATCCCTAGATGGGTCGAATTCCGCCCACAGGGGACTATTCAATACCACGGGTTTTGTGACGCTTCGCAGCGTGCATATGGGGCCGCCATTTACGTGCGCACTGAGATACAAGATCGCATCTCAGTACATCTCCTAACAGCGAAAACGAGGGTCGCTCCGGTCAAGACGGTATCCTTGCCACGACTAGAGCTGTGCGGAGCAGCACTTCTGTCCGAGTTATCCGATGCACTCAGTCCCCAGCTACCTTCCGCTGGCGGCGACTGGTTCTATTGGACAGATTCCACAATTGTGCTAGCTTGGCTTCATAAGCCACCATGCGCCTGGACTACCTTTGTAGCAAACAGAGTCGCAAAAATTACTCAGGCCACCGACTCCAATAAATGGTCCCATGTACGATCCGAGTACAATCCAGCGGACCTAGCGAGCAGAGGTGCCCCACCACAAGTGTTAGTCAGCAATGAGCTGTGGTGGAACGGGCCAGAATGGTTACGCCTACCTCAGAACCAATGGCCCATTCCTTCAGATCCCCTCCCAGATACGACAATAGAGCAACGTACGATTAAAGTAAACCTCGCAAACACGGCTCCCTCATTTTCTTTCCTCGAGCGCTTCTCCAAGTTCGATCGAGCCCTGCGAGTGTTAGCATACATCTATCGCTTCTTCAAGCGTTGCAAACGATTGTCGCTCCCGTCAACTATTGCAATTGACAACAACGAGATTTCTTATGCACAAGAAAGACTCATTCTCCTGACCCAGAGAAAAGCATACTCGTCAGAGTACACTTGCTTGAGCACGAAGAAACAGCTCACTTCCAGCAAACTCCTTAATTTGAACCCCTTTCTAGATGGTAAGGGAATTATTCGAGCATGTGGTCGTGTAAGAGCGGCCGAAGCACTCGGCTACGATGAGCAGCATCCAATCATACTGCCATACACATGTGCATATTCGCGTCTTTTGACCGCTTTCACCCATCTTATATCCTTGCATGGAGGCAACCAGCTCATGATGCGTTTAATACGATCATAGTACTGGATTCCAAAGCTGAAGGTGTTGGTCAAATCCACAATCCATTCCTGCCAAATCTGCGTCATTCGAAAAAAGAAATTTTGCAGGCCCCTTCGATGTGAAAAATTACACAGGTCGAGCCTGTCTTATTACAAAAGGCTACGTGTGCGTCTTTGTGTGCTTCAGCACCAAAGCCATCCACCTAGAAGCTACATCTGACCTGACCACAGAAAAATTCCTAGCGGCATTTGCGAGATTTGTGGCACGACGAGGGTGCCCAAGTCAAATGCATTCCGACAACGGCAAAACCTTCGTCGGAGCGGCCAAAGTCCTCTCGCGCGATTTTGTAGAAGCGCTTAAGACTCAACTCCAGGCCACTTACAGTCTCCAGAAACTGTCCTGGCACTTCAACCCTCCTAGTGCACCGCATATGGGTGGCCTGTGGGAGGCAGGTGTAAAGAGTTTCAAAAATCTATTTTATAAGTCTACATCGACCTCCAAATACACCTTCGAAGAGCTTTCCACGCTCCTATCCAAAGTTGAAGCATGCCTGAATTCAAGACCGATATCTCCAATGTCGGAAGATCCTACTGATCTCCTAGCTCTGACTCCCGATCATTTTCTAGTTGGGGGTCCTCTACTTTCCGCCACAGAGCCAGAGATCAAGGAAAACGCCGCGTCCATCATCAACCGCTGGCAGCGCTTGAAGGCTTTGCAACAACAGTTCTGTCTCCGTTGGAAACATGAGTATCTTTTAGAGTTACACAAAAGAAACAAATGGCAAACTCCAACGCGAGACTTACAACGGGACGATCTAGTCATTATTAAAGAAGATAATCTTCCAGTTAATGACTGGCGTCTTGGTCGAATCCAAACGACCTATCCTGGCGGCGACCAAAGAGTCCGAGTGGTCGACGTGTTAACAGCCCGAGGTGTCTCCAAGAGACCTATCTCTAAGCTGATCCTGCTCCCGATAGAATCTAGTCTCCATTCTCCATCCAGTAGAATCTCCAGTAAAGACTAGAGTAATAGATCCATTGGTCTGCGGACCATCCGTATAAAGCCGCATCAGTAATGTCTATTATGTTTTTTTTCAAACTTCTTCACGTAACAGCACGATGTCTCCACGCCAACAACAAGGCCGATCCAAGAGCCGACCGGCCACGGAATCGTTCCGATGCCGAGTATGCCGAGGAGACCACGCGATGCGAAAGTGCCAGCGGTTCATGCGGCTGTCTCCAGAGAAGAGACTCCGAGCAGTTCTGGTCAACAAATACTGCCCAAACTGCCTGGCTCACCAACATTCCGGGGAGTCCTGTCGCCGCAAGGACAAGTGCCGCAAGTGCCAGGGCGACCATCACACCTTGCTTCATTTCCAAGAAGCGCGTCGCATGCCATCGCGATCTCCAGAGCGATCCCAAACAATGCGCAGCACCAAGGCCCAAGCGCGACGCTCCGCGCCGCCTTCATCCGCTGGTTCCATCTCCTTGTCGACTTTAATGGAACACAAAAGGACAACCGTGCTCCCGAGAGCACTCATCCGACTTTGAAACGGCAAGGCGACCCGCGACACTCGGGCACTTTTAGACCAGTGCTGTCCGGTAAGTCTTATCGACGCATCCTTGGCAACGGCCTCCGGGCTATCCGTCACCAGCGTCGGTAAAGACAACGCTTGCTCGGCCATTATAAGTTCCAGGACCTCTAGCTTCCAGCGAGAGGTCATCCTGCAGGTGATGCCAAATCTCCGGTATCGAACTCCAACGAAGCTCGTCAGCGAGAAACTGAACGAGCCTTTCAACAACGTTCGATTGGCAGACGATCGCTGGTTCCAGCCGGAAATCTCCAATCTGGTCTTGGGCTCGGATATCTACCCAGACTTAATTCTCCAAGGCGTCCTGCCGAGCCATGGCGGCGCACCACTGGCCCAAAACACGGTCTTCGGGTGGATACTGTCCGGCTCCTGCGCTCACCAGTAGTAACAGAGCCACTTTCCTCTCCCCTTTTCTTTTTGCAATACTGCAAGGCGGGCGGCATGTTCACACAAGAAAAGTATCCGGCAGTCGCCATCCAACCGCCATGTATCTCCGGAACCAGTACATGGAACATGAAATTCACCTCACTTACACTAATACATTGTAATGTAATCTGAAAATGTAGACCAGAAGAAAAATAACCTGCAAGCGAACAAACGTGTTTTTTCAAACCTTCTTAAGAAAAATTTGCGCAGAGCAGAAACGCTCCCCCAACGATACAGAAATTCGTAAAGTGCATCTGGAAGCCCTGCGGACGCCCTACTACAACAACAGCAATCATTGTTAGTTGTCTTTTTGTTGCATTAACAGGGAAACTAATGCGATTGCGATTCAATTGTACAACGATGTCTATTTTTTTCATCTGCTTAAAGGTATCTTTTCTCTCTTTACGATTTCTGGACTCGTATGGAAGGAAAAATTATTGAGGTCGTTGTTGGATTACTTATCCCACTTACGATGTTCAGTATGCTTTTCTGGGTACTTTTTTGACAATATTTTATCAAAGTCCTCTTGTTACTTCATATACCAAATCTGAAGTGTCGATCACTTGCCTATCTGTGTCTTATGTTATCGGAAAATACAACCGTAGCAAAACATTTGAACCACTACTAGATATCGTAAGCAATTAATATCGTCAGCAATTACTATTAGATTCATTTATAATTAAATAATATCATAAACATATAACAATACTTAATACTACCATACCTGTTGTACTTGGGAGACTCGAACTCTGAACTGACCCCATTACTTGATGCCGCCTCTGCTTAACAGCCTCACCGAAATGAAATTGTGCTTTTTTTATATTTATGTGTGTGGATGCTCATGGGAAAGGGGGTCTTTTGTTTCCATTTCTGTGTTCGAAGCAAGATCACATAGAGGAGGGGGGAGTGTGTTGGTCTCGCGTGCGCAAGACGGGAAGGGGAAGGAAGGGGAATTGGGTGGACATGAGGAAGGGGATGAGGGTGTTATGCTTCCATTTCTTATACATACATAATGAAAATTAAATGCTTAAAGCCTAATTAGAGAACACAATTTTCTAATAGCATCACCGAGCAATGGAGGTGTTTTATTAGCCAGTCCGGCCAGCTGTGCCCCTTTTCACAGCTAATTTTGTCAGTGACGCTATTAGACATCTAAGAAGAAGGGTGTAAGTAGGGAAAAAGTGCTCTTAAGTAAAATTAAAAATAATCTTAATTTGCTATATTATTTAAGAAAATACAATAAATAGGGAAAAAGAAAGAAAGAAGTTATTAATAAATTAAAGGAACTTAAAACAAGATATATAGAATGTTAAGTAGATAGGGTAGAGAGATAGTAATGGGAAATCACCGACACGTGGGGGGAAAATTTATAGCCGGTCCGGCAAGCTATGCCCTTGCTCATAGCTGGGAATAGTCAGTGACTTCCCGAAGGTATCCTGAAGGCAACAATTTTATAAGGGGTAGAGAAAGTTCGGTAGAGAAAACACGATGTTATAATTTTTACATAGCACGCGAAAAGGATTGTGCTATGTGCATGTGAGGGAGTAGTGAAACTTATACACTTTAAGCAATTTCGTATAAAAGATTGAACTTTGTTAGTCACATTTGAAAACCAATAATGTTTCTCAATTTAATTTACACACTTTTCTGTTCCAAGTTTCATGTACTGTTCTAATTAAATTAGTTCCCATTTCTTCTGGAACATACAATAATTCTATATTATTTTCTAATAGCCTATAAACAATTCTATCCTCTAATGTGAAGTTCTTAATAGGACCATTTTCTAATTTATCTTTTAACTCAACTATTTTTCTATCTTGAGTTATTTAAAGCTGAAAGTTAATATCATCACTATTTATCACTGCAACTACTTGATTTCTATGTTTATCCTCTTCTATTGCTACTTGCGGTTCATATTTAAACTCTTCACTTAATAATGTGTATCTACTTAAAGCATCAACATGTGCCATAAATTTGCCACTACGATGTTCTATAATACATTTATAATTTTCGAGTTGTGAAGTCCATTTAGCAATTCCAGCATTAACACTATTACGATTCAAAGTTAATAAAGTCAATAAGTTACAATCAGTGATTATCTAAAACATAATTCCTTCTAAATAAATCCTAAACTTGTTTTCATCGAATAAATAACAGCTGGGAGTTGGCGCAGATCCGCGCATTGAATTAAAAAATGCAAATGAAACATGAAGTCTAATGTAAATTAGGTTTAGAGCGGAGCGAGAGCGCAATAAAACTATATCACTTGCTTTGGAGCGAATTCGTGTCGATTCCCCGCATTAGCGTGATGTAGGCTTAGGTTGTTGAGTTGTCGAATTATATCAATGCGATACGCACAAAACCGGACGTCAACCTTTTAAAGCCACCACAAGTTGTAATTTGTTTAATTATATAAAATAATATAATTTTTCAGCTGCTGTTGTGGCTTGTGAAAACAATGATATTGAAAGAAACTTGTTGTGAGACTGTTTTTGAAGTAAAACTCCTCCAAATCCTTCAGCACTCGCATTGCAATGTAATTTTGTTTCCATATTCGGGTTGTACAGGAATAATATTGGGGCAGCAAATAGTCTTTCCCGTAAAAATTCAATAATAGCACGAGATTTTTCTTTAATTTCATGTTTGGCATCTAATTTGACTAATTCATTTAATGGCTAGGTATAAACATAAACATATACTTAATTTTATTTCCAACCCATATTCTGCTAAAAGCCTAAGCACTCTACTGAGCGTTTCTAAATGTTCTTCAATTGTTTCTGTTCCTATAGCAATATCATCTATATAAACAATAACCCTCCCTTCTATACATTTGAAACACTGCTGCCACTTGGAGTAACAAATGCGGTATACTGTATCGAATTTTCATCCATTTAAACCTGATGAAATCCAGATTTCAAGTCCAAAACTGAAAAGTGCCATCCATTCTCTTCAAACAATCATTAATAAGCGGTAGAATATCCATCTATAATAGTTAATTTATTAATTTATTTATATATTTATTTCCCAGGACTTTTTCTTTACAAAAACTATTGCAGATGTATAAGGAGATTTGCTTGGTCTAATAATTCCTTTAGTTAATAAGTCTTCTAATATTTTATCAACTTCTTCTCGATCTTGGTATGACAGAATTCTTGGTGTGGAATAAATTTATCCTTCAGACTGCAGTTTAATAATCATTTCATAATTATGCTTAATAGGTGCAATATTTTCTAAATCCAAATAATAAGTTTTGATCAATTCTAAGATGCTATTTCGATAGTCTACATAGATCGATATTATAGGTTTCTTCTCTCTCAATACTTAAGATAATTCTATAAATATTTTCTATTTTTAACAGATCATAGATCATTTTACTAATTCTTATCATTTCGGAGGGATCACTGTCACTATTCAATCAATTTTTAATAATTTGATCTAAATCGAAAAGATCACTGTCATTATTCAATCTATTTTCACCAAAGTTCGAGGAAATCACAACACTTGGCAATGCTTTACAAAATATATTTTTTTTACTTCATTTTGTATTGTTCTTTTAATTTTCGTACAAAAGCTAATTTAATATTGTATGTATCCAAAAATGTTCTTCCCAATAGCACATCGGTTGATAAGTATTTATATAGTTATAGTTATATGGGATATCGTAAAACAATAAATGTTCAGTTCAATTTTATCACACATCACGTATAGATCAATTTTTCCAAATGTTAATAATTGACATCCATGACATCAGAGAGAGTTCTCTTCTTGTGCTCCAAGATTTTTATATATTTTTCTGCGCTTTAATCCTGCTTTTTATACCCTTGCAGAGGGTACTATAATTTTGTCGTGAAATGTGTAACGCATAGAAGGAGACATCTCCGACCCCATAAAGTATATATATTCTTGATCAGCATCAACAGCCGAGTCGATATAGCCATGTCGAACTAGTCTCTCAGTTTTAAAGCTATCTTAATGAAACTTTGCAGAAGTCCTTTTTCTGTTGCACGCAGCACATTTGTCAAAACCAGCTGGATCGGACCACTATAGCCTATAGCTGCCATAGGAACGATCGGTCGAAAATTAAGTTTTTGTATAAAAAAACATTTTGTTTTTCAAGATATCTTAACCAAACTCGGCATTTATTAGTTTTACTATGCTCCTCATATATATGCAAAATCGTATTAAGATCGGACCACTATATCATATAGCTGCCATAGGAACGATCGGTCGAAAATGTAGTTCTTGTATGAAAAAACATTTTGTTTTTCAAGATATCTTGACCAAACTCGGCTTTTATTAGTTTTACTATGCTCCCCATATATATCCAAAATCCTATTAAGATCAGACCACTATATCATATAGCTGCCATAGGAACGATCGGTCGAAAATTAAGTTTTTGTATGAAAAAACATTTTGTTTTTTAAGATATCTTGACCAAACTCGATATTTATTAGTACTGCTATACTCCTCATATATAGGCGAAATCCTATTAAGATCGGACCACTATATCATATAGCTGCCATAGGAACGATCTGTCGAAAAGTAGGATCTTGTATGAAAAAAATTTTGTTTATCAAGATATCTTGACCAAACTCGGCATTTATTAGTTTTACTATGCTCCTCATATATATGCAAAATCCTATTAAGATCGGACCACTATATCATATAGCTGCCATGGGAACGATCGATCGAAAATTAAGTTTTTGTATAAAAAAACATTTTGTTTTTCAAGATATCTTAACCAAACTCGGCATTTATTAGTAGCTGCCATAGGAACGATCGGTCGAAAATTTAGTTCTTGTATGAAAAAAATTTTGTTTATCAAGATGTCTTGACCAAACTCGGCATTTATTAGTTTTACTAAGCTGCTCATATATATCCAAAATCCTTTTAAGATCAGACCACTATATCATATAGCTGCCATAGGAACGATCGGTCGAAAATTAAGTTTTTGTATGAAAAAACATTTTGTTTTTCAAGATATCTTGACCAAACTCGGTATTTGTTAGTATTACTATACTCCTCATATATAGGCGAAATCCTATTAAGATCGGACCACTATATCATATAGCTGCCATAGGAACGAGCAGTCGAAAATTAAGTTGGTGTATGGAAAAAAATGTTGTTTATCACGATATCTTGACCATACTTACCAGTTATTAGTTTTACTATGCTCCTCATATATATGCGAAATCTCATTAAGATCGGCCCAGTATATCATATAGCTGCCATAGGAACGAGCGGTCGAAAATTAAATTGTTGTATGAAAAAAATGTTGTTTAGCAAGATATCTTGACCAAACTTGGCAGTTATAAGTTTTACTATGATCCTCATATATATGCAAAATCCTATTAAGATCGGACCACTATATCATATTATCAAGTTTTTGTATGGAACATTTTTTTTTTCATGATTTTGCGATTAAACACGGCATTTAAAGATTTCACTTTGCTCCCTTCATTTTTGCAAAATCATATTTACATCGGATTTTGATTAAAAGCCTTTTTTATACCCTTGCAGAGGGTATTATAATTTGGTCGTGAAATGTGTAACGCATAGAAGGAGACATCTCCGACCCCATAAAGTATATATATTCTTGATCAGCATCAACAGCCGAGTCGATATAGCCATGTCCGTCTGTCCGTCTGTCTGTTTCTATGCGAACTAGTCTCTCAGTTTTAAAGCTATCTTAATGAAACTTTGCAGAAGTCCCTTTTTCTGTTGCACGCAGCACATATGTCAAAACCAGCTGGATCGGACCACTATAGCCTATAGCTGCCATAGGAACGATCTGTCGAAAAGTAGGATTTTGTATGAAAAAACATTTTGTTTTTCAAGATATCTTGACCAAACTCGGTATTTATTAGTATTGCTATACTCCTCATATATAGGCGAAATCCTATTAAGATCGGACCACTATATCATATAGCTGCCATAGGAACGATCTGTCGAAAAGTAGGATCTTGTATGAAAAAAATTTTGTTTATCAAGATATCTTGACCAAACTCGGCATTTATTAGTTTTACTATGCTCCTCATATATATGCAAAATCCTATTAAGATCGGACCACTATATCATATAGCTGCCATGGGAACGATCGATCGAAAATTAAGTTTTTGTATAAAAAAACATTTTGTTTTTCAAGATATCTTAACCAAACTCGGCATTTATTAGTAGCTGCCATAGGAACGATCGGTCGAAAATTTAGTTCTTGTATGAAAAAAATTTTGTTTATCAAGATGTCTTGACCAAACTCGGCATTTATTAGTTTTACTAAGCTGCTCATATATATCCAAAATCCTTTTAAGATCAGACCACTATATCATATAGCTGCCATAGGAACGATCGGTCGAAAATTAAGTTTTTGTATGAAAAAACATTTTGTTTTTCAAGATATCTTGACCAAACTCGGTATTTGTTAGTATTACTATACTCCTCATATATAGGCGAAATCCTATTAAGATCGGACCACTATATCATATAGCTGCCATAGGAACGAGCAGTCGAAAATTAAGTTGGTGTATGGAAAAAAATGTTGTTTATCACGATATCTTGACCATACTTACCAGTTATTAGTTTTACTATGCTCCTCATATATATGCGAAATCTCATTAAGATCGGCCCAGTATATCATATAGCTGCCATAGGAACGAGCGGTCGAAAATTAAATTGTTGTATGAAAAAAATGTTGTTTAGCAAGATATCTTGACCAAACTTGGCAGTTATAAGTTTTACTATGATCCTCATATATATGCAAAATCCTATTAAGATCGGACCACTATATCATATTATCAAGTTTTTGTATGGAACATTTTTGTTTTTCATGATTTTGCGATTAAACACGGCATTTAAAGATTTCACTTTGCTCCCTTCATTTTTGCAAAATCATATTTACATCGGATTTTGATTAAAAGCCTTTTTTATACCCTTGCAGAGGGTATTATAATTTGGTCGTGAAATGTGTAACGCATAGAAGGAGACATCTCCGACCCCATAAAGTATATATATTCTTGATCAGCATCAACAGCCGAGTCGATATAGCCATGTCCGTCTGTCCGTCTGTCTGTTTCTATGCGAACTAGTCTCTCAGTTTTAAAGCTATCTTAATGAAACTTTGCAGAAGTCCCTTTTTCTGTTGCACGCAGCACATATGTCAAAACCAGCTGGATCGGACCACTATAGCCTATAGCTGGCATAGGAACGATCTGTCGAAAAGTAGGATTTTGTATGAAAAAAATTTTGTTTTTCAAGACATCTTGACCAAACTCGGCATTTGTTAGTTTTACTATGCTCCTCATATATATGAAAAATCCTATTAAGATCAGACCACTATATCATATAGCTGCCATAGGAACGATCGGTCGAAAATTAAGTTTTTGTATGAAAAAACATTTTGTTTTTCAAGATATCTTGACCAAACTCGGTATTTATTAGTATTACTATACTCCTCATATATCCTCGAAATCCTATTAAGATCGGACCCCTATATCATATAGCTGCCATAGGAACGATCTGTCGAAAAGTAGGATCTTGTATGAAAAAAATTTTGTTTATCAAGATATCTTGACCAAACTCGGCATTTATTAGTTTTACTATGCTCCTCATATATATGCAAAATCCTATTAAGATCGGACCACTATATCATATAGCTGCCATAGGAACGATCGGTCGAAAATTAAGTTTTTGTATGAAAAAACATTTTGTTTTTCAAGATATCTTGACCAAACTCGGTATTTATTAGTATTACTATACTCCTCATATATCCTCGGACCACTATATTATATAGCTGCCATAGGAACGATCTGTCGAAAAGTAGGATCTTGTATGAAAAAAATTTTGTTTATCAAGATATCTTGACCAAACTCGGCATTTATTGGTTTTACTATGCTCCCCATATATATCCAAAATCCTATTAAGATCAGACCACTATATCATATAGCTGCCATAGGAACGATCGGTCGAAAATTAAGTTTTTGTATGAAAAAACATTTTATTTTGCAAGATATCTTGACCAAACTCGGTATTTATTTGTATTACTATACTCCTCATATATAGGCGAAATCCTATTAAGATCGGACCACTAGCTGCCATAGGAACGATCTGTCGAAAAGTAGGATTTTGTACGAAAAAAATTTTGTTTTTCAAGACATCTTGACTAAACTCGGCATTTATTAGTTTTACTATGCTCCTCATATATATCCAAAATACTATTAAGATCGGACCACTATATCATATAGCTGCCATAGGAACGATCGGTCGAAAATTAAGTTTTTGTATGAAAAAACATTTTGTTTTTCAAGATATCTTGACCAAACTCGGTATTTATTAGTATTACTATACTCCTCATATATCATCGGACCACTATATTATATAGCTGCCATAGGAACGATCTGTCGAAAAGTAGGATCTTGTATGAAAAAAATTTTGTTTATCAAGATATCTTGACCAAACTCGGCATTTATAAGTTTTACTATGCTCCTCATATATATGCAAAATCCTATTAAGATCGGACCACTATATCATATAGCTGCCATAGGAACGATCGGTCGAAAATTAAGTTTTTGTATGAAAAAACATTTTGTTTTTCAAGATATCTTGACCAAACTCGGTATTTTTTAGTATTACTATACTCCTCATATATCCTCGGACCACTATATTATATAGCTGCCATAGGAACGATCTGTCGAAAAGTAGGATCTTGTATGAAAAAAATTTTGTTTATCAAGATATCTTGACCAAACTCGGCATTTATTAGTTTTATTATGCTCCTCATATATATCCAAAATCCTATTAAGATCGGACCACTATATCATATAGCTGCCATAGGAACGATCGGTCGAAAATTAAGTTTTTGTATGAAAAAACATTTTGTTTTTCAAGATATCTTGACCAAACTCGATATTTATTAGTATTAATATACTCCTCTTATATAGGCGAAATCCTATTAAGATCGGACCACTATATCATATAGCTGCCATAGGAACGATCTGTCGAAAAGTAGGATTTTGTATGAAAAAAATTTTGTTTATCAAGACATCTTGACCAAACTCGGCATTTATTAGTTTTACTATGCTCCTCATATATATGCAAAATCCTATTAAGATCGGACCACTATATCATATAGCTGCCATAGGGACGATCGGTCGAAAATTAAGTTTTTGTATGAAAAAACATTTTGTTTTTCAAGATATCTTGACTAAACTCGGTATTTATTACTATACTCCTCATATATCCTCGAAATCCTATTAAGATCGGACCACTATATCATATAGCTGCCATAGGAACGATCTGTCGAAAAGTAGGATCGTGTATGGAAAAAAATTTTGTTTATCAAGATATCTTGACCAAACTCGGCATTTATTAGTTTTACTATGCTCCTCATATATATGCAAAATCCTATTAAGATCGGACCACTATATCATATAGCTGCCATAGGAACGATCGGTCGAAAATTAAGTTTTTGTATGAAAAAACATTTTATTTTTCAAGATATCTTGACCAAACTCGGTATTTATTAGTATTACTATACTCCTCATATATATGCAAAATCCTATTAAGATCGGCTCCTGGCCGCAAAGGTAGACCTGCGCGTAATCTTGCCCAGATTGTTAAACACAATCATGGTGCCTCTTTAGCTCCTCCATCTCCTGTATTTCCTGAAGCCCCATCAGCAGCTACTTTAACGGTTGTTGCCCCTCGTAGGCAAGTTTTTGTGTCTCGACTTTCATCGGACACCACTTCTGAGTCATTGGCAGCCTATATTGCTAGCAAATCTTCAGCTAGCGTGTCAATAACCAAATTTAATTTCTCCACCCTTCGTGAAATATCATCATTCAAAATAAATGTTTCACATGATATGTTCCCAATCATTTGTGATCCCAAATTTTGGCCTCCACACATGATTGTTCACAGTTCAAGCCAAAAAAGCGTAACCAGCCTGTCACCCTTCCAGTCCCTTCAACACAGGGTACCATTTCTGTCCCAAAAAACTAACTTCATCTTCTGACCAAATAAGTATTCATTATCAGAATGTTAGAGGTCTCATTTCAAAGCTTAAAAATCTTTTCCTGGCCAGCACTTCCTTCGATTCGGATATAATCGCGTTTTCAGAAACATGGTTAAATTCAACCATATCCGATTTTGAGGTATTTTCGAATAGTTTTATTTTGCATAGAAATGATCGGCCGACTCGAGGAGGTGGGGTGTTAATTGCCGTTAAAGCCACTCTCCAGTCAGAACTTTTCTGTTTTAGTACGCCTACTGACGCTGAGATTGTCTCAGTTAACGTGTCTTTTCCTACACGGAATACCTATATTACATGCTCTTATGTCCCTCCTTCTTCCGATATTCAAGTTTATATGAAACATATTACTTGTATTAAAGAAGTTTCTTCACACGTGCGTGATAATGACCTATTTATGGTGTTGGGTGATTTTAATTTGCCGAACATCTCTTGGTCATTATTCACTGCCGAAAATTATCTAGTGCCCTCAGCACAGCATGCTTTTATGGACTGCAAGCTTGATCTTTCGTTGTTTCAAATCAATTCAATTTGTAATCATTTGATAGAACACTTGACCTTGTATTTTTTAACGACTACCTTATTTCTAATGTGTCTAGGTACCCTCCTTTATCTCTTCCTGAGGATGTATATCATCCTACTTTAGAGATTATAGAGATGTATATGTTCAATTGTAATCATTTTTGCTCATCAGCCAATAAGCCCCGCCGCTGCTTTCGCAAAGGAAATTATTCATTTCTAAATCAGCTTATTTATGCAACCGATTGATCTTTCTTATATGACTCGGTTGATATGAATACTGCTATTACTTTTTTTTATAGCACCCTAAACTCCCTCTTAGATATGAGTATTCCCAAGTCAATTCCTTCGACTACTTCTTCAAACCCACCCTGGTTTACTCCCAGATTGTCACATCTTAAAAACTTAAAATCTAAATATTTTAAAAAGTTTAAAAAGTCTGGTTCGTGTACAGACTTGGCTAAATATTCCATAGCCAAGTCGAACTTTTTTCTTCTTAATTTTATCAGTGCTATGAGAATTATCTCTTTCGTTGCAAAAGGCTTTTTACCCAAAACCCGAGACAGTTTTATAATTTTGTAAGCTTGAAGCGTGCATCTTCAAGTCTGCCATCTTCTTTTTCCCTCGGGATAGATAAAGCTAGCTGTTGGATCAAAAGCGTTTTTTTGACCTTTTAAGAATCTTATCTCAAGTGGGCGTGTGTGGATGGTATGAAGTTTTAATAAAGGTTTTACAAATTGATGAGCAACACGACTGACTTCTATGATGATGCTTACAGAACTGATTTCTTAACATAAATTAAGATTAAAGGGACCGAGCAATTACAGAGTTCGAAAGAGAGCGAGGCTTCGTACATGTGTATGAGTGCTTATGACATTCAAATAGAAGAGAATTAGCATAATCTTAACATAATCTGCTTTGACATTGCTATTGATACCCTGACTAATGTATATATGAGGTATATGACCGAACATCCCGGCCGCCTTGAAAGAATTATCTTTCAAGAGACAGGTAGAACAGCCAGCTTATGTACTGGCCGGCAACAGAGTCCAGAGGCAGTGCGAATATATGCGACACGAACCCGGTCATCTTTGCCACTCACAACAGACTCAACACGCCCTAATTTCCAGTGTAATGGCGGTGTGTTGTCCTCATGTATGATGACCATAGAGTCAACTGTGAGATTTGGGGAAGCCGAAGTCCACTTTGACCTGGCTCGAAGCTCGTTCACATACTCCGCAGACCCACGACGCCAGAATTGCTGTTTAACAGCTGTGATCTGCTCGTAACGATCCAAGTTGGAGATGTTGTTGGTGATAATCTCACGCTCGGGCAAAGCGCGCGGTGCATCTCCATTTAGAAAGTATCCTGCAGTGAGAGCGCTGAAGTCGTTGGGATCATATGATAGCGGTGACAGCGGGCGAGAGTTGAGTACTGCTTCTATCTCAACGACTGCGGTGTTCAGTTCCTCAAAGGTGAACCGGGTGTTAGCAAGGGTACGCACCAGCAGACTCTTTGCGCTCTTGACAGCGGCCTCCCAAAGACCGCCAAAGTGTGGAGCCCTAGGTGGAATGAAATGAAAGGTTATCTCTTCAGAGGAACAATATGATAGGATTGCATCTTGAGTGCTAGTGTTGAACATGAACTTGTTTAACTCGAGTAGCTTGTTGGATGCTCCGACAAAATGTGTGGCGTTGTCACAATAGATGTGCGATACTGGTCCACGACGGGCAATCCAAAAACTTATTCGTTGAAAGATCTGATACGATTTCAATGTGAACGGCCTTTACGGCCATGCAGACATATATGGCGATATAGGATTTTGTGGGACCCTTGCCACGTATTCGAAGATAGGTGTTCACTGGACCGCAGAAGTCGACTCCAACGTGGCGAAATGGCTTGTCTGTGGATAAGCGCTCAGGTGGCAGGGAACCCATGACTTGACGAAGTAGAACTGGACGATATCTGCCACAGTGTACACAAGAACGAACAATGCTGCGTGCTAATTGAAGAATTGAAGCCGCAGCAGTCCAACTAATGCCTTTGGTCCTGCATGGTAATTGCGCAAGTGAAGATGCCGAACATAATTGTGGACAAATTGCGATTCCTTGGGAACAAGTAAAGGATGCCTTTGACGAGAGGGGATATCAGCATGCTCGAGTCTGCCGCCAACCTTAATGAGCTCGTATCCAGAAGAGTCATCTATGAAGGGGCTGAGAAATTTCAGATTGCTTTTCAAATCTCTTTGTTTCCTTAGCAATTGCAAATCTTCCTTGAAATAGTGCTGTTGGATGATCCTGATGATGCAGTGCAACGCGTGGCGAAGTTCTTCTGGGCATGGCGGCGAACTTTCGACAGGGTGTTCCTTTTTGGCAATATTGTAGTATGCATATATATTGAATATCTACTGTACCAAGAGTACTTAAAGTGAACACACTGTAACACTTTGTTGCAGTGTTTATATATATACAAATCCCCGGTCATAAACCAAGTGGCCGAAATATGAGTCGATCGGCGCGCTCACAGAATGTGCAAGTGTCAGCATTCTGTTAGACGCGCCGACCACTTGACCGAACTCAAGGGCATGCATATACCCTAGCGCTCCAGCTTAAGAGAGCATAATTACATACATATAACATATAGAATATACATAACCGTCTCTCTGCTGTCCAACTGTGGGCAGCGCAGCGATGAGACTTAGGCTTACTTAGAACCTAAGGAAAAATGTAAAAATGAGATTCAACTGAACGTTGGAAGCGGCACCTTCGCTGCTCCCAATAAATTAATAAAAATAATATATCGTTCACAACATGGCGACCGTGACATGGTCCTAAATATTAAAAAAAATCAACAACAACTATAAAAAGTGTCTACAAGTACGAGTGGCAGTCCGTCAACGATGGAATAAAACACGAGAGTGAGAGGGCTGGATGACAACAACAACAAGCAACAAGTGTGAGAGGCAATCCGTCCCTTACGCCAGCGCGGGAGACCTACAGATTGAAAAAAAAAAAACTGAAAGCCTGAGTGAGTAGAGTGCGAGTAATGGGCAAACGCGGAGGCCAGAAAAACAAAATAAATAAAAGAATAGCACACATTAAGTGGCTATTATACACGAATACGCCGCCCACATGGGCAACTGCACAAAAATTAACTACCGAACTTGATTTTCTGAAAGAAAGCCTCCAGCAAAGAAAGCCAAATACCGCAACTCACTCAGCAAATATCAAAGTTATAAATGAAAAACTAATTAAAAAACCACCATCTCCAAAGCCGTTGCCGAAAAAACCTGACGTCTGCCCGAACGACTGCCCTGGACCACTCTACGCTCCAGCATGCAAATTCACATGCTTGGGACCAAAGACCAGTGCGAAGACCGGCACCGGCCCCGCCTGAGCCAATAGGCCACGGACATCAGCAGCAGTGAAGACAACAGCGCGAGGGGCACTCCGCCACTTTCGCCTACGAAGGAGCGTCAGCGTAGCCAAACCGGCGACGACCAGCTGACGCGGAGGACAACTGGACATCTGGAGCAACAGTTTACATTATTATAATAAAATTTGTAAAATTGTGCGGAACCATCTCCGCTCAATTAGAAGTATAGCCCGTAAAGCTATACAAACCAATAGGTAGAAAAACTTGTTAACGTAAATGCAAAGCAATGCAATAGTAAAATTTACTGAAGATACAACAAATAGTTATAAATACACTCTAAAAATATATACGCCCAAAATGGCAATAGTAGACGTTAAGTCAGTGGACTCCACTGCTAATGTCATTAATAAAGTAGAGTCAAATAATAATGACTTAGAACTAATACACACACTGTTAATAATAATTGTTGTTATAATGTGCGCAAATTGTTTTTATAAACTATATAAATTACATAACAAATGTTTAAAAAAAAAATATATGAGCAAGGCAAATGACCTAGACAAAATTTAAAAAAAAAAGAGCACAAACAACATTGAAAAAATAACCCTATAGTTAATTTAGTAACTTTAAGAAAATGCAATAAAACAAATATAATGAATTACAAAAAAATATATTAATAAAAATATGGCTACACCAAAGACAATTAGAGCAACATATGATAGAGTTCAGTTTACCCTTATTTTAAAGAAAGACTTCATATCCATAATATAATGGAATGGAATGAATTATGTAAAGAAATAAATAACATAAAAATTGACTTTGATAAATCATATAAGTCACTTACACAAAACAGGCAAATTCAAAAAAATACTATTAAGAAACATGTAGAAATACTAGTAGAATGCTTTAATGAAGCACGTATACTAATACATGGCCACAGAGAAAAATTAAATCAAGATCATTGGTCCCAAGTATCAAAATTTTTAATTAGACTACGATCTAATTTAATATCAATTAAACTAAAGTTCAATTTAGATATATCAGTACCGGACCATACTTAACACTTCTCTAACAGTTGAAACAGTTGAAACTGGTGATGAACCGGAATCAACAGAACAAACTGACACTGACCAAATAGAGTCAGAAGAGCTCGCGAAGACAAACCCTAAAATAGAAGAGCAAGATTTAATTAATCTTACCATTCCAGCTGTTTTGATGTCAGATCTGGTTAATTCTACAGATTCTGATACTGGAACAGGCATAATAGAGAATAAATTAAGCAGCAATATCACAATGGCACAAACTAATATTGATTTTATTAATACAGCATCCAAGCTTATACCAATTTTTGATGGTAAAGCTGAAAACTTAACAAGTTTTATTGATGCTTTACAAATATTAGAATTGATAAAAAGGCGAACACGAACAATTAGCGGTTTCTATAATAAAATCAAGGCTAAAAGGTGTCGCCAGAAATCTAGTCGGAAATGAAACAACAATAACTGAAGTCATTTCCAGATTAAAAAGCAACGTCAAAGGTGAAACTGTAGAAGTATTGTCAGCAAAACTGATGAACCTACAGCAACGCAATAAAACTGCTAACCAGTACATACTAGAGGTCGAGCAGTTGACAAAAACGTTAGAAGGTGCATATATAACAGACGGCTTACCCCTAGAGTTAGCCAGAAGTTATTCCACTCAGCATGCAGTCAAAGCAATAACTAAAAATTGCACAATCGATAAGGTAAAACTTATCATGCAAGCTGGTACCTTCAATACTATGAATGATGCCGTATCAAAATTTGTAAATAGTTGCACAGAAGCAACCGGACAGCCAAACACTGTCCTATATTACAAAAATTACCCACAGCGCGGCGGAAACCGCGGACGTGGAAATCATAGAGGTAACTTTCGCAGTCACAACGATAATTATAACAATAGTACCCAATACAATAATGGACGAGGCCAATATAGAGGAAACTCAAGAGGCCGTGGCAACACGAGTCGAGGCCAAAACTATAATAACCCACGTAATGTCAGAGTAACCCATACTACATCGGAAAACTCGCAAAACCCTTTAGATACTCAACAATAGAAAATGCAAAGGTTCATACCATTAATCTCAGTCAGAATATGTTTGTATCATTCAACCATGTGGCTACAGGAAAAGAACTTGTCTTTTTAGTAGACACAGGTACAGACATTTCAATAGTTAAAGAAAATTCTGATGTCTTTCATGACATACAAGATAATTATATTATAGAAATAAAAGGAATTAGTCAAGAGGTAACCAAATCCAAGGGGTTAACTTCTATTGAGATACAGACCACTAAGTACATAATCCAACACGATTTTCATATCGTGGATTTACAATTCGCTATTCCTTGTGATGGCATATTAGGAATCGATTTTATTAAAAATACAACTGTCAATTAGACTTCAAGCCATCTGAAGATTGGCTTATAATTAGACCTAATAACTTAAAATTTCCAATTTATGTTCCAATAACATACAGTTCTGGCAACAACTCAATACTTCTGCCAGCAAGATCCCAAGTTATTAGAAAAATCCAACTAAATTCAAAAGAAGACAGTGTATTGATTCCAAATCAAGAAATTAAGCATGGTATTTACATAGCAAGTACCATAGCAACATCTAAAAACGCTTTTATAAGACTACTCAATACAACAAATAAAGATCAAGTAGTCAGTACAAATAATTTAGCGTATGAATCACTTTCGAGCTACGAAGTAGTCAAAACTAATCTTGAAAATAGAGAAAATTCTGTATTATCTCAACTTTCAAAAAACTTTCCTCCACAATTCAAATCACAGCTTTCAAGCCTATGCACCCAATATAATGATATATTCGGATTGGACACTGAACCAATAAGCACAAATAACTTTTATAAACAAAAACTGAGATTAAAAGATGATGAACCAGTGTATATAAAAAATTACAGAAGCCCACACAGTCAGGTGAACGAAATACAGAAACAAGTCGGAAAATTGATCACCGACGGGATTGTTGAACCATCTGTATCTGAATATAATAGCCCATTATTACTTGTCCCTAAAAATCTCCAGGTTCAGAGCAAAAGAAATGGCGATTAGTGATTGACTATCGTCAAATTAATAAAAAATTACTGTCCGACAAATTTCCACTCCCAAGAATTGATGATATTTTGGATCAACTTGGACGAGCAAAATATTTTTCATGTCTTGACTTAGTGTCAGGATTTCACCAAATTGAACTCAAAAAAAGTTCAAGAGATATAACGTCATTTTCAACGAGCAATGGCTCGTATCGCTTCACGCGATTACCTTTCGGACTAAAAATAGCGCCGAATTCATTTCAGAGAATGATGACCATAGCATTCTCTGGATTAGAACCTTCACAAGCATTCCTTTATATGGATGACTTAATAGTTATAGGTTGTTCCGAAAAACATATGCTTAAAAAACTTAACAGACGTTTTTGAGAAATGTAGGAAATACAATCTAAAGTTACATCCAGAAAATGTTCATTTTTTATGCATGAGGTGACTTTTCTCGGTCATAAATGCACAGATAAAGGAATACTTCCGGACGACAAGAAATATGATGTCATTATGAATTACCCTAAGCCGCACAATGCGGACAGCGCTAGACGTTTCATAGCATTTTGCAATTATTATAGACGTTTCATAAAAAATTTCGCCGAATATTCACGGCACATAACAAGATTATGTAAATAGAATGTTCATTTTGAATGGACAGATGAATGCCAAAACGCATTCGAATACTTAAAAACAAAACTGATGGAACCCACTTTGCTACAATATCCTGATTTCAGCAAAGAATTTTGCATAATTACTGACGCAAGTAAGCAAGCGTGTGGAGCGGTTTTAACTCAAAACCATAACGGACTCCAACTTCCCATTGCATACGCATCAAGAGCTTTCACTAAGGGAGAAAGTAATAAGTGTACAACTGAGCAGGAATTAGCTGCAATTCACTGGGCAATATTACATTTCCGACCATATATTTATGGAAGACACTTTACAATCAAAACAGATCACAGACCATTAATATATTTATTTTCAATGATCAATCCGAGTTCTAAACTGACACGTATGAGGCTAGAATTAGAAGAGTATGATTTCACAGTTGAATATCTAAAGGGAAAAGACAATTATGTAGCTGATGCGTTATCAAGAATAACCATTAAAGATCTACAAAACATTACTGGAAATATAATGAAAGTCACTACTAGATATCAAAATAGACAGAAAATCCGCGCGGATAACAAAGAAATAGAATTGCCTACGCAATCTAGAGAAAGCTTCTAAGCCCAACGTATATGAAGTCATAAACAATGACGAAGTACGTAAAGTAGTGACCTTGCATGTAAAAGATACGCTATGTTTATTTAAATATGGTAGAAAAATTACTGCAAGATACGATGTTAGCGATTTATATACCAATGGAATCCTAGACTTGATCAATTTTTCCAAAGGCTTGAAATGCAAGCCGGTATAAACAAAATCAGCCAACTCAAAATGGCACCGTGGGAAAATATCTTTGAACATGTTTCAATAGATAATTTCAAGCAAATGGGCAATAAGATATTGAATACATTAAGAGTAGCGCTACTCAACCCGGTGACCCTTATAGAAAAACAAAAAGAGAAAGAAGCTATACTGTCTAAATTCCATGACGATCCAATACAAGGAGGTCATAGCGGCATTACAAAAACCTTGGCCAAGGTCAAAAGACATTATTTTTGGAAAGGTATGACTCGAGATATTACTGAGTACATACGAAAATGTCAAAAATGCCAAAAAACTAAAATAAAAAAGCACAATAAGACCCCATTAATAATAACTGATACGCCAATAAATGCTTTCGACAGAGTGATAGTAGACACTATTGGTCCACTACCAAAATCAGAAAATGACAATGAGTATGCAGTCACTTTAATATGTGATCTAACTAAATATTTAGTTGCCATACCAGTTCCAAATAAGAACGCGAACACTGTCGCTAAAGCAATTTTTGAATCATTTATTCTGAAGTACGGTCCAATGAAGACGTTCATTACGGACATGGGAACAGAATATAAGAATTCAATTATAAATGATTTATGCAAATACCTAAAAATTGAAAATATAACATCTACGGCACACCACCACCAGACAGTTGGAACAATAGAACGTAGTCATAGAACTTTTAATGAATACATACGCTCATATATATCGGTTGATAAAGCTGATTGGGACGTATGGCTTCAATATTTCGTTTTCTGTTTTCAACACGACCCCTCAATGGCACATAATTACTGTCCATATGAGTTAGTATTTGGTAAAACAAATAATTTACCAAAACAATTTAATAGTATAGATAAGATTGAACCCATATATAATATAGATGACTATGCTAAGGAAAGTAAATATAGACTAGAAGTAGCATACAAAAGAGCCAGAATAATGATAGAAGAAAATAAGAAAAAAAATAAGATACTATATGATCAGAAAACAAACAACATAGATATATCAATAGGTGATAAAGTCTTATTAAGAAATGAAACAGGTCATAAGCTAGATTATAAATATACTGGTCCGTATAAAGTAACGGAAATAGGAGATAGAAATAACATTATAATAACGAATAATAATAACAAAAAACAAACAGTTCATAAGGATAGGTTAAAAATGTTTATTTCATAATTGTATTTAGAATGGCCATGCTAAGAAAAAAAAATTTTCTTCTTTACATACAAATAATATTTGTAATTTCATTTTCTTGGAATATATATATATAAAAAAAAAAAAAAAAAAAAAACAAAAAAAAAATAAAAATTTTCCTTTGTTAATTAAAAATTATTCTTTTAAGCAAAGTATACTTATAAAATAACTTCATAATATTACGTTATTTTTCAAAAGGAGGGAGATGTAGTATGCATATATATTGAATATCTACTGTACCAAGAGTACTTAAAGTGAACACACTGTAACACTTTGTTGCAGTGTTTATATATATACAAATCCCCGGTCATAAACCAAGTGGCCGAAATATGAGTCGATCGGCGCGCTCACAGAATGTGCAAGTGTCAGCATTCTGTTAGACGCGCCGACCACTTGACCGAACTCAAGGGCATGCATATACCCTAGCGCTCCAGCTTAAGAGAGCATAATTACATACATATAACATATAGAATATACATAACCGTCTCTCTGCTGTCCAACTGTGGGCAGCGCAGCGATGAGACTTAGGCTTACTTAGAACCTAAGGAAAAATGTAAAAATGAGATTCAACTGAACGTTGGAAGCGGCACCTTCGCTGCTCCCAATAAATTAATAAAAATAATATATCGTTCACAACAATATGGTAAAACCGGAACATATATGCCATAACTCGAAGCGCCCGAATGTATGAACTAGTTCCGTTCAGCCAGTCCAGAATAGAATTACTTTCGATAATTGCAGCAAATGTAGACTTCCGTTTTTCAGCATCGATAATGTCCATGTCCAAATCATTGTCGAATTGTTGGCATGGCCATTGAGTCTCGGAATCACGCAGAAACGCAGGTCCTGTAAACCAAATTGATTACTGGAGCTCATTAGCTGGGCATCCACGTGACACGATGTCAGCAGGGTTCAATTTTGACGGTACATGTCTCCACTTTCCATCTGCTGTTTGATCTTGTATAATGGATACTCTATTTCCAACAAATGTCGACAAGGTGATAGAGTGTTGTTGCAGCCAGTGCAAGACAATCTGCGAATCAGACCAGAAATGCGCGCTGTGCGGCTTGCCGATGAATATGTTTTTGACAGTTGTATATAACTTACTCAGAAGTTGAGCTCCGCTTAACTCTAATCGAGGAAGCGTCAGCTTCTTGACAGGAGCCACCCGAGATTTAGCAGTCAGGAGCTGAACCTGGACATTGCCATACGAGTCCGTGGAACGCACATATACGCAACAGCCGTAAGCACGTATTGATGCGTCACAGAAAGCGTGCAGTTGTATGTCTGTGAGCTCAGCTTGCAAGCAAAAACGGGGTACTGAAATCGACGACAATTCCTTGAGAGACGTTACGCAGTTTCTCCATGCTTGTAGAAGTGATTGCGGAACAGATTCATCCCAAGCGAGCTTTAGCAGCCATAGCTCCTGTATGATGATTTTCGAGACGATAATGATTGGTGCCAGCAATCCTAATGGATCGAACAGAGAAGACGCAGTCGAGAGAATAGTCCTCTTTGTGACTGTTGAATACAATTTTTTGGGTTTAAATTCAAATAGTAGTACATCACGACGTTGATCCCAAGCTACGCCAAGTGCGCTAGTGACAGCGTTTTCATCCAAGTTTAAATCCTTTACCGATTCGTCGTTCCTGACGGCGGGATGATTGGAGTACCACTTAACCAATGGGAAGTGTCCTCGGCGAAGTATCTCGGTGACCTCGTGTTTGATGTTCTGCAACTCGATGAGCTCGTTTGCTCCGCATAGCAGATCATCAACATAAAACGATGATTTTACAATGGATGCGCCAATGGGAAACTCGTTCACATGCAGATCTGCCAGATATTGCAAACTGCGAACTGCTAAGTATGGGGCCGAGGCCGTTCCATACGTCACTGTATTTAGCTCAAAGGTCTGCAAATCAGCATCAGGGGATGCTCTCCAAAATATATATTGAAATTTCCGATCCACTGGGCTGACTAAAACTTGTCTATACATTTTCGTAATGTCCTCTGTGATGGCGTAACGAACCAATCGAAAACGAAGGAGAAGTATATACAGATCTTCTTGGATTGTTGGGCCAACGAGAAGCAAATCATTCAAGGAATGCTGGGACGATGAAGTGCACGAGGCGTCAAACACGACTCGTAACTTCGTTGATGCACGGCTGGGTTTAAAAACACAATGGTGAGGTATATAAAAGTGTAGCTCACTTAATCTCGGATTCGTCACTAAAGTCATATGGCCAAGATCCTCATATTCTTTCATGAAGGTTACATATTGCGATTGAACAGTAGGCTGCTGACTGAGGCGCCTCTCGAGCAATAAAAAACGACGACGTGCAACATCGCTTGATTGCCAAGGCACATTGGATCTCCCTTGAAAGGTAGACGCACAACAAACCTGCCGTTATTCATCTGTGTTGTCCTTGAATACATATCTTCACAGAGCCGATGTTCTGGATTGATTGACTTTGGAGAATTTTCTAGAGCATCAATGCTCCACGGTAATTGAAGATATTTGTCAATTGACTCCTCCACAGAAAGCAAGCACGTTGATGACTGCTTAGCTGACTGATGACGATACTTGCCAGACACAACCCATCCAAGCAACGTTTCCTGAAGGACTGGCAAATTGTCTCCGAGCTTAATCTGTCCAACAGCCAGGCATTCGAAAAATGCCTCGGTACCGAGAAGGAGATCAATCCTACCTGACCTGTGGAAAGTTTCGTCCGCAAGTGGTGTATTCGCGGGCAACCTCCAATTTGAGGTGTCGATTTCCGAATCCGGCTGGTAGGCAATGTGAGACGTTATGCAGAACTGTAGTGTTACTTCAAATGGTGACAAACGAGATTTAATTCCAGTAGTTGTACAGTTGTTAATTTTAGTCGAGGTCTCCCCTATGCTGCGGATTTCGAAATGATGCTTATCACGGCGTAGATGCAGCCGTTGGGCGAATTGATCAGTTATGAAATTGACTTGGGAACATGAGTCAAGCAATGCTCTGCCTTGTTTATACGCCCCTGATGAATCTCGCACTAGTACCTTTGCAGTAGCAAGAATTATTTGTCCGCCTGGAGATTGATTCATATGCGAGTGCGTTGCAGCAGGAGTCGTTGTTGAGGACATTTGCGCTATGGATGATGGCGATGTAGACGATGATGATGCAGGCGGTTGGCCAAAATGCAGAAGCGTGTGATGGCGATGCTTGCAGCTTCGACAACGATTGTTAGACGGACACTGAGCCATCCGATGTCCTAATTGAAGGCAATTAATGCAAATTTCTGCATTTTTTACGACTCCGTAATTGAGTTTAGGACTCAAGTCTTGAAACTGAGAACATTGTACAATTTTATGGTCGGAGCTGGAACAAACAGTGCATGTTGGATTAGTAATAGCAAATGATAATCCCTTGCTAGGCTTGTACACGGGTTTTTGTTTCGAAGAATCAGCCATTCGATACGATGCAATGCCGCTTGATTGTAGAAACTGACAATGACGTTCCAAAATAGTTGTGCAGTGAGCCCAATTTGGCAATGTACGTAAGTCAAGAGACTCAATCCACTTGTTACGAGTTTGCTGGTCACATTTTCCGATGACGATGAATATCAACATGGCTTGGGCAATATCTGATCCGGTACCCAATGACGATAATGATGAATACAGGGCTGACGCCTTGTCCAGCAGACTGCGCAGCTGATTTCCGTCCGGTTTGTCGACTGGCTGTAGATTGAATAGTGATTCTATTGTGTCTAAAAATGTAAGTGTAGGATTGTCATAACGTTCACTTAAACGAGCAAGAGCCTTGGGATAATTTTCCTGAGTCACTTGAAATGCCTTTACTGCCTGTAGGGCAGGGCCCTTCAAGCAATTCAGCAGATGATTAAACTTTTCAATGTTCGAAAGAGAGTACTCACGACCGATAATCTGGTTGAATGATGTAATGAAGTTTTTCAACTCTGCTCGTTTCCCATCAAATACAGGCGGAGCCAATCGAGGAAGACTCGATGGCGGCGAAGAGCGAATTGGAGCAGGGTTAGAAAATGAGGTGCTGTGCAGTACATCATCCAGTTGGGATTGGATGGACAATTTGATACTCACATATGTGTCTTCCACCTCTGCACGTCCATTGTCCTGAGGATCTTCCAATTCAATTTCAGATTGTGCTTCCAAAACCTCCTTAATGTATATCTCCAACATGTCCAAGCGTAATTGTAGCTCACCGTGTGATAATCTTTTTTCACTGCCATCTACCTCAGTAGACACTCTTACAACATCCTCTAAGTGTGCGATATTGCGTTTTATGTTCGCTCGCTTACGTAAGTTTGCTTCAAGAGTTGACATTATGTATCGAGAATGTTGTGATCACCGATGTGACCGAGCGACAGTTTTGATACTGCCAAATTTTCACAGCCTAACTTTAACCTGATAATGTCACTCTCACCGATGTGAGCGAGCGACAGTTCAAATGCTCCCACTGATAACAGAACAGCTAAGACTTGTAAATGTTGCGCTCACCGATGTGAGGGTCGCTTGCAGTGATGAAGCAAAATGCAGTGAACAAGCAGAGGCAGCGAGCTTCCAGCGACGAAGCAACGGTAACGAGAATGCAGCAGCAAAGCGAAGGTAGCGAGTTTCCAACGACGAAGCAACGGCAACGAGAAAGGAGATGTGAGGCAAAGGCAATGAGCAATCAACTCAGAGCGTATCTAGCGCGAAGTAACGGCTACAAGAATGCAGTAGCGAAGCGAAGGTAGCGAGTTTCCAGCGACGAAGCAACGGCAACAAAAAAGAAGAGCTGGGCAAATGTTGCTGTCGATGCTGTATTTTGCGAAGAGTTCGATAAAACCTTTCTCCAACGAAATGTTGTGCGGCAACGATATGCCGTCAATTTCCACACACTAGCCCCACGTTGGGCGCCAAAATGTTGGATCAAAGGCGTTTTCTTGACCTTTTAAGAATCTTATCTCAAGTGGGCGTGTGTGGATAGTATGAAGTTTTAATAAAGGTTTTACAAATTGATGAGCAACACGACTGACTTCTATGATGATGCTTACAGAACTGATTTCTTAACATAAATTAAGATTAAAGGGACCGAGCAATTACAGAGTTCGAAAGAGAGCGAGGCTTCGTACATGTGTATGAGTGCTTATGACATTCAAATAGAAGAGAATTAGCATAATCTTAACATAATCTGCTTTGACATTGCTATTGATACCCTGACTAACGTATCTATGAGGTATATGACCGAACACTAGCAATGATTCCGATTCTGCTAACCTCTTTACTAATTTTTTCCAATCAACTTACTCTTCCGTCTATCCTAATAATAATAATAATAATTCTTACCATCACAATATTACTTCATCCGCATCTATACCTGCTCCTGTTATTTCCCATTCCTCTCTCCTTTTAGCTATAAATTCTTTAAAATCTTCTTACTCTCCTGGGCCTGACAATATTCCTAGTTGTCTACTTAAGGAGTGTAGTTCTTCCCTTCTTTATCCATTGCAAAAGCTTTTTAATCTATCTCTTGAATCTTCTGTCTTTCCATCTATTTGGAAACAATCTTATAATATTCCTCTCCACAAGAAAGGTGGTTAGTCTGATATACAAAATTACAGGGGCATTGCAAAACTGTCCGCTATTCCTAAATTATTTGAAAAAATAATCACTTCGAATTTGCAGCATTTCTGCAAATCAGTTGTTTCCCCTGTTCAACATGGACTCGTAAAGAATCGGTCAACTACGACCAATCTGCTTGAGTTTACTTCCTTGGTAAATGATGCTTTTCTTTCGAAAATGCAAACTGATGTCATTTATACTGACTTCAGTAAGGCGTTTGACTCTGTGCACCATGACATTTTACTTTTTAAACTTGACCGAATAGGTTTCCCTCCGTCTCTTTTGCTTTGGATTAATTCTTATTTGAAAGAGTAATGCTGAGGCAGACTACCTCTAAACAGGTTCACGTTACTTCTGATGTTCCTCAAGGTAGTCATCTTGGACCTTTACTCTTTACTCTTTTTAGAAATGATCTCCCCTCTGTTATATCACATGCCCGTGTACTCATGTATGCGGATGATGTGAAACTTATTCTATCATACACTAATCCCCTACATCATTCTCGTCTACAAGACGATTTGAACGCTATGCAACTTTGGTGTTCGGCCAATCAATTGCATCTGAATTGTTCAAAGTGTATGTTTATGACATTTCATCGTACAACACCTTATCTTGTCAGTTATACAATCGACAATACCCCTTTACAGAAATGCTGCATATTCGAAGTGATTATTTTTTCAAATAATTTAGGGATAGCGGACAGTTTGGCAATGCCCCTGTTATTTTTTATATCAGACTTTCCACCTTTCTTGTGGGGAGGTATGACATAAGATTCTTTTCAAAGAGATGGAAAGACTGAAGTTTTAAGGGATAGATTAAAAAGCCTTAGCAATGGACGAAGAAGGGAAAAACTACACTCCTTGAGAAGCAACTAGGAACAATGTCAGGCCCAAGAGAGTAAGAAAATTTTAAAGAATTTAAAGCAGAAAGAAGAGAGGACTGGGAAATAACAGGAGCAGGTATAGATGCGGATGAAGTAATATTGTGATGGTAAGAATTATTATTATTATTAGGATAGACGGAAGAGTAAGTTGATTGGAAAAATTAGTAAAGAGGTTAGCAGAATCGGAATCATTGCTAGCTTTATATATCCCTAGAGAAAAAGAAGATGGCAGACTTACAAAACTATAAAACTGTCTCGGGTTTTGGGTAAAAAGCCTTTTGCAACGAAAGAGATAATTCTCATAGCACTGATAGAATTAAGAAGAAAGAAGTTCGACTTGGCTATGGAATATTTGGCCAAGTCAATACTCGAACCAGACCTTTTAAACTTTGTAAAATATTTAGACTTAATATTTTGTAGGTTTGATAGTCTGTGAGTGAGCCAGCTTTGAAGAAGCAATTGAGGGAATTGTATTAGGAATGCAATCATCTAAGATGGAGTTCAGGGTATTATAAAAAAGATTAATAGCAATATTCATATCAACCGCGTCATATAAAAAAGACCAATCGATTGCATAAATACGTTGATTAAGCAAGGGATAATTTCCTTTGCGAAAGCAACGGCGCGACCTTGACACATTAGAAATAAGGTATTCGTTAACAAATACAAGGTCAAGTGTTCTATCAAATGATTACAAATTGATTTGATTTGATAACGAAAGATCAAGCATGCAGTCCATAAAATCATGCTGTGCTGAGGGCACTAGATAATTTTTGGCAGTAAATAATGACCAAGAGATGTTCGGCAAATTAAAATCACCTAACCCAATAAATAGGTCATTATCACGCATGTGTGATGGAGGTGTTATTAGCCAGTCCGGCCAGCTGTGCCCCTTTTCACAGCTAATTTTGTCAGTGGCGCTATTAGAGTCTACATCTAAGAAGAAGTACAACTAAAAATAATCCTAATTTGCTATATTATTTAAGAAAATACAATAAATAGGGAAAAAGAAAGAAAGGAGTTATTAATAGAGTAAAGGAATTTAAACAAGATATAAAGAATGTTAGGTAGATAGGATAGAGAGATAGAAATGGGAAATCACCGATCCGGTGGGGGAAAATTTATAGCCGGTCCGGCAAGCTATGCCCTTGATCATAGCTGGGAATGGTCAGTGACTTTCCGAAGGTATCCTGAAAGCAACGATTTTATTTGGGGTAGACAGGGTTCGGTAGAAAAAACGTGATGTACACTATTATAATTTTTACATAGCACGCGAAAAGGATTGCGCGTGGCGTGGTCAGTTATGCACGTAGATAGGAATAAGGGGCGATAATTTCTAGTTGATCTAGCCGGAACAGAGAATTGAAGACGCCCTAGCAGAAAAGGTGAATCTATATCACCAACAATCAACTTATATAGGAAAACAACACCTAGAATTGTCCTACGGTTGATTAACGACGGAAGATTAAGAAGAAGCAGCCTGCTTGAGTAACATGGCAAACCGAAGTAAGTAAGTGCAGTAAGTGCTTCTGAACAGATTCAACACGATCCTAGCTATTGTTATACTGCGGAGACCAGATGGACCAGCATTCAAGGATAGGGCAAACAAGAGAAATGAACAAAAGTTTCGTTATAAAAGGATCGTTAAACTCTTTAGACCATCGTTTAATGAATCCAAGTACACCTTTTGCCTCATTAACGATGGTATCTATATGCAGATTGAAGCTGAGTTTAGAATCAAAAAGAACGCCTAGATCCTTAACTGTTAGTAAACGTTTCAATGGAGTATTGTCAATTGTATAGCTGACAAGATAAGGTGTAGTGCGATTGAAGGTCATAAACATACACTTTGAAAAATTCAGATGCAATTGATTGGCCGAACACCAAAGTTTCATAGCGTTAAATTCGTCTTGTAGACGAGAATAATGTAGGGGATTAATGAATGATAGAATAAGTTTAACATCGTCCCCATACATGAGTACACGGGCATGTGATATAACAGAGGGGAGATCATTTATAAAAAGAGTAAAGAGTAAAGGTCCAAGATGACTACCTTGAGGAACACCAGAAGTAACGTGAACCTGTTTAGAGGTAGTCAGCCTGAGCATTACTCTTTGTGTCCTACCTTTTAAAGCAAGAACTAATCCAAAGCAAAAAAGACGGAGGGAAACCTATTCGGTCAAGTTTAAAAAGTAAAATGTCGTGGTGCACAGAGTCAAACGCCTTACTGAAGTTAGTATAAATGACATCAGTTTGCATTTTCGAAAGAAAAGCATCATTTACCAAGGAAGTAAACTCAAGCAGATTGGTCGTAGTTGACCGATTCTTTACGAGTCCATGTTGAACAGGGGAAACAACTGATTTGCAGAAATGCTGCAAATTCGAAGTGATTATTTTTTCAAATAATTTAGGAATAGCGGACAGTTTTGCAATGCCCCTGTAATTTTGTATATCAGACTTTCAACCTTTCTTGTGGAGAGGAATGATATAAGATTGTTTCTAAATAGATGGAAAGACAGAAGATGCAACGGATAGATTAAAAAGCTTTAGCAATGGATAAACAAGGGAAGAACTACACTCCTTGAGAAGACAACTAGGAATATTGTCAGGCCCAGGAGAGTAAGAAAATTTTAAAGAATTTATAGCTAAAAGGAGAGAGCAATGAGAAATAATAGTAGGAGGTATAAAACTAGAGGAAGTAATAGTATAAGGGTAAGAATTATTATTAGGACAAGAATTATTATTAGGACAATAACAACATACCTTTGCGACAGATCCTTGAGGTCGTAATCGTTTGGGCAGAATACAATATAGCAATAATAGGTGAATTGTCCTGTAAACCATCTATTATCACCTTCACAGTTTGCTTCTCATAAATGGTAGCACGTGATGTGATTTCCTGCATCTGAAGTGTAATATGTCAATAGTTCAGCATACAGTACACTGGCACGGCTCTGCCATGTAATATCCCAATAGTTAATCATGCAATGCACTGGCACGTCTGTGCCGTTTGAGTTCAGTTTTAATAATGATTTATTCCATAACTCCTTGAGTACGCTTAGCCTATGTACATAAGTGCTTAGGCTAAGGCCGCGTAGCTGCGCTGCCGGTTACGCTAGCAGCGGAGCGGCTGCATATATGTATATGTCTTAGAGAGCGAGAGAGTCTTATGTGCATATATATATATGTTATTGGCGGTCAGCGTGGGAATGCTGACTTAGCGTAGTTCATAAGTGGGTGATCATATTTCACGCTCACTTGAATTGGTTTTGTTTATTTAATGCAACAAAGTGTTGCTGTTATATTTATGCTAAGTTCTTGGTACAGTGTACCCTCGATATACGCACATACTACATCTCCCTCCTTTTGAAAAATAACGTAACTAAGTGTAGTTATTTTACTTAAATTTATTGTATAAAAATTTTTTTTTTTTTATTTATTATAATTGTAATGTATTTATAATGTATTTAGTGTATTTTTTTTTTTTTTTTTTTTTTATATATATATATATTTATATATATTTTTTTGCATACTTTGGATAATTCATTTTTTTTATTTTCTTTTTTTTCATTTTTTTTTGTGTCTGTTATGAATTAAAAATTTTTAACCTATCTTTATGAACTGTTTGTTTTTTACTCTTATTTCCGGAAATAACTATATTATCATTATCTTCTATTTTTTCAACTCTATAGGGCCCTGTGTATTTAAAATCTAGCTTATGGCCTACTTCATTTTTTAGTAAAAATAATAATAATAATAATTCCTTATTTTTCTGTTTATTTAATTCGAGCATATTTCTTGCTCTTTTGTATGCTACTTCTAATCTATACCTACTTTCTTTAGCGTAGTCATCTATGTTATATATAGGTTCTATATTACTTATGCTGTTAAAATACTTTGGTAGATTATTAGTCTTACCAAATACTAACTCATATGGACAATAATTATGTGCCATAGAGGGGGTTGTATTGAAGCAATAAACAAAATATTGAAGCCATACGTCTGTTTTATTTACTGATATATAGGATCGTATATATTCGTTAAATGTTCTGTGGCTTCTTTCTATTGTTCCAACAGTTTGATGATGATGTGCAGTTGATGTTATATTCTTTATTTTTAAGTATTTGCACAAATCATTTATAATTGAATTCTTATATTCTGTTCCCATGTCCGAAATGAACGTCTTCATTGGACCGTACTTGAGAATAAAAGATTCAAATATTGCTGTTGCTACTGTTGCTGCGCTTTTATTTGCGACAGGTATAGCAATTAAATATTTAGTCAAGTCACATATGAGCGTGACTGCATATTCATTGCCTTTTTCTGACTTTGGTAGTGGACCAATTGTATCCACTATCACTCTGTCAAAAGCCTTCATCGGGGTTTTAGTAATTGTTAAAGGGGTCTTAATATTTGTTGTTGTTTTTGCTTTTTGACATTTCTGACATTTCTGGATGTACTCTGTTATATCACGAGTCATACCTTTCCAGTAATAATGTCTTTTGACCTTGGCCAAGGTTTTTGCAATGCCTGTATGACCTCCTTGTACTGGATCATCATGTAGTGTAGACAATATAGCTTCTTTCTCTTTAACATTTGTTAATGTGGTCACCGGGTTGAGTAGCGCTACTCTCAATGTGTTCAATATTTTATTGCCCATAATTTTGAAATTATCTATTGAAACTTTTCAAAGATATTTTCCCACGGTGCCATTTTTAATTGGCTGATTTGTAATATACCGGCTTCTTTTTCGAGCCTTGGAAATAGTTGTACTAAGTCAATATTTCCATTATTAGTATATAAATCTCCAATATCAATTCTTGCTATTATTTTCTTACCATGTTTAAAGAAACATAGCATATCTTTTATATGCAAGGTCACTACTTTACGTACCTCATCATTATTAATGACTTCGTATACGTTGGGCTGAGAAGCTGTTTCAGTAGATTGCCTTGGCATCTCTACTTTATTGTTTTCTGCGCAGAATTTTTGTCTACTTTGATACCTGGTAGTGACTTTCAGGATTTTATTTTGTATTTCTTTTAGTTCAGATATTGTTATCCGTGACAATGCATCGGCTACAAAATTATCTTTGCCTCTTAGGTACTCTACTGTAAAATTATACTCCTCTAATTCAAGTCTCATACGCGTTAATTTAGAACTGGGGTTTGTCATTGAAAACAAAAATGTTAGTGGTCTATGGTCTGTTTTTACTATGAAATGAGATCCGTAGATATAGGGTCTAAATTTCGTGATTGCCCAATAAATAGCTGTTAATTCTTGTTCCGTCGTACTCTTGTTACTTTCTCCTTTGGTAAATGTTCTCGATGCGTAAGCTACTGGAAATTGAGTTCCATTGTGGGCTTGTGTTAGCACTGCACCACAGGCCTGCTTACTAGCATCTGTGATTATACAAAATTCTTTTGTAAAATCTGGATATTGTAACAGAGTAGGCTTTATTAATTGTTTCTTAAGATATTCAAATGCATTTTGACATTCATCAGTCCATTCAAATGGAACATTCTTTTTATTTAATCTTGTTATATGCCTAGAATAATCGGCGAAATTTTTGATGAATCGTCTGTAGTAATTACAAAATGCTATAAATCGTCTAGCGCTATCCGAGTCATGTGGAACTGGATAATTTAATATGACATCAAACTTTTTGTCATCTGGTAAGATTCCCTTATCTGTGCATTTGTGTCCCAAAAATGTGACTTCATGCATGAAAAATGAACATTTTTCAGGATGTAGCTTCAAGTTGTGTTTCCTACACATGTCAAAAACACTAATTAAATTGTTAAGCATGTGTTTTTCGGAACAACCGATTACTATTAAGTCATCCATATAAAGGAATGCTTGTGATGGTTCAAGTCCAGAGAATACAATTGTCATCATTCTTTGGAATGAATTTGGGGCTATTTTCAAACCAAATGGCAATCGCGTGAAGCGATAAGAGCCATTGCTCGTTGAAAAGGACGTTATATCTCTAGAGTTTTCGTCTAGCTCGATTTGATGGAATCCTGACATTAAGTCAAGGCAAGAGAAATATGTTGCTCTTCCTAGTTGATCTAAGATGTCATCGATCCTAGGAAGTGGAAATTTATCGGATAGTAATTTTTTATTAATTTGGCGATAGTCTATTAATAATCGCCATTTTTTCTTTTGATTATCTATGGATTTCTTTGGTACTAGTAACAGTGGACTGTTATATTCTGAGGCTGATGGTTCAACTATTCCATCTTTAATTAGTTTATCGACTTGAGCTTGAATTTCGTCTTTTTGACTATGAGGATTTCTATAATTTTTTATATATACAGGTTCATCATCTTTTAATCTTAGTTTCTGCTTATAAAAATTATTTGTTGTAATTGGTTCGGTTTCAAGTCCGAATATGTCTGTATATTGACAACAAAGTTCTTTTAATTGTTTATTAAATAGTTTTGGAAAATTTTTAGTTAACTTTGACATAACATTGTTCGTTCTGGTTTCATTATTTATTTCGGATATATCATAATTTGCTAATGGTTCATAATTTAACTTATTTATATTAACCATTTGATCGGTACTAGTTGTATTTAGTAAACGGACAAATGCATTTGCAGTCGTTACGACTGTGTTTGCTGCATATATACCAGGTTGAATTTCCTGGTTCGGAATTAGAATGCTATCTTTATTTGAAATTAGCTCGATTTTCCGGACAACTTCGGATCTGGCCGGTAACACTATTGTATTATTACCGGAGCTGTAAGTTATGGGAACATAGATGGGATAATTTAGATTATTTGGTCTTATTATGAGCAGATCTTTTGAAGGTGTGAAATCTAATTGACAATTATATTTTTTAATAAAATCTATGCCTAAAATTCCATCACACGGTATAGAAAAAGTTGAATCGACAATATGGAAGTTGTGTGGAATTATATATTTAGTTGTTTGTATCTCTAAAGATGTTAGTCCTTTGGATTGAATCAATGCTTGGTTGATTCCCTGAATATTAACTTTATTATTAATGTTTATATCATTGAAAGTATCGGAATTTTCTTTAATCAAAGATATATCTGCACCAGTGTCTATCAATAATATTAGTTTTTTGCCTGTAGCTACATTTGTGAATGTTACGAATATATTTACGCTAAGATTAATCGAATGAACCTTTTTACTATCTATTGCTGTGTACCTAAGGGCTGTTGGGAGTTTCCCGAAGTATTTTGGGCTACTCTCACATTATTGTTATTGTTGTTGTTGTGGCCTCCGTTTGAGTTACCACGGCCTCTAGAGTTTCCTCTATATTGGCCTCTCTGTCTATTGTTGCCATTATTATTATTATTATAATATCTATTGCCATTATTTTGGTAATTTCCGCGGTTGTTTCCGCGGTTATTGCCTCGGTTGGATCTATTTCTCTGATGCTGCGTAGCATATAGGACTGTGTTTGGATGTCCTATCGAGTCTGTGCAGCTATCGACAAAGACAGTTGTAACATCACTCATGTTATTGAAATTTCGTGATTTCATTACAGACCTAACTTCGTCAATTGTGCTGTTTGTTATAATAGATTTTACAGCAACTTGTAGGCTTAGTTCTTCGGCATATTCTTGCGATACACCGTTAATCATATGTGCTGATTGCAAAGCCCTTGTCAACTGTTCAACTTCTTGAATATATTGACTTGCTGTCTTTTGCTTTTGCTGCAGATTGAACAATTTAGCGGATAATGCTTTGGCTGATTCGCCTTTTATACCGCTTTTTAGTTTGTCTATTATGGACAGAATTGTTTGTTCATTGTTGATTAAGTTTCGAACATGGCCTTTGAGTTTAGTTTTTATTAGACTGACTGCTGTAGTTTCATGTGTTCCTTTTAGTGAATCCGCTAAACTAAGAGCATCAATGAAACTTTGTAGATTCTCAGACTTTCCACTAAACTCAGGTATGAGTGAAGAGGCTAACTTAAGAAATTCTACTTGTGACATGGCCATGTTTACAGTTTTGTCTTCAATTATCAACTCTGGTTCAGACTCAGATAGCTCGGGTAATGTGATTACCGCTGGTATCGTAAGATCGTGTAGATCTTCTTCTTTTATATTTTGGTCTGAACCGCTTGCGATTTCAGGATAGCTTAATGTCTCTATATCTGTGTTTGTTTCTTCCTCGACTAATATTGGAGTATTCAAAATCGAAGGTATAGTTATGTCTAGCGCATATTTTGTTTTAATGCTATTTAGGTTTGTTTTCAACCTATTTAAAAATCTTGATACATACGACCAATGTTGGGTATTTGATTTTCCTTTATTGTCGTGTATCAGTGATCGTGCTTGGTTAAAACATGCAACTAGTGTTGTTGCATGTCTTCCTATAGTTTCATTGGAAATATTCCTATTTTGTGCTAAACACTTGTATGATTTGTCGAATTTTTCTTTAATATTAATTAATTCGGCATTAATCTTTTTCCATTCCATTTCATTTTTAAAAAATTCTTGGTTTGTCTATATCATTTTTGAATGTTTACAGGAAATAAGAATAAAATTTTACTTTGCAGACAGATTTATAAAATAACCAATAAAATTTGCAAAAAAATATATATAAATTTAATGAGCAAATAGCCATATATTTTAATTAGTTTGTTTTCTCAATAATGTTTTTAATCAATTACTGTTGCTAATTACGAGTAATTTTATTTTAAATTTTATCCAGGTCGTTTGCCTGGCTCTGGTATCGCTTCTTAATGCATCTGTTGTGGTACTTATATAATTTGTATAATAGATGCGCTAGTATTATAATAAAAATTATAACAATAAGTATTGTTATTAGTTTAAGGTCGGTGTTTTCGACTTCGACTTTGTTTATTACATTAGCTGTCGAGTCTACCGTTTTTACGTCAACAATGCCCATTTTGTCTGAATTTTCAAAATTTTCTACAAATTTACTTATTTCATTAGTTTCTATTGACATATATCAAATTGTTTGTTTGTTTATATTGTTTGGAATTATAAAAAGTTAGTTTACATTTTTCCTGCCTAGTATTTGCGTGGCTTTACAGGCCTCACTCTAATTGGGCAGTTGTTATTCCGCTCAATTTTACAATTTTAAATTTAAAAATTAAATTTTATGCATCGCAGTGCATTAAAAAAAATCTTATTGGTGGGCGTTCTTGGAAACGCTGTCGGTTCGCTGATCCGGACTAGCTTGTTGCGCTAGTCGAGGCCGGTGCTGGCTGCACAGGCTGCTACTGCTTCTGTGTTGGGGCACCGGTGCAGGCTGCACAGGTGTAGTCGCAATACGGTGAGTATAGCGGTCCCTCGCAGTCACTCGGGCATGTCCTCCTTAGCGTTGGTATTTCCTTTGCTGGGGGTGGTTTATTCTTGATTAGTATTTTACTAATATTCGGAATTGCAGTGTAGGTGGTTGTGTGCATAGGCTCTTGTGGCAGGCTCTTTTTCTTTTCTATTAGCAACGTTTTAACGTGTTCAAGCTCTGTGTGTAATTTCACAGTTGTGCTCCACGGTAAGGTCTCGTTGCTATTTAGAAGTTTGAGCAATTTTGCCTTTCGGTTTCTAAGGCGTTTTACTACGCCGCCTCTTCTGCCACACATACCACTCTACTTACTGCGTTCAATTTTCGTTTAAAGTCGTGTAAAGTCGATGGATCCGCTGTTGATTCTTCTATTTGTTTGCCTAATTTTCTTCTTCTTGGTGTTGTTGTATTGTCGGTGTCAGAAGTGGGCCATGTAAAGTTGATGTTGCTCAGCAGCTTCCATCCGTGCAAGACTCAGACCGAGTCACGGTCGCCAAGTAATATGTCAATAGTTCAGCATACAGTACACTGGCACGGCTCTGCCATGTAATATCATAATAGTTAATCATACAATGCACTGGCACGTCTGTGCCGTTTGAGTTCAGTTTTAATAATGATTTATTCCATAACTCTTTGAGTACGCTTAGCCTATGTACATAAGTGCTTAGGCTAAGGCCGCGTAGCTGCGCTGCCGGTTACGCTAGCAGCGGAGCGGCTGCATATATGTATATGTCTTAGAGAGCGAGAGAGTCTTATGTGCATATATATATATGTTATTGGCGGTCAGCGTGGGAATGCTGACTTAGCGTAGTTCATAAGTGGGTGATCATATTTCACGCTCACTTGAATTGGTTTTGTTTATTTAATGCAACAAAGTGTTGCTGTTATATTTATGCTAAGTTCTTGACTGTTGATGTCCGAAGGTCCTCAGAAAATTGCATTATTGCAGCAATCATTGTTAGTTGTCTTTTTGTTGCATTAGCAGGGAAACTAATGTGATTGCGATTCAATAGTACAACGATGTCTATTTTTTTCATCTCTTTTCTCTCTTTACGATTTCTGGACTCGTATGGAAGGAAAAATTATTGAGGTCGTTGTTGGATTACTTATCCCACTTACGATGTCCCAATATGCTTTTCTGGGTACTTTTTTGACAATATTTTATCAAAGTCCTCTTGTTACTTCATATACCAAATCTGAAGTGTCGATCACTTGCCTATCTGTGTCTTATGTTATCGGAAAATACAACCGTAGCAAAACATTTGAACTACTACTAGATATCGTAAGCAATTAATAGCGTCAGCAATTACTATTCGATTCATTTATAATTAAATAATATCATAAACATATAACAATACTTAATACTACCATACCTGTTGTACTTGGGAGACTCGAACTCTGAACTGACCCCATTACTTGATGCCGCCTCTGCTTAACAGCCTCACCGAAATGAAATTGTGCTATTTTTATATTTATGTGTGTGGATGCTCATGGGAAAGGGGGGTCTTTTGTTTCCATTTCTGTGTTCGAAGCAAGATCACATAGAGGAGGGGGAGTGTGTTAGTCTCTCGTGCGCAAGACGGGAAGGGGGAGGAAGGGGAATTGGGTGGACATGAGGAAGGGGATGAGGGTGTTCTGCTTCCATTTCTTATACATACATAATGAAAATTAAATGCTTAAAGCCTAATTAGAGATCACAATTTTCAAATAGCATCACCCAGCAATGGAGGTGTTTTATTAGCCAGTCCGGCCAGCTGTGCCCATTTTCACAGCTAATTTTGTCAGTGACGCTATTAGAGCCTACATCTAAGAAGAAGGGTGTAAGTAGGGAAAAAGTGCTCTTAAGTAAAATTAAAAATAATCTTAATTTGCTATATTATTTAAGAAAATACAATAAATAGGGAAAAAGAAAGAAAGAAGTTATTAATAAATTAAAGGAACTCAAAACAAGATATATAGAATGTTAGGTAGATAGGATAGAGAGATAGTAATGGGAAATCACCGACAGGGTGGGGGAAAATTTATAGCCGGTCCGGCAAGCTATGCCCTTGCTCATAGCTGGGAATAGTCAGTGACTTCCCGAAGGTATCCTGAAGGCAACAATTTTATAAGGGGTAGAGAAAGTTCGGTAGAGAAAACGCGATGTAAACTGTTATAATTTTTACATAGCACGCGAAAAGGTTTGTGCTATGTGCACACCGAGAATTGTACTACGGTTGATTAACGACGGAAGATTAAGAAGAAGCAGCCTGCTTGAGTAACATGGCAAACCGAAGATTAGGGTCCCAATTTAAGCCTCGTAAGCAAAAAACAGTAAGTGCTTCTGAACAGATTCAATACGATCCAAATGTTCTCCTCCTTAACCTCCTGATGGGATGGGCACCTTGAAGGTTGCTGGCGAGCCTATTGGCGTGCGTGGCTAGCCGGTTGTTATAGAGGACGCAGTGGGTCCTTATTTGCTCTTCAACCCAGGGGATCTTGAGGTCTCTGTGTAGAACGCTGTTGCGCACGTAGAATGGGGCTCCTGCTATCCTGCGAAGAGTTTTGTTTTGGAGAGATTGAACTCTTTTTCTGTTGGATGGAGCAGCCAAGCCCCAGATTTGTATGGCATATCGCCAGATGGGTGCCACAGTTTGTAAATACACAAGCCGTTTACTTCCAAGGGAAAGTTTGCTGCGGGTCAGCTTATTTTGACAGCGTTGCACAGCTCCTTTGATGTGGCTGGCGAAAGTGAGGCGCTTGTCAAGGGTGACGCCCAGGTATTTTGTTTCACTTTCTTGGGTAAGCGTTAGTCCGTTTAACCTCAGCGCTGGCGGTACTCCTCTTCTAATTGTGAAGCACACGGTGGTGCTTTTAGCAGGGCTTAGTTTGACGTTCCAGCGTCGAGCCCAGCTGCTAAGGAGGTCCAGATAGTCCTGCGCAGCATCTGCAGCAACAACTGGGGACCTGGCGCTGACCATTGCGCAGACGTCGTCGGCATATGAGGCCATTAGAAGTGAGCGCGAAGGCACACCGAGGGCATGGGCGTCTGGAGTAGGCATGTCTGCGGAGAAGAGCGAAAATAGAAGTGGCCCTAGTACACTACCTTGCGGGACGCCAGCTTGGATGTAATGTGTGGGGGACTGCTCCGCCCTAACTTTCACCCTGAAAGAACGACCCTAGCTGCATGTAGAGTTGCAACTCATGGATTTTGGCTGGGACGCCGCCCGCGTTCCAGCACAGGACCCTGAGGGTGCTCATTTTGAAAGAAGCGCGCTAAGGAGCTCGAGCATGCGATTCTGCATCTGCATGTTCGCCTCTTGCATCTTGAAAAAGCTCTGTATCGATGTGTTTAGAGATTCGATTGCTTCGAGAACTCGATCCATGGGAGGATGGTTTTCAATCGGTTTGTGGGTAACTCTTATGGCTCAGGCTGTTGTTGAGCACCACCGCGTTGGCGAGGCGTTTGTTGTTGGCGTTGGTGTTCCTGCTCTTGAAAAAGGTTAGGTTGTCGTTGCCGAGGGTGCTGTGTGGGAGCGATGAACTGTCCAACAGTTGGCCATTCGTCTTGCATGGAGCTGTTGTCACGAGCGACTTGAGCGTATGTGTGGCCTGTTGTAGGGCTGGATGCTGGGGCCAGAGGGCGTGAAGAGCTTGCCACTGCTTGATGGCGATGGCTAGGTGGTTGTCGAGCTGCTTGTGTGCTGCTGAGGATCGATGGCTTGCGTTGGTTTCGTTTGGCGAAACTCTGATAGGCCTCACAGCCCTTGTAGTTGGCTGGGTGATCCAGGTCGCAGTTGGCACAGATCGCTCGAACCGAGTCGGGCCGTGTGCAGTCCCCGGATTTGTGCTGTTCCCCACATTTGACACAGATGTGCTTCTGTCGGCAGTATTTTGCTGTGTGGCCAAATTGCTGACATCGGCTGCACTGAGTAAGAGATTGCTTTTTGCGGGCTTCCTCGATAAAGCATCCGGCAAGCCGGCAAGATAGCGTATATTATGAATTTGGTCCTTATTTCCACCAGGGGCTAGGTTAACAAAGAATAGGTGAATTGGCTTGTCCGTTCTCTTTGAGTTGTCCGGGCAGTGAATATGTGTAACTTCGTGCCCTAGAGCGTTGAAATCGTCGCGGATCTTGGCGTGTGAAGTTGAGTCGTGTAGTCCTTTTATGACTATTTTGTACGGCCGCTCCTCCTTGAGCTGGTACGTGTAGAATTCAATGTTAGCAGCTTCGAGTAGATTTTGAGCAGCTCTAAATGTGTCTGCATCTTGGGCATTTAACCGAGTTATACCCCCTACTGAAGTTCTTGGTTCGACTTTGTTCAAATCTACGTTGTTTTTTTGGAGCAGATCCAGTAGAAGGGGTAAATTGCTGATTCTCGGAAGAGAAATTGGAGGACGCTTGGGTTTCGCAAGCTGTCACCTATTTTGGTCAGGGATTCCTGTATTAGGAGAAGGGCATCTATGCCCGGGATTTGAGTGCAAGGTGGCTTTGTCACATGCTTTAACATTACAAGCGACCGGGCTCACGTCGGCCTCCTGCTCCGAGTCACTGGTTGCGGCTGAGTTGTTCTGCACGCAGCCATTTTGGGTGCGCTGTTTGATTTCGCCCAGGAGATTTGAGAGCGAGTCTGCGTGGTAGACGGACATGTTTTCCATATCTTCGATATCCTCGTCTGCTAATTCATCGTCTGATTCGCTACTCAGTGCACGGAATCTGTTGCTTGTTGCTTTCGAGAGCAACGGGAAAGAACTAGCTGGTAACTTTTTATTAGTAATGCTCTTACGTTTGGGCTGAGCATGGGGAGAAAGTTGCTTCGCAACTTTGCGTTTGCGCGGTTGCAGTTGTCTTTGAATCGTGACTGGATCAAAGTCAGCTAGCTGAAGGTTACCTTGGTTACTGTTGCTAGTGATGGCGTTGTCCGCGCCGATGTCAGGAATGACGGCGCTGGGGAGGAGGTGCTGTGGAGGTTTCGGATTCGGCTCGGCTGAAAGCCCCTGCACTTGATTGCTGTTGGCTTCGGAATTAGTTGGTGGTGGGATGTTGTTGGTGTTGCTGCGTGTGCTGTATGTATGGGCAGCAGGGACGTCGTTGTTTTTGAGGTTTTCATTTGCCATGGCAGCATGACAATTTCTTAAGCTGAGTGCTATTTTTTTAGGCATCTCTGCATTATTATTGACAGCACTGACTTTGACAGCTCCCAATTTTTTCTTGTGTGCATGTTGCACATTTGCAGTTTTAATTTTTACGGTTTTCTTTATTTTAGGCACTTTTATACTGTTTTTGATTGTTTTGGGGTTGAGCTCACTTTTAAATGTTCTGTTATGCCACTGTTGGGTGGGCTTGTCCGTGATTTGACACTTTTTTTTAAGATATTAGCGGAGCACAATACACAGCGTTACTTTTGACGGCAACAACTCGAGAATAATGTAGGGGATTAGTGAATGATAGAATAAGTTTTACATCGTCCCCCTACATGAGTGCACGGGCATGTGATATAACAGAGGGGAGATCATTTATAAAAAGAGTAAAGAGTAAAGGTCCAAGATGACTACCTTGAGGAACACCAGAAGTAACGTGAACCTGTTTAGAGGTAGTCAGCCTTAAAACAAGAACTAATCCAAAGCAAAAAAGACGGAGGGAAACCTATTCGGTCAAGTTTAAAAAGTAAAATGTCGTGGTGCACAGAGTCAAACGCCTTACTGAAGTCAGTGTAAATGACATCAGTTTGCATTTTCGAAAGAAAAGCATAATTTACCAAGGAAGTAAACTCTAGTAGATTGGTCGTAGTTGACCGATTCTTTACGAGTCCATGTTGAACAAGGGAGACAACAGATTTACATAAATGCTGCTAATTTGAAGAGATTATTTTTTCGAAAAATTTAGGAATAGCGGACATTTTTGCAATGCCCCTGTACTTTCGTATATCAAACTTTCCAATTTTCTTGTGGAGAGGAATGATATAAGATTCTTTCCAAAGAGATGGAAAGACAGAAGATGCAAGGGATAGATTAAAAAGCTTTAGCAATGGATAAACAAGGGAAGAACTACACTCCTTGAGTAGACAACTAGGAATATTGTCAGGACCAGGAGAGTAAGAAGATTTTAAAGAATTTATAGCTAAAAGGAGAAAGGAATGGGAAATAATAGTAGGAGGTATAAAACTAGAGGAAGTAATAGTATAAGGGTAAGAATTATTATTAGGACAAGAACTATTATTAGGACAATAACAACATACCTATGCGACAGATCCTTGACGTCGTAATCGTTTGGGCAGAATACAATATAGCAATAATAAGTGAATTGTCCTGTAAACCTTCTATTATCACCTTCACAGTTTGCTTCTCATAAATGGTAGCACGTGATGCGATTTCCTGCATCTGAAGTATATATCCCGCGACAGAAAGCTTGAGTGGCGGAGACACTGTTGACTTCAATAATGAGATGATTTCTGCCACTGACTGTTGATGTCCGAAGGTCCTCAGGAAATTGCATTCAAGATCGGCATAGGTTGCCGACTGACCAACGCGTATAAACAAATATCCTTCTGAATCAGGCTTCATAAAACAACGTACACAACGCAGCTTAAAGGTATCACTACCGTTTACTGTATCACATGCACGCCCGAAGTCCTGAATCCACTTATGCGCATAGTACGTCTCCAAATTAGAAAACGGAAGAATGCTGCACAGAATATCTCTAACGTCGTTTCCAGAATTGTTGTCCGAATTATTGTAGTTATATGTTAATTCATCTTCTTCTGTTAGTGTCTGCGTACAAAATTTTTCCATATTCGAATTTTTCGATGTACAGGCTTCAATGACGGTGTCGTGATTCTTAACTGCTCAAATTGATCCAAATCAATGTTGTTGTCGGCAGCAATCATTGTTAGTTGTCTTTTTGTCGCATTAGCAGGGAAACTAATGTAATTGCGATTCAATAGTACAACGATGTCTATTTTTTTCATCGCTTTTCTCTCTTTACGATTTCTGGACTCGTATGTAAGGAAAAAATATTGTAGGTCGTTGTTGGATTACTTATCTCACTTACGATGTCCCAATATGCTTTTCTGGGTACTTTTTTGACAATATTTTATCAATGTCCTCTTGTTACTTCATATACCAAGTCTTAAGTGTCGATCACTTGCATATCTCTGTCTTATGTTATCGGAAAATACAACCGTAGCAAAACATTTGAACTACTACTAGATATCGTAAGCAGTTAATATCGTTCGCAATTACTATTCGATTCATTTATAATTAAATAATTTCATAAACATACAACAATACTTAATACTACCATTCCTGTTGTACTTGGGAGACTCGAACTGTGAACTGACCCCATTACTTGATGCCGCCTCTGCTTAATAGCCTCACCGAAATGAAATTGTGCTTTTTTTATATTTATGTGTGTGGATGCTCATGGGAAAGGGGGTCTTTTCTTTCCATTTCTGTGTTCGAAGCAAGATCACATAGGAGGGGGAGTGTGTTGGTCTCGCGTGCGCAAGACGGGAAGGGGAATTGGGTGGACATGAGGAAGGGGATGAGGGTGTTATGCTTCCATTTGTGTGTGGGGAGCCAGATCACTTTTGTTTCCGCTGGATGTGATTGGATGGGATGGAAAGAAGGGAAGGGGAAGTGCGCTGCTATGTTATCATAATGCAGCTTGGGAAACTGAAATGAAGTGAATTATTTTTAAATAAAATTTATTTAGTCATGAGAATGTTTTAAGTTTTTAAAAGCAGCAAAATATTTAAAAAATGTCGTCAACATCAGCAAGCAGTGGTTTGTGGAGTAACTGTACCTCATAATCGGACGCATCATTTGCGAACAAATGGTCATATAAATAAGGACTCTACACCGGTGGGTGATTATGTTAAACTTGTGTCATCTTGGTTCAAAAACCGGATTGATACATATTCATATAATAATGTTTTGAAAATCGTAATGCTTCCTGAAGATTTCCTAAGGAGGAAGTTCATTTCTTCCAATAATGGAAAACGTTTTAGAGGTGCACACCTCGTATAAAGTAAACTTTAAGCTTTTTTGCGAATATATGAAGATAAATAATGTAACATACAACGTAGGATAGTTGCAGAGTCGAGCTGATGGAAGTATAGACACCTTACGGAGCACGCGCTAGTTTTCCGGCTCTATCTCGTCGGCGATGGGGGGGTTCAGGAAAAAATTCCGAGATGTCAAATGCTCGTTTGCAAATTATTAATTATTAAAATTTCGCGTGTTGTTTTGGGGGAACAGGTCGCCTATCAATCGGTTGAAACGACAGCATAGACAAAGAAAAGGAGAGTAGGTCTGCACTTGTTTATGAATGTATAGTGTACGATAGCTACCCCAGAGATGGAAATTGGAAGCAGCATATGCCCACCCTACCATGATCGTCCAAGGGCCAAGACATGTTTGAGACGATCCCTTGTACACCCTTGATATTGTTTACATTGACTCAAGTCCGCTTTTCATAAATCCCGGAATGGGAAAGGCTCTTAGTTAGAATTCATGGTAACTTCTTTATTTACGCCAATTAGATCTTTCATTTAAGTTGTGGTTATTCCTTAACATTCCAAAAACTATTATAACATATAAATGAATTAATTTTACTTTAAGTTAGAAGCAATGATCATTTATTATATGATATTATCTTCCCTACCACTAACCAAATTTAACATATCTTTTGCTTACTCTAGACAAAAAAAAACTAGTTGATTTATTTTATTACTATACCGAAGCAAAAAGTTGCTGAAAACAGTAAGGGTTAATATGTATATTCTATATATGCAAATATGGCAAAGACGAAAATATATATCGTTATAATAAAAGTAGGATTAAGCCATGCAGATTATATTATGCGGCTAAAGACCATTTTAGATGTTTAATAAATTTACCGGAGGTGTGCGTAATATTTAGTGCCACTACTGTACGGGGCACAGCTGATATGCATTGCATGCGACTGAGCAAAAGCTCGCCAATTTGTTTTTTACCGTTGTTTACTCAGGTTTCACATAGGCTCGGTTCACGCTTTGGCACAACAAGACGATAAAACAACAACAACTGTTTAAAATTGTCGTACGCATGCTCATTTGGCTGCTAAAAAAAACTTATTTTTGGTTCGTGAACCTGTCAAGTAATACCCTGGGTAAACAGAACAATTGTAAATTATAATGGGGTGCTCCCGCTTACCATTTAGCAGATCCAGCGACGAAAGTACTTTCGGCGGTGTCCATACGAGTGGTATTTATAAATATGTTTAAAGGCAGGGTTTATTTTTCTGACGCATTGTTTAAGATGAATTAAAGTTTTAAATTTTCATTTGCCGACAAAAATCACTTTGCTTGTCACTTATTGTTAAATCGGCAACTTTTCGCTTTAGCACATTATACCCAACGCCAAAAAAAAAAAAACAATAAAAAAAAATAAAAGAGAATATTATCAAAACCCAAAAAAAATATGCAACTTCTTCGTCGCTAAGTTGGCCGCTCGGTAGTTAACTATTATAACTCATTCAATTAACTTATTCGAGCATAGCAAATTTGTTAAATCAAAATATTTTTCACTACGTGGTATGGCTCGGAATATTACCAACGGCGACACTTTCTATTGCAAACTTATAACATTTTTTTTTTTTTTTTTTTCGTTTTTATGTGCGTCGATCCGTGCTCGTTTAGCACATGCCGAACACTACTGTGTCAGGTGGCGATGATCTGCAATGCTCCCTGTGCCCGTAATTCCGATTCTGCTCGTTTATTTCAGAGAGTGAGAAACTGAGCTTAGGGGTTTCTATATAAGTGCCAATCTGTGTACACCAGAAAATGATAATTAGAAAAAAAAGTACACAGCGCAAACGCAATGAGCGGCTGGTCCGCAAGAGAAGAGAAATATTTACCCTTTTTGGATTGGCACCAAAATTAAAACTTGGAAAGGTTGTTCCATCCGACTGTGGGCTTTGCTTTTTCGAACTACGATCAGCTCTGCACCAATTGATAGCTGCCTGCATGTACTCAAGCCAATGGGAGTTAGCCTTGTTTATTTCCGCAACAAAAAGTTTCTTTTTTTTTTTTTTTGTTTTGTTTTGCAGTGGAAACTTTGTGTTAATTATTTATTTTTAAATTTAGCACAAAAGATGAAAAAAAATACAAAAACGTGCTTGCAGGTTTGGCTAAGCTTTGCGCCAAATTATTAAATGCGACTGCTCTGGTTGACAATCAATGGTAGAAAGGTCGAGTCTGGCTTGCGGAAGTGTCATCTTAACCTCACCGTGTCGAGAATTCGCAGACACGCATTTTTCTTGTAGATCGAACACAAGTGCGCAATTTCCAAGTGCAATCGAATAATTTTATATTTCAACTAACATTTTAAATAAATATAAATCTATTTATATTATTATATACATTATATTATTTTATATTTATATTTTATTTTTGTTGTCATGTGCTGCGTAGGTAGGCAAACTACAATAACTAACAAGAATACTACTAAAACTTAAAAGAAACCTACTACTAGGTGTCAAACCAATTGTTAGTCACAACTGCATTAACGAAAATTCCATTGCCTACTTTTGGGCACAAACAAAATAGTCAACTAATTTTTTGGTAACAAGCGCCACTACAAGCCCCCGGACCAAAATCGCACTTGGGGGTACCACAAGGGTGATAAGCGCTTGTGACAAGTACTGAAAGAAAAGTTATTGTTTAATATCTTTTGCATGATATTTTCCAATTAGATTACCCTGCATATCTTCAATCTCATAATAACTGTTTCCTAGCTTATGACGAATTCTTGCTTTTACGAATGTCGGGGCGAGCTTCGCAGTAAACCCCTTGACAAAATTACTTTGTTGAAAGTTTCTACGAAAGACTTCCTGTCCAACGACATAGGAGACCTCTCGGCTTCTCAAATTGTAAAGCTTTTCGTTTCGTGAATGTTGATTGTGCATCACGTTGACCGCTTTGTTCCTCATTAAATCGAAAGAATCGTCTCTGTTGAATGACACGGTACGATCTTCAAGTAAGTTTAGGTCACGTAAAAGCCGATAAGTAGAACCATTTGTTATCATATGTTGACCAAAGACAAGTCTATACGGGGTATTATTTACTGCTGTATGTAGGCTTGAGCGTAAGGAGCAGCAAATTTTACTCAAATTTTCGTCCCAGTTTGATTGATTGGGATGAATATAGGCTTTTATGGCCGAAATTACAGACCTATTAACACGCTCGGAGGTATTAGCCTGTGGTGCGTAGACCGCTGTATAGGCATGGTTTATTCTATACTTTTGCATTAAATTATTAAAGGCATGCGACTTGAACTGTACTCCATTATCAGAGACTACCGTTTCGGGAACGCCAAAACAATGAAACAGGTCCTCTTCCAAAAATTGTATAATGGCGTCTGCAGTAAATTTTTTACGGCTTTCAGAAAGGGAAATTTCGTAAAGTGTTCGAGTACAATAAAAATTCCTACATTACCAGACTTGGATCTCGGATACGGACCGAGGAAGTCAACATAGAGTTTTTGAAAGAACCGATTACTGTCTCCGCTTTTTGCAAGTGGGGGTCTGAGTACATTATTTGGACTTTTAGTAGTTTTGCAGATCTCGCACTGGTTAATGTATTCTTTAACTGATGTCACCAAATTGGGCCAATAGTAATACCTTCGCACTCTTTCTAAAGTTTTGTTGATTCCCCCATGAGCGGAAAGTGGATTGTCATGAGCCATTTTTAATGCTATATGCACTAACTCTAAGGGAAGCCATAATTTCCAAACTAAATCATCGGCAACTTTGTCTCCTGTTGCGTGCTCAGTTCGCCTATAGATAAAACCATCCACTATTTTGACGTCAGGTAGTTGATTTTGGTTTTTCTCTATTTTTGTCCGCAGATCCTGATAGCCAGTCGATTGGAAACAAGGCGATTGCAGGTCTATAAAGGTAGAGGCGTCGATGGCCGATAAGTCCTCAGTGTAAGTTCTTGATAACGCGTCGGGCACAATATTTTTGGATCCTTTACGATGTTGAATCGAAAAGGTATACCCCTGCAGCTTCAACGCCCATCGTGTTTTAAATTTTCATTTGCCGACAAAAATCACTTTGCTTGTCACTTATTGTTAAATCGGCAACTTTTCGCTTTAGCACATTATACCCAACACCAAAAAAAAAAACAATAAAAAAAATAAAAGAGAATATTATCAAAACCCAAAAAAAATATGCAACTTCTTCGTCGCTAAGTTGGCCGCTCGGTAGTTAACTATTATAACTCATTCAATTAACTTATTCGAGCATAGCAAACTTGTTAAATCAAAAATATTTTTCACTACGTGGTATGGCTCGGAATATTACCAACGGCGACACTTTCTATTGCAAACTTATAACATTTTTTTTTTTTTTTTTTTCGTTTTTATGTGCGTCGATCCGTGCTCGTTTAGCACATGCCGAACACTACTGTGTCAGGTGGCGATGATCTGCAATGCTCCCTGTGCCCGTAATTCCGATTCTGCTCGTTTATTTCAGAGAGTGAGAAACTGAGCTTAGGGGTTTCTATATAAGTGCCAATCTGTGTACACCAGAAAATGATAATTAAAAAAAAAGTACACAGCGCAAACGCAATGAGCGGCTGGTCCGCAAGAGAAGAGAAATATTTACCCTTTTTGGATTGGCACCAAAATTAAAACTTGGAAAGGTTGTTCCATCCGACTGTGGGCTTTGCTTTTTCGAACTACGATCAGCTCTGCACCAATTGATAGCTGCCTGCATGTACTCAAGCCAATGGGAGTTAGCCTTGTTTATTTCCGCAACAAAAAGTTTCTTTTTTTTTTTTTTTTGTTTTGTTTTGCAGTGGAAACTTTGTGTTAATTATTTATTTTTAAATTTAGCACAAAAGATGAAAAAAAATACAAAAACGTGCTTGCAGGTTTGGCTAAGCTTTGCGCCAAATTATTAAATGCGACTGCTCTGGTTGACAATCAATGGTAGAAAGGTCGAGTCTGGCTTGCGGAAGTGTCATCTTAACCTCACCGTGTCGAGAATTCGCAGACACGCATTTTTCTTGTAGATCGAACACAAGTGCGCAATTTCCAAGTGCAATCGAATAATTTTATATTTCAACTAACATTTTAAATAAATATAAATCTATTTATATTATTATATACATTAAATTATTTTATATTTATATTTTATTTTTGTTGTCATGTGCTGCGTAGGTAGGCAAACTACAATAACTAACAAGAATACTACTAAAACTTAAAAGAAACCTACTACTAAGTGTCAAACCAATTGTTAGTCACAACTGCATTAACGAAAATTCCATTGCCTACTTTTGGGCACAAACAAAATAGTCAACTAATTTTTTTGGTAACAAGCGCCACTACAAGCCCCCGGACCAAAATCGCACTTGGGGGTACCACAAGGGTGATAAGCGCTTGTGACAAGTACTGAAAGAAAAGTTATTGTTTAATATCTTTTGCATGATATTTTCCAATTAGATTACCCTGCATATCTTCAATCTCATAATAACTGTTTCCTAGCTTATGACGAATTCTTGCTTTTACGAATGTCGGGGCGAGCTTCGCAGTAAACCCCTTGACAAAATTACTTTGTTGAAAGTTTCTACGAAAGACTTCCTGTCCAACGACATAGGAGACCTCTCGGCTTCTCAAATTGTAAAGCTTTTCGTTTCGTGAATGTTGATTGTGCATCACGTTGACCGCTTTGTTCCTCATTAAATCGAAAGAATCGTCTCTGTTGAATGACACGGTACGATCTTCAAGTAAGTTTAGGTCACGTAAAAGCCGATAAGTAGAACCATTTGTTATCATATGTTGACCAAAGACAAGTCTATACGGGGTATTATTTACTGCTGTATGTAGGCTTGAGCGTAAGGAGCAGCAAATTTTACTCAAATTTTCGTCCCAGTTTGATTGATTGGGATGAATATAGGCTTTTATGGCCGAAATTACAGACCTATTAACACGCTCGGAGGTATTAGCCTGTGGTGCGTAGACCGCTGTATAGGCATGGTTTATTCTATACTTTTGCATTAAATTATTAAAGGCATGCGACTTGAACTGTACTCCATTATCAGAGACTACCGTTTCGGGAACGCCAAAACAATGAAACAGGTCCTCTTCCAAAAATTGTATAATGGCGTCTGCAGTAAATTTTTTACGGCTTTCAGAAAGGGAAATTTCGTAAAGTGTTCGAGTACAATAAAAATTCCTACATTACCAGACTTGGATCTCGGATACGGACCGAGGAAGTCAACATAGAGTTTTTGAAAGAACCGATTACTGTCTCCGCTTTTTGCAAGTGGGGGTCTGAGTACATTATTTGGACTTTTAGTAGTTTTGCAGATCTCGCACTGGTTAATGTATTCTTTAACTGATGTCACCAAATTGGGCCAATAGTAATACCTTCGCACTCTTTCTAAAGTTTTGTTGATTCCCCCATGAGCGGAAAGTGGATTGTCATGAGCCATTTTTAATGCTATATGCACTAACTCTAAGGGAAGCCATAATTTCCAAACTAAATCATCGGCAACTTTGTCTCCTGTTGCGTGCTCAGTTCGCCTATAGATAAAACCATCCACTATTTTGACGTCAGGTAGTTGATTTTGGTTTTTCTCTATTTTTGTCCGCAGATCCTGATAGCCAGTCGATTGGAAACAAGGCGATTGCAGGTCTATAAAGGTAGAGGCGTCGATGGCCGATAAGTCCTCAGTGTAAGTTCTTGATAACGCGTCGGGCACAATATTTTTGGATCCTTTACGATGTTGAATCGAAAAGGTATACCCCTGCAGCTTCAACGCCCATCGTGTTTTAAATTTTCATTTGCCGACAAAAATCACTTTGCTTGTCACTTATTGTTAAATCGGCAACTTTTCGCTTTAGCACATTATACCCAACACCAAAAAAAAAAAACAATAAAAAAATAAAAGAGAATATTATCAAAACCCAAAAAAAATATGCAACTTCTTCGTCGCTAAGTTGGCCGCTCGGTAGTTAACTATTATAACTCATTCAATTAACTTATTCGAGCATAGCAAACTTGTTAAATCAAAAATATTTTTCACTACGTGGTATGGCTCGGAATATTACCAACGGCGACACTTTCTATTGCAAACTTATAACATTTTTTTTTTTTTTTTTTTTCGTTTTTATGTGCGTCGATCCGTGCTCGTTTAGCACATGCCGAACACTACTGTGTCAGGTGGCGATGATCTGCAATGCTCCCTGTGCCCGTAATTCCGATTCTGCTCGTTTATTTCAGAGAGTGAGAAACTGAGCTTAGGGGTTTCTATATAAGTGCCAATCTGTGTACACCAGAAAATGATAATTAGAAAAAAAGTACACAGCGCAAACGCAATGAGCGGCTGGTCCGCAAGAGAAGAGAAATATTTACCCTTTTTGGATTGGCACCAAAATTAAAACTTGGAAAGGTTGTTCCATCCGACTGTGGGCTTTGCTTTTTCGAACTACGATCAGCTCTGCACCAATTGATAGCTGCCTGCATGTACTCAAGCCAATGGGAGTTAGCCTTGTTTATTTCCGCAACAAAAAGTTCTTTTTTTTTTTTTTTGTTTTGTTTTGCAGTGGAAACTTTGTGTTAATTATTTATTTTTAAATTTAGCACAAAAGATGAAAAAAAAATACAAAAACGTGCTTGCAGGTTTGGCTAAGCTTTGCGCCAAATTATTAAATGCGACTGCTCTGGTTGACAATCAATGGTAGAAAGGTCGAGTCTGGCTTGCGGAAGTGTCATCTTAACCTCACCGTGTCGAGAATTCGCAGACACGCATTTTTCTTGTAGATCGAACACAAGTGCGCAATTTCCAAGTGCAATCGAATAATTTTATATTTCAACTAACATTTTAAATAAATATAAATCTATTTATATTATTATATACATTATATTATTTTATATTTATATTTTATTTTTGTTGTCATGTGCTGCGTAGGTAGGCAAACTACAATAACTAACAAGAATACTACTAAAACTTAAAAGAAACCTACTACTAAGTGTCAAACCAATTGTTAGTCACAACTGCATTAACGAAAATTCCATTGCCTACTTTTGGGCACAAACAAAATAGTCAACTAATTTTTTTGGTAACAAGCGCCACTACAAGCCCCCGGACCAAAATCGCACTTGGGGGTACCACAAGGGTGATAAGCGCTTGTGACAAGTACTGAAAGAAAAGTTATTGTTTAATATCTTTTGCATGATATTTTCCAATTAGATTACCCTGCATATCTTCAATCTCATAATAACTGTTTCCTAGCTTATGACGAATTCTTGCTTTTACGAATGTCGGGGCGAGCTTCGCAGTAAACCCCTTGACAAAATTACTTTGTTGAAAGTTTCTACGAAAGACTTCCTGTCCAACGACATAGGAGACCTCTCGGCTTCTCAAATTGTAAAGCTTTTCGTTTCGTGAATGTTGATTGTGCATCACGTTGACCGCTTTGTTCCTCATTAAATCGAAAGAATCGTCTCTGTTGAATGACACGGTACGATCTTCAAGTAAGTTTAGGTCACGTAAAAGCCGATAAGTAGAACCATTTGTTATCATATGTTGACCAAAGACAAGTCTATACGGGGTATTATTTACTGCTGTATGTAGGCTTGAGCGTAAGGAGCAGCAAATTTTACTCAAATTTTCGTCCCAGTTTGATTGATTGGGATGAATATAGGCTTTTATGGCCGAAATTACAGACCTATTAACACGCTCGGAGGCATTAGCCTGTGGTGCGTAGACCGCTGTATAGGCATGGTTTATTCTATACTTTTGCATTAAATTATTAAAGGCATGCGACTTGAACTGTACTCCATTATCAGAGACTACCGTTTCGGGAACGCCAAAACAATGAAACAGGTCCTCTTCCAAAAATTGTATAATGGCGTCTGCAGTAAATTTTTTACGGCTTTCAGAAAGGGAAATTTCGTAAAGTGTTCGAGTACAATAAAAATTCCTACATTACCAGACTTGGATCTCGGATACGGACCGAGGAAGTCAACATAGAGTTTTTGAAAGAACCGATTACTGTCTCCGCTTTTTGCAAGTGGGGGTCTGAGTACATTATTTGGACTTTTAGTAGTTTTGCAGATCTCGCACTGGTTAATGTATTCTTTAACTGATGTCACCAAATTGGGCCAATAGTAATACCTTCGCACTCTTTCTAAAGTTTTGTTGATTCCCCCATGAGCGGAAAGTGGATTGTCATGAGCCATTTTTAATGCTATATGCACTAACTCTAAGGGAAGCCATAATTTCCAAACTAAATCATCGGCAACTTTGTCTCCTGTTGCGTGCTCAGTTCGCCTATAGATAAAACCATCCACTATTTTGACGTCAGGTAGTTGATTTTGGTTTTTCTCTATTTTTGTCCGCAGATCCTGATAGCCAGTCGATTGGAAACAAGGCGATTGCAGGTCTATAAAGGTAGAGGCGTCGATGGCCGATAAGTCCTCAGTGTAAGTTCTTGATAACGCGTCGGGCACAATATTTTTGGATCCTTTACGATGTTGAATCGAAAAGGTATACCCCTGCAGCTTCAACGCCCATCGTGCCAATCGGCTGCTTAGGTCTGTTTGGCCCATCAGCCATTTTAAGGACGCATGATCAGTAATCACAGTAAAAGACTGTCCCTCAACATATGCACGGAATTTTTTTATACATACTATTGCGGCTAAACACTCTTTTTCGGTAACAGAGTAGTTTCTTTGACATTGATTAAGTTTTCGTGACATATAGGCAATGGGAATCTCACCGCCCTGTTTAGTTATTTGCATAAGGACTCCTCCAACACCGGTGTGACTAGCGTCACAGTGAATATAAAATGTGGCCTCGAAATCTGGTGTATGCAATACAGGAGCTGTGCACATCGCCTTTTTCAGAGATTGAAAGGCATTTTCAGCTGGTTCCGACCATTCAAAACGACGTTTGTGCTTGAGGGCATCGGTGAGCGGTGATGCTAGCGAAGCAAAATTGCAAATAAATTTTTGGTACCATCCAGTCATACCCAGAAAACGGCGAAGCTGTTTTAATGAGCGGGGCGCTGGATAGTTATTTATTGCCGAAATTTTTTCAGGGTCCATAGCTATTGTTCCATAGCCGACCACATGGCCTAAATACTTCACTTCTTTTACGCAAAATTTACTTTTCTCAACATTTATTGTCAATCCTGCATTAGAAAGGCACATGCCTATCTCTTTCAATACAACAATATGTTTCTCAAAAGATTCAGAAACTATCAGTAGATCATCCAAGTATATAAAAACTTCATTTTTCAATCTAACAGGGATTATTCTATCCATTAGCTTAGCCAAAAGGCATGACCGTAAATTGGTAGAGGGCTCTACCTGGCACTGTAAAGGCTGTTTTATCCCGAGAACTTGGTTCTAGTGGTATTTGCCAATAGGCATCTTTTAAGTCAAGGCTAGTTATGTACTCAGCCTTCGGAAGACGGCTGAGTATCCCGTCGATTAGCGGCATGGGATATGCGTCTTTTCGTGTTACTTCATTGACTTTACGACTATCAATGCAAAGTCTGACTTTGCCGGGCTTGCGCACAAGTACCACTGGCGACGACCATGCACTGTCTGACTCCTCAATTACTCCTAGTGCAATCATGCGATCAAGTTCATCGAACATTAACTTTTCGATCGCTGGAGAGACGGCATAGTGTCTTTGTTTGATTGGCTTTGAATCGCCAACATCAATCACATGCTCAAGAAGGTTTGTCTTTCCTAAGCCATTTTTCGTGAAGGATGGAAAACACTGAATAGTCTTATTCAAAATTATTCGTTCCGATTCCGTCAATGGTCGATATGCACATATATCTGGACCTTCGATGCTGTCCAAATTGGCAGTATTCGTCAAGACGGACGGCAGTAAATCGAATTCGGCCCAAAAATCAATACCTAAATAAAGATGCTGAACTAACGATGGGACTAGATAGAAGGTCAAAGTCTTGGTATTTCCTCTATACTGTACTTCGGTACGTAATTTTCCGACAACTCTCTGTGTGTTACCATCTGCAGTCCGTATAGTAGAGCACATGAGTTTGTGAGGTATTCGTAATATGTTTTTAGCAAAGCTCCCACCAATGCAACTAATGGAAGCACCTGTATCCAATAAACCAGATACATATCTGCCTAATATTAACACCTCTGCGTACGGCCGAATATCGTGGCCTACTATAGCGGATAGTAGGGACTTACTCTCGAGTTTTCGATGTTTATAATAGGCATTTCTCCGAAACTTGGAACGTGCCATTCTCTTACTATGGAGGCTGACGACTTGATTATTAGTATTTTGAAGACGATTGCGTAAAGGTACCTCTGGTAAGTCTGTAAAGTCCGGTAGATATATATTAGAAGCACTAGAAGCTTCTAATCTGTGTTGGTCGCTTTCGATACTAATAGTCTGCGTGCACTTTTCGGCGGTGCACGCGGCAAAGAGTTTTTTGCATGACTGCATCTAGCACAACTTGGTTTATAGGTGTCTGCATGACCACAGCCATAACAGAAAACGCGACGATCGGCCACGCATTCTTGATAACGGTGGCCACTGCTGCCACAATTCCAACAGGTCAGACTTATGGCTGCTACATCGTTATCGCTTGTAACTGATTCATTATCAGAATTGGTATCAACCTCGTGTACAAGTCGGGGTGCTGGCCTTGGAGCAGGTCGTGGTTTCGCCACTTGAGGCTTCTGTATTGTCTGGAAAAACACTTCTCGTTTCCTAACAACGCTTCTCAACTTAGTTATGCTTTCGATCTTTTCATATAAAAGCTCGTGTTGGATTTCAGGTAATAGATTTGATCTAATAGAGGCCAATAAATATGCTTCTGGCAAGGGTTCAGATAATTTATCTGCTATTGCAACAACAGCTTCGTAAAACTCATCGAAGGATTCGTTGTCCTTTTGCTTGCGACGGTCGATTGCAGCTCGAATGTTTACATCTGTACGCTCTTCCCTGAACTGAACTCGCAAGGCGTTTTTCAATTCTTCCCATTTTATTTCATGTACGCTTTTGTGATAGCGCCAAAACCACTCGGTTGCGCTTCCCTCAAATAAATTACTAACATAACGAGCTAATAGTTCGTAATTGCCGTCTAAAGATTGGATGGTTAATGCCTCTACGCGATATATAAAGTCTTCAACAAATATGCCTGACCTACCGGAAAACTTCAGTTTCCAATTGGCGATTATTTGGCTTATCCGATCTGGACGTAGCTCGGTTCCTAATGAAGAAAGCCTGGGCATTAAATTAGTCGGAGTCATACTAACAGGAGTTGCTCGATTTTGGGGCCTTACATTTTGATTGTTGGCATCATTGGACGTTCGTGGCAACACAGATGGGTCAGCTGTTTGTGCCACTAAACCTTGAGACGTAGTAGGTGGACTGGTTGGTAAGGGTAGTGAACGAGATTGCGAAGAAGATGCTATTTGACTGTTAAAAATCGTCATCAGGTTTCTAAATCCTTCATTTAGCGACTGAGTAATTAGCTCAGTTTGTTTAACTGCCTGCAAGGTTAGGACATCGGCCAGTGTTTGCTGCAGTTCGCTAATAATCGGAGAAGTCTCCCTATTGGCTAAGTTGGAGGTTTCTTCAGAGTTCTGTGGAGCGTTGTCCATATTGCTTCGCTCAGCGGTTGTATTGCTTTTATGAGCTCTAGTGACGGTTGGCATGTTTAGAGATGGTAGACTTTGGGTCGACTGACTCAAATCGGAGTTGAAAGTTAAATTCAAGGTAGAGGATTGTAATGATGCTCTACAAACAGGACAAATGTTTCTGTTGGAAACCTTCCGATTAAAACATACCCAATGAAAAGTATGATTGCAGCTGGTCGATAAAAGTTGAGCTCTGTGATCAATATCGTTAAGACAAATGTAGCACTGAACCTCACCAGCTAAGTTTTCACAACTGCGGGCTACGAACATGACCAATTTGCCACAGTTTCATAAAAGCAGTTATATTTAACATTCGTAATTAAGCTTAAAAATAATATCAAAATAAATTTTTTTTTTTTTTTTTTTTTTTTTTGAAAAACTTCAAAGTACTTCATTAATATATCCGGAACTTATGAGCCACTTTCCTGAGTAATAATAACACTGTTCATAAATGTGCAACAAGTAAAGGCATTTATAATATACGATATCTACAACATATTGTAAACGATAGTTTCTTTAGGATATGTTGATAAAAGCAACGATCAGCCGCATAGCAAACGGCAGTATGCCTGATCGCTAGAATTATCAAGTATCAGATAAGAATGCTACCGTCTTTCACTGAAAATCAGCGGTATACTGTAATATAAAGTTAATCAACCCAATTGCCTGCCTAGTTAAGAAAACGCACCAGCAACACTAAGACGACCAGGAACCTTAGTCACCAGTATATTATCCAGGAAGATTTTAACAGGTAGCAATGAAAGAGGGAACAAAATGTTGTAATCTATGCCTGAAACAAGGTGAAATAACACAAAGAAGAGGAAGGGATGTGTGGTAACTGGGTGGTGATCATTTAAACATTCACGTATCCAGTGGACCACTTAGGGTATCTTAATACCATGTTTCCAGTTAGCGGTAGGCCGTAGAGCTTGTCCACGTTTTAAACCAGCATCCAGAAAAAAATTCCACAAAATAATTAAGAATACAAGGATAGTTCACAATAGTTACTGTTGATTGCGGAGTTAGCTTTAATTTGACAAACCAACTTATCCAGCAATCAGAATGAATGGACATGCGTTTATTTGTTGTTTTATAGGTTCGGACCTGAGCTGTTTAGAAATGCTAGGTAATCCATAGCCTTTCAACAATAAACAAGGACAAGGGAAATGGAACCATGTTCCAACTGATTGAGTAAAGTCAGATGTTATTGACTGAGAAAGAAAATTGCTCTATTGTATTTAAGATCGGGGCTTGCCGGATCGGGCCCCACACGTTTGGGCGCCAAAAATAATTAAATAATAACTGTAACATACAACGTAGGATAGTTGCAGAGTCGAGCTGATGGAAGTATAGACACCTTACGGAGCACGCGCTAGTTTTCCGGCTCTATCTCGTCGGCGATGGGGGGGTTCAGGAAAAAATTCCGAGATGTCAAATGCTCGTTTGCAAATTATTAATTATTAAAATTTCGCGTGTTGTTTTGGGGGAACAGGTCGCCTATCAATCAGTTTGAACGACATCATAGACAAAGAAAAGAGATGAATAAGAAAAGTAGGTCTGCACTTATTTATGAATGTATAGTGTACGATAGCTACCCCAGAGATAGAAATTGGAAGCAGCATATGCCCACCCTACCATGATCGTCCAAGGGCCAAGACATGTTTGAGACGATCCCTTGTACACCCTTGATATTGTTTACATTGACTCAAGTCCGCTTTTCATAAATCCCGGAATGGGAAAGGCTCTTAGTTAGAATTCATGGTAACTTCTTTATTTACGCCAATTAGATCTTTCATTTAAGTTGTGGTTATTCCTTAACATTCCAAAAACTATTATAACATATAAATGAATTAATTTTACTTTAAGTTAGAAGCAATGATCATTTATTATATGATATTATCTTCCCTACCACTAACCAAATTTAACATATCTTTTGCTTACTCTAGACAAAAAAACTAGTTGATTTATTTTATTACTATACCGAAGCGAAAAGTTGCTGAAAACAGTAAGGGTTAATATGTATATTCTATATATGCAAATATGGCAAAGACGAAAATATATATCGTTATAATAAAAGTAGGATTAAGCCATGCAGATTATATTATGCGGCTAAAGACCATTTTAGATGTTTAATAAATTTACCGGAGGTGTGCGTAATATTTAGTGCCACTACTGTACGGGACACAGCTGATATGCATTGCATGCGACTGAGCAAAAGCTCGCCAATTTGTTTTTTTACCGTTGTTTGCTCAGGTTTCACATAGGCTCGGTTCACGCTTTGGCACAACAAGACGATAAAACAACAACAACTGTTTAAAATTGTCGTACGTATGCTCATTTGGCTGCTAAAAAAAAACTTATTTTTGGTTCGTGAACCTGTCAAGTAATACCCTGGGTAAACAGAACAATTGTAAATTATAATGGGGTGCTCCCGCTTACCATTTAGCAGATCCAGCGACCAAAGTACTTTCGGCGGTGTCCATACGAGTGGTATTTATAAATATGTTTAAAGGCAGGGTTTATTTTTCTGACGCATTGTTTAAGATGAATTAAAGTTTTAAATTTTCATTTGCCGACAAAAATCACTTTGCTTGTCACTTATTGTTAAATCGGCAACTTTTCGCTTTAGCACATTATACCCAACGCCAAAAAAAAAAACAATAAAAAAAATAAAAGAGAATATTATCAAAACCCAAAAAAAATATGCAACTTCTTCGTCGCTAAGTTGGCCGCTCGGTAGTTAACTATTATAACTCATTCAATTAACTTATTCGAGCATAGCAAACTTGTTAAATCAAAAATATTTTTCACTACGTGGTATGGCTCGGAATATTACCAACGGCGACACTTTCTATTGCAAACTTATAACACATGCCGAACACTACTGTGTCAGGTGGCGATGATCTGCAATGCTCCCTGTGCCCGTAATTCCGATTCTGCTCGTTTATTTCAGAGAGTGAGAAACTGAGCTTAGGGGTTTCTATATAAGTGCCAATCTGTGTACACCAGAAAATGATAATTAGAAAAAAAAGTACACAGCGCAAACGCAATGAGCGGCTGGTCCGCAAGAGAAGAGAAATATTTACCCTTTTTGGATTGGCACCAAAATTAAAACTTGGAAAGGTTGTTCCATCCGACTGTGGGCTTTGCTTTTTCGAACTACGATCAGCTCTGCACCAATTGATAGCTGCCTGCATGTACTCAAGCCAATGGGAGTTAGCCTTGTTTACTTTGTGTTAATTATTTATTTTTAAATTTAGCACAAAAGATGAAAAAAAAATACAAAAACGTGCTTGCAGGTTAGGCAAAGCTTTGCGCCAAATTATTAAATGCGACTGCTCTGGTTGACAATCAATGGTAGAAAGGTCGAGTCTGGCTTGCGGAAGTGTCATCTTAACCTCACCGTGTCGAGAATTCGCAGACACGCATTTTTCTTGTAGATCGAACACAAGTGCGCAGTTTCCAAGTGCAATCGAATAATTTTATATTTCAACTAACATTTTAAATAAATATAAATCTATTTATATTATTATATACATTATATTATTTTATATTTATATTTTATTTTTGTTGTCATGTGCTGCGTAGGTAGGCAAACTACAATAACTAACAAGAATACTACTAAAACTTAAAAGAAACCTACTACTAAGTGTCAAACCAATTGTTAGTCACAACTGCATTAACGAAAATTCCATTGCCTACTTTTGGGCACAAACAAAATAGTCAACTAATTTTTTTGGTAACAAGCGCCACTACAATAATGGTGAAGAATTTGAAATAATGATCTAATCCTATCAAACGAAAAGGTGTGTGGCTACGATTTCTTCTGATTTAGGGGAAATATTCGTAAGCCAAACAGCCATGATAAGGTCAAAGGTGGATGAATTGCAAGAGTAAGATAGTGGTTGGACTCTCATAAAAATTTGACGGCTTGAAATGAGTATAAGCCACTAAGAGGCTCCAGCTTTATTCCGCTACCACGGAAATTAAGTTTGAAGAAAGCTATAATAAACATTCAACACGAAGATTAATTTTGCTTTAAGTGAGCTGTTGCGCTATTTAGCTTTTTCAATAGCTTTCACAAATAGAAATAATGAACTTTAGTATACCCTGAACCCATTAAAAATGGGTAAAAGGGGTATAACGTTTATGTGCAAAATGCATATGAATGTAACATGCAGAAAGAAGCATCTCCGGCCACATAAAGTATATATATTCTTGATCAGCATCAATAGCCGCGTCGATCTAGCAATGTCCGTCTGTCTGCCCGTTCGTTCGTCCATCTGTCCGTATCTAAGAACGCAAGGATCTCAGAACCTATAAGAGATAGAGACTTGAACTTTTAGCTGTAGGTCCTCCTAGTGCCTACGCAGATCGATCCTATAATCGATAACTTACTCCGTTTCCCAGCAATCGATAAAAATCGACATCCTGTTTTTGAGCAATTTTGGTAAATAATATATAGAATATAGAGTAGTATATATATCTGCATTTGGTGTTGGAAGAAGAGGAGGATTCAGGGTACCACCTAGGCGGAAGCTCCCGACTAGAACCTCTTACTTGTCTTTTTTCTTGTGTTCTAATTTGTTTGTATGACTTCAAGGAAGCAGGCAGTCCCGAATTGGTCTGTGCTTATTATTTGCGTTTAAGAAATTAACAAAACGATTATAAGTGCAAGCGCACCCGAATTGTCACGTGCCGATTACAGCGACAATTGATTTTGAATAAATTTATGTAATGCAATTGGCCGATGTCTACCAAATGCACGAAGCGGACGAACTTAACTAACTCGACGCGCTGAATCGAGGCCTTCGCATAAGTTAATGCTAGGGCAATAAATTGATCTTTACAGCGAAGAAGGCCAGTTTAATGTAAATGTAATTTTAAAAGCGAAATTTAAGAAATTGCTTCGCAGATGCTTAAGATGCTGCTCTTATCAGTTGAGAGGTCGCTCCAGCTGTTTTGGTTGCGTAGCCAGACATTCTCCCCCGTTGGAAGGCATGGGCTTTCAACGGATTCTTTGATGGAGCTGGAGTGAGCACATCTAGGTCTGCTGGATCTTCTGAAAGAGGAAAAAATGGACTAGAGTTAATTATCGCTGATATGCGGCAGACTACGGCCAGACTAGCCAACAGCACGAAATCATCCAAAAAAGGGTTAAGTGAGGGTTCTCGATCGCAATGATTTGATCTCTTCCCACAGGTGTGCTCTCTGGACGAGCCTCAGTAGGAATTGGGTCCCATGTTGTATACCACACTCTGTTAGTCCAGGATGCCAGCTTCTGTGTATGAGTTTTTAAATATATCCGAATATGTATCAAATGAGTTGACGTATTTACAAGTGGCAGTTATATCAACATAGGGAGATGACGCAATAAGGACTTTTTTTTAAGTTCGAGTTCTGTCTTTTCAGACAAGCAAGAAACAGGCCAGTCCAATTTGTTTCCGACTAGAAATTCTGGGCCGTTGAACCACAGTGACGATTGATCTAAATCACTGGGTGTAGATCCTCTCTAGAGTATATCAACCGTGTTGACTGATGTAGGAACGTAGGGCCATTTCATGCCATTAGGTAGCTTTAGGCATTAGGCATATAGAGGAATCCTACCAATAGTAGAATTTTCCATCGAAGAGATTCATGAGATTAGATAGCTTTGGAACTGTGATTGTTTTCAGAGGAGCTACACGCGATTTGGAACACAACAACTGACAACTGGCAGATAGTCGTCGAGAAAGGACGTAGACACAGGCCCTATGAGTCCAAGCGGATGAAATGAGGTCATCAAAGTAGAAGTCACGCCGCAGAATCCGAGATCCAATTGGAAAATTAGTTTCCTCATCCGTAGACAGCTGATGCATAACATGGACAGAGAGGAATGAAGCTGGCTTTGATCCGTATGTAACTGTATCCAGCTTATAAGTCTTCACATCCTGTTTTGTCGAGTTTCGCCACAGAATGCATTGGAGAAAATACATTTATCCAATATCTCCTGTTAGGGCGACCGGGAAATTACGAAAGCGAAGAAGGATGTGAAACAGCGAGCTTTGAATAACAGGGCCAGCCATCAACAGTTAATTTAATGAATATCCTGACGAGGTAGCTGCTGAGCTGAAAGCGACTCGCAACTTTGTCGTTGAACTGTCTTTTGTACAGACACAGTGATGAGGTAGAAAATATTGACAAAGTCCTATGGACTCTGATCCAAGATCCAAGTATTCCTTTAAAAATTTGAATACTGAATCTTCAGGCCTGGACGACTTTGTAGTTATATGTTAGTATGTTGGTTGGTATGACGTCCCCATACATTCCAAACTTCGCTTGAAGGGTAAACGAACTGAATATTGGCCACTAGGAAATCTGATATGAGTCTCTGCGAAATGTTCTTCACAAATATTTTCTTCCTTTGAAGTGGTAGGTGTAATTTCCAAGCAGGATTCTATCTCCCAAAATCGTCACACCAATTCATCAGCACGTTCTTTAGAACTTATCTCGAGTTTGCCAGCAGAATGCTTTGCCATTAACGTAAAACCACTCAAGCGCGGTCTGCCTCCAGAAACTACTCAACCAAGCTGTGTTTTTTTGAAGACACGGTAGCCCTGGGAGAAGCCTTATCTGGCCAACGCTGAGAAGATCGTAATACAGGCTAGCTCCAACAAACAAGTCCACGCGTTGAGGTTTAAAGAAAGACGGATCTGCAAGTTTTATGTTATCGGGAATGTTCCAATTCGTCGTGTTGATAGTAAAACTCGGTTGACTATCAGTTATGTTAGGCGCTACCAGAGCTGTAAGGCATGTTGAGTATTCAGAGACTTGAGACTGTATTGTGATAGTGACCGTATTTCCTTCTGTTTCAAAACGACCTTGACCAGAGACAATGGCCAACGACTTGTGCTTCTTTAGCTGAAGCTGTTGAGCAAGGCGCGACGTTATAAGGTGTAGCTGAGAACCAGAATCCAAAAGGGCACGACAAGGTATTAAGGTGGCGAAGCGATTTTTTACAAAGATCATAGCTGTAGCCAAGACGATAACATTTCTACTGAAATACTGGCCAACTTAGCGAAAGAGGCTTGGGCTACCGGCGATGAATTAGCAGGCACAGTCAGCACAAATACAGAATTATTTAAGTGCAGAAGCAAATGATGTTTCGTCCCGCAGGACCGACAGAACCCAGAGCTGCATACTTGCAATTGATGGCCTTTCTTTAGGCAATTCAAGCCGTTTTGCCTCCCTAAGCCGTAATGCAGGGGTCAAATTTCCAAAGCGAGAACAATTATATATACTATGACCAGGGCTGTCACAAAAAATTCTGAGAGGCGCATCGTGGTTAGTAGCGATAAAAGACGATCTACTTGTGTCAATTGCTCTAGTTTTTCCCACCTGATGGCTACAGCCATAGATTGCCATAGCAAAATAAATTATTTCCATTGGTCGGCATCTCTGCTGTAGAAACGTAGCCATATGCTCCCACGATGGTATTAAATTGACGAAGGATGAATCCTCTAGCCTTTCTTCCCACTTAGCTTGTGATGTTGGGTCAAGCTTTTGTAACAGAATCTGCACAATGATGCATCCAGAGATCTGTTTGGTATTGCCCATACTCTTTAACTCGCGTATACGTGCGTTGAATTGGTCGGATAACTCCCTTAGCGCCAAGGACAAGCCCCCTGCCACCCTCCTGAGTCCCAATATCTAAAGTATGTGTTCCTGAAAAACCAAACGTCTATTATTAAACCTTATCTCCAATAAATTAAGTGCTATGGCATAATTATCGTTATTTCCAATGATCGAATCGCGTCCAGCGCTGAATCCTTCAGGCACGATCGAAGATGATGCAGCTTTTAGATATCTGCTAGATCAGGATGATTTTCTATGACGGTTGAGAGCATAGAATAAAAGTCGGCCCATTCTGTATAGCCTCCACTGAGGTAAATTTATTGAGGGTAGTGCCGGCGGTGCCTTATCTTTAACTGTCTGCGCGGGCAGCAAACCAAAGTTGCCATAGAAACTGATAACTCGTCGAATTCCTCACGCAATTGGCTATCAATTTCATCAAAGTCAAGTTCTTCGAGGCTAGTGTGAGTAATATCAAATGAGGTCTGAAGCGGCTCGATTTGCTCCAGACCAACACTAAGACCGCACTCATCAATGCACTAAGTGGCGAATTAGTTAGAGCATTTCGAAGTGTTTGCAAACTGTCATAAATTGAAATGGCTTTGCGCTTCAGAAAAACCAGACGAAATCCCTGTTTGCATAGGTATTGCACTAGAGGCATTATTTTCGTTTGCCATTAGAAGCGTTCATAGAAAGCGTGTGCGAAACTAGCTGAGTAACTAACAACAACTGTAAGAGCTTCGTCGAACGGCGGTTGGCAGCCAATCTTCACAAAATAATTCAGGAAGTATTCACCGAGGCTCGTCGTGGTTGAGTTAGCATGGCAGGGCGGGATCCTCTTGCTCCCTAGCACTTTCGGGTGGGGGGGTTCTTTTTGCCATGTCTCGACCTGCATACACAATTTTATTTTAGGATCCCTACAGAATCTAAATTGAAGACCGATACTCCGAAGAAACAAAATCTCAAACAGGCATAACTTAACGAGCACTAAAAGTGCCAATACAATGGTGATAGCTTTCATTAGGGCATATATATTCCGTAGAGGCGAAGTCTTGGATGTAAGCTGACTCTCGCTTTCGATACCCTCCCAGCCATGATCTTCAGCGTTTAAGGTTTTGAAGATCCCAAAAAAACATTCTTCTACGACATTATATCACCAGGAAAGAAAACTTAGCAATTCATATTCAAAATCCGTAATTAATATTTATTCTAAACAAAAGCATTATTCAATGAAATTTAATCCTTCCGTTAGATAATCTGCATCTTATTACAAGTGGCATTAATGATTCAACAATAATTCAGTAACTAAAACTAGTCAGTTAATATTTTTACAATGGCTCAAAAATTCTTCAAAAAATAATTCATTTTATAAACTATTCAGTTAATATTTTTTTTCTTATTGAGCAAAATAAAAAAAAAAGAAAATCTCAAAATTTCGCTAAAGTGCATTTAATAATTATAGAATAAAAAGAAAAAAAATGACATTAGTAAATTGCATTAAAGTGTAATCGGCAAAAGCAAAAAAAATTTATTATAATAGAGTCAATATAATTGTAGTTGATGGTTAATTGTATGGTCGAAAAAAAATATGGGCAACAGAAGGTTAAGCTCGAAGCGCATGGACAAATCGGAGCGCAGCGCAACCAGCTGATCAGTGAATACGATTTGTGTACATATATTTGATTCTGTTAAAAATCTTTTCTTTTATGTTGCTTCTGTTTCAGCTAATATTTGAGCGGGGTGTAGGTAGAATCAAAGATGATAAGCATTCACCAGACTGACACGGTCATAAACATATTGATCGGAGCTAAAGCGTAATGTGAAACAGAAAGTCGTAAAAAGGAAACGGCGACTGCCTTTTCTTGCTGGCATAAGCAAGCTGACGTCTATTTAATGGGGGCAGAAATGACATTGCCGTCCCAAGAAATTACAGTGCCGTCCAATGGGCACGCGTGGCGGTTGCCTCAAAGTGGGTTATATCCTACCGTTAGACGGGTATATTATCGGGAATTAGACTCTAATGTCCTTGGCATGAAAAGTGCCAATTTCTTTTCCTTGCTGATTTTCAAGGGAATAAAAACAATTGCCGAGTTTCTTTTTGACACGGCATTTAATAAACTGGGGAGCCAGTTTAGCATTAAAATTGTGTGAGAATTTACTACTACAAAATTTCGACAGAACACCTCCTGTCCTTCACGAAAAGAAACAGGCTTGCTGCGTAAATTATATTGTGCCGCATTGCGCTCATAGGCTTTCCTGATATTTTTCTGAATATCTGTCCTTAGCAATGCCAAATGGTCAGACCGCAACAGGGGGACCAGCGGTTCTTCCAATAAGGACAACTCCTTCAATAATTTGTAATCGTTACCATGAGTGATCATATCCACCCCGAATAGGGCACGGTATGGAGAACACCCAATCGGTTGGTGCAGAGCAGACCTTAAGGAGCATGAAATCCCTGTAATATGGTCATCCCAATGGGTCTGATCTTGTTTTAAATACGAGCGAATGGCGGTATTGAGCGGTTAACTCGTTCTGCAGCATTGCTCTGTGGTGATTATAGAGCTGTATACAGATGTTCAATGCCAAGTTCGGCTAAGAAGGCATTGAACTCACGAGCTTTGAACTGGGTGCCGTTGTCACTTATTATAGTTTGTGGCACACCAAAACAATGGAAAATTTGTTCAAGAAGAAATTTTTGTATCACAGCTGAGGTGAATTTCTTCAGGGGCTGCAACCAATACCTGATACTTGCTAAAGTGATCTAAGACTATTAACAATCCCACATGACCGCTTTTGCTTCTAGGGTATGGCCCAAGCAGGTCAATATAAAGCCTTTGAAATGGTCTGCAAGTTGGGATGTGAGCACCCATAGGTGGCCGAAGGGTATAATTTGGAGCCTTAGTCTCCTTACATATCTCGCAATTTCGTATGTATTCACGTACATCTTTAACTAATCCTGGCCAGAACAAATGTCTGCGGATTTTCTCAATAGTTTTTTGCATGTCGGCGTGAGACGACGTTATGCTGTCATGGGCTCGTTTGAGCACATCGACTTTAAGTCGATCAGGCACCCATAGTTTCGACGAAGGACTTTCTTGTGTCGAGTCTCCTCTCGAATGTTCGGTGCGTACATAAAAAAAACTTATCAACGATTTTTATGTCCGGAAACTGAGTAAAATTTTGGGAAAATTTGTCTTTAATTTGTACATAGCTAGCGTCCATAAATGTATCGGACTCAAGATCTATTACAGGACCCATGTCTAATTGAGCGATTTCATTCTCAGGCAACCGAGACAAAGCGTCGGGAACAATGTGTTCTTTGCCTTTCCGATGGGAGACGGAAAATTTAAATTGTTGCAGTCTAAAAACCCATCGTGCCAGCCTACCCGATATATTTTGCTGGCGCATAAGCCATAGCAAACTAGAATGGTCGGTAACCACTTCAAATTCCTGGAGTTCCAAATAACATCGGAACTTCTCGATGGCTAATATGACTGCTAGGCATTCACGCTCGGTAACACTATAGTTTCGCTGCGCACGGCTTAATTTTTTTGACATGAAAGCTATCGGTGGTTCTTCATTATCTTCAGACATCTGTACTAAAACGGCGCCAATTCCAAAATCACTAGCGTCACAATGTAAGAAAAATTTCTTCTTAAAGTCAGCATTTTTTAAAACCGGCGAGGATGTTAGCACTGTTTTTAAGTTGTCCATTGCGGTCTGTGCTTCAGGGGTCCACTCAAACTTTTTCTTTGTCGATAATATGTTCGTTATGGGGCAAGTAAGATCGGAAAAGTTGCATATAAACCGACGATACCAACCGCAAACTCCTAGAAATCCTCGAACTTGCTTCAAGTTTTTTGGCGGCGGCCAATTTACAATACAAGCTACTTTTTCCGGATCTGTGCAAATACCTCCGCTACCAATCACGTAACCAAGATAATTGATACTTGTTACACAGAATTAACTTTTCGAAATATTTAAAGTCAAGTTGGCTTTTCTAAACTGCTCAGCGATGCGAACCAATACCGCCAGATGTGAACTGAAATCCTCTGACACAATACACAGGTCATCTAAATAACCAAATACGCAATAGCGCAGGTCAGAAGGAATTATATCGTCCATTAACCGACACATGGTAGAAGGCGCGTTAGAAAGGCCAAAGGGCATGACTTAAACTGATATAGCGGTCTTCCGGGGACCGTAAAAGCAGTGAGAGGCTTTGAATCCTCAGAAAGTTCTATTTCCAATAGGCGTCTTTCAAATCTAGTTTGGAAATTATATTCGCCTTAGGTAGCCGCGAAAAAATGCCATCGATGCTTGGCAGAGGATAAGCATATTTTTTTGTGGCGTCATTCAGTCTTCGAGCATCCAGACAAAGGCGAACCTTGTTGGGCTTAAGGACGAGTCGCATAGGCGAGCTCCAGGCTTTTACAGACGGCTCAATAACTCCAAGCTGCAACATGCGATCAATTTCTGCATATAACAACTTTTCTACGGCCGGACTTACAGGATAGAATCTTTGTTTCACTGGACGTGCGTCTCCTATATCTATATGGTGTTGGATCAATGTTGTGCGGCCTAGTCTATCAGCAGCGTTGGGGAACAACTGCTTTACTACGTGCAGCTGTTGCGTTTGCTGGCTATCTAAGGGGTATGCAATCGACTCTGTTTCGTGCTTTTTTTCCATTAATTTTAGCTCTGCAGAATTTATAATGCTTGGCGCAAGCTCAAAGGCTCTCCAAAAATCATGACCCAAAATTAGATTTTGGTTTATAGGAGGAATCACATACAGTTTCAAGGATTTGGTAGCCGATTTATACTGCATTTTAACTTCAAGCACTCCGATGACTTTCTGACTATGGCCATCTGCTGTTCTGACATGCGATTCAATAGGCTTAAATTCCGGCATTGTGGTAAAATCTTGTTGCGCAAGCGTAGAACCTATGCAGCTAATATTCGCGCCTGTATCCAATAGACCAAGCTCGGTAAAGGTTAAAAATGACACTTCGGCATAGCTGCGCATATCGGTGGGATTGCAAAAATCTGTCGAAACTAAAAGCTTGTTATGTTGCTTGATTTTTTAATAATAATTTTTCAAGCGCTGCGTTCGCTGAGAAATTCGGGGTTTTTCTTCATAAAAAATCTTATTTCGGGCATGCAAATAATTAGCTAACCGTTCATGATACGGTAAAAATCGTAATTTAATAGTTTTAGCTATTTCTAAATTGTTGGAATGTGACTTTAAAGTCGGTGAAGGGACCAAGCTTTTGCTTCGGTCCACAGGTACAAAGTTCGTATGGGAATTAATTAGATTTTGGGGGCATCCGACTGCTGCTGGATGCACCCTTCTGTTGGTTTTCCGAAGCTTTACAAATATACGAAATATACGGCGGTCAGCAAGGCAATTTTCCCGCAGATGCCCTTGCTCTTCGCAGTTCCAACATTTAAGGTTGGCATGACATCTACGAATTGCTGCGATGTCAAAGTTTGTATCTTCTGAATTTTCTACCTCCGGTTCATTAAAAGACTCTTCTAGTCCATATACTTGGCGACGGCCAATAGTCCTGGATTTATTCATACCATCAGTGCGACAACTGAGCTCATCAACTAAATTCTCGTTCATTTGGACCTACGTAGATGGCCAACGGAACTTATTGGCTGGTATAGCAGTTTATGTCGGGTTTCGGGTAATAAATTATTTTTTAAAATTTCGATTAACTCCTCCTCGTCAATTTTAATTGCAAATTTATCGATCAGTGACGCTACAGCGTCATGGAACGACACAAATGATTCCCCAGGGTTTTGCTTTCTAGCTCTTACCAGTTCCATGCTCATAAAATCGGAGCGATAATCTTTGTACTGATGGCGAAGTGCAGTATAAAATGCAGTCCAGACTATGTGGTCTACCTGCTTGTGGTACCGCCAGTACCAGTCACGGGCTTTGCCTAAAAATAGCACATGTAAGAGCTTACAGAGACCCATAAAGTCGCTGTCTAAAGTTTCATCAGTCAATGTTTTGACTCTATATAGAAATTCTTCTACCCCTAATCCTTCGGTAGACCCATCGAAATGAAGATTCCATTTTTGCATGGTGTCAGCAATTTTTCCATTTCGGAATGACGAACCACTACGCGACACCGGGATCGGGGTTGGCAACACTCTTGGAAAGGGTGGTGCTTGTATTTGCAATGATGACATAACGCGAGTGATTGATTGTTCGATCATCTCCTGAATTATTCTATAGTCCACTCCCAGATTTTGGCGGGTATTATTGGACTGATTGGGTCTTCCTCTTCTTCTTACACCAGGAGCTGGTCGTGCAGGAGCGATTTCAGGTGGATTCGTGCTATTGCTAGCGTCGAGTCCTGATTGTGGTACATCACTAACATCTAATAACCTTGCTGTTGGATTCTCGCCACTCTGGGTCGGACCAGGATTAAGAGATTTTGCTAGACTGCGCGTTACCGTTCTCCCTATGTTCGTAGGTGGAGGTGGAGCAGATTGTTTTCCTCTCGGCGAGCAATCTCCAACAAATAATTTAATTGAGGCTGGATCAATCACAGCACTACAACTGGGACATTTAGCATGGTTTACAAACCAACCTTCCAAGCAAAGTTTGTGAAAAACATGCCTACAAGGGGTGCAATAGCAAGACTGTGTATTGTCCATTACTAACTGGCATAGAACACAGTGGTTATCAGCTGTCTCTGACGACGGCTGTACATTTTGTGGGCTGCGTAAAGGCAACATGATTCATTAATATTTTCCTGATTCGTGACATTGGTTTGGTAACATAATAGAGTAGAAGTTATTTTTTTTTTTTTTTTTTAATTACGAAATATTCATTGCCTCAATGAAAGTAGGTAATTTATCTGGTTTATTGAAACTACTTTAGAAAGCGGTTTGTAACATTCAACATTTTAATACATTCAGAAATGTTCGGCAAGGATATGCAAAGCAGCATATGGCCAAGTTCCGGGCAACATTCTAACTATCTTTGATAGTATCGTTAATACAAAACCATTCAATCTAACTTTATAACTTTTGGCTCCACGAAGACTGAGATTTACTTAACCATCAACAAGCTATCAAGTAGCAATCAGTACTGATATCTTATCAAAATATGCAGTATTCTGTAATTGCATTTGAAAGTATTTCTACCTAAGCAAACCTAATCTGTTGTTTCTCCAAAATTATAAGAATGAATACGAGCAAATGTATGACACCGATGGTATAGCTGGTGTTAATAACTATAGTCGTGTTTATATATAAGCACTCAACAATATAGTAAGGTCAGATTCTCGGCATAATTCAAGCTCTGAATTGTAAGCATCCTAGTCGTAATTACTATCTTGTATACTACCAGTATCTGCGCATGCGGAAGATAGACTAAACCAGTCACATCGACGTCAGCGTGCGTGGACAATAATATAAAGACTAATTTTTTTTATATATTCAACCTCGGCCCCCACGTTGGGCGCCAAAAATGTATGTAGCATGTACTGTGGTGAAGCTACTCTAGCAATACATATCGGGTAGCAACGGTGACGGCGGTTGGCAGCCAATCTTCACAAAATAATTCGGGAAGTATTCACCGAGGCTCCTCGTGGTTGAGTTAGCATGGCAGGGCGGGATCCTCTTGCTCCCTAGCTCTTTCGGGTGGGGGGGTGCTTTCTGCCATGTCTCGACCTGCATACACAATTTTATTTTAGGATCCCTACAGAATCTAAATTGAAGACCGATACTCCGAAGAAAAGTGCCAATACAATGGTGATTGCTTTCATTAGGGCATATATATTCCGTAGAGGCGAAGTCTTGGATGTAAGCTGACTCTCGCGTTCGATACCCTCCCAGCCATGATCTTCAGCGTTTAAGGTTTTGAAGATCCCAAAAAAACATTCTTCTACGACATTATATCACCATGTCACCAGGAAATTAAACTTAGCAATTCATATTCAAAATCCGTAATTAATATTTATTCTAAACAAAAGCATTATTCAATGAAATTTAATCCTTCCGTTAGATAATCTGCATCTTAGTACAAGTGGCATTAATGATTCAACATTAATTCAGTAACTAAAACTAGTCAGTTAATATTTTTACAATGGCTCAAAATTCTTCAAAAATAATTCATTTTATAAACTATTCAGTTAATATTTTTTTTCTTATTGAGCAAAATAAAAAAAAAGAAAATCTCAAAATTTCGCTAAAGTGCATTTAATAATTATAGAATAAGGCTAGGCAATGAAAAAAAATTACATTAGTAAATTACATTAAAGTGTAATCGGCAAAAGCAAAAAAATTTATTATAATAGATTCAATATAATTGTAGTTGATGGTTAATTGTATGGTCGAAAAAAAATATGGGCAACAGAAGGTTAAGCTCGAAGCGCATGGGCAAATCGGGGCGCAGCGCAACCAGCTGATCAGTGAATACGATTATACATATTTGTGTACATATATTTGATTCTGTTATGTTGCTTCTGTTTCAGCTAAAATTTGAGCGGGGTGTAGGTAGAATCAAAGATGATAAGCATTCACCAGACTGACACGGTCATAAACATATTGATCGGAGCTAGAGCGTAATGTGAAACAGAAACGTAAAAAGAGAGTTTGCAGCAAATTTTATTTTTTTCTTTCATTTGTTTTCTTGTGTCTTCCGTGGGGCTTTAAATTGTTTTGATTATTTATTATGGCACAGGAGGGTTTTTAAATGGTGAGTACTTAGACGATACTCTCCGAAACTAAGTGGGAAAAATTCAAAAAAATATAAAAAAAATCAGAAATGACTTTGGACTCTACCCCAACAAGAAGGGGGATAGATCTATGCTATTAATTCTTTCTATATATATAAAGATATATATATATAGATGTAAATTTTTTTCTTTTTCACTGCACTTGCACGAGGTTTTTAGAGGGCCCTAATAAATGCACTTTGCACAAACTGTTGGAAGTCTCTCACAAGATTTAATTAACTAATTTTTTTTTTTTTTACTAAAAACATTTAACAGCAATTTTCATGCATCTGCACGCTCCGGCCAACTTAATGGGCGATGTCATCTGGGCTTCTGATCAGCGGCGCGTCAATGGGACCCAAAAGGCTACTCCCTCTTCCGGATTCCAGACTGTGGAAACGGCGCCTGCCCTTTCTTGCTGGCATAAGCAAGGGAATGGCAGCTGGTTTTTAGGTCAGAGACGGCGGCGGCAAGATTGATTCCTCCAAAAATTACTTCCGGCAGGCAGGCAAGAACTGGTTAAAACTGTGACCAGATCTTGGCACAAAGAAATATATGCCGGTGAGGTGCTGGTGGCCGGGTGGCGTAGCGAAAGGTTTATCATCAAACGAACAAAAAAATGTATATTTCGGCAATCGGCCACTTTTAGGGTTTTCCTTTTTTTATTTTTGTTTTTGGTTCAATTTAGTTGGAATTTAATTAAACGAATTAAACGACTGATGCCCGAACTTGTTGCTTTTAGCTTAATTTTTTTGATGGGGCTATGTCCCAACCGCCGTAGCCAGACCTTCGATGGTAAAGTAATTTTTGAAAAGAAGGGATATATCCGGGACCTACAGGCTTATATAGGGTCTCAGAGATTTTTTCTTTCGCGGATTAGATTGAAGATAGCTGCGCTGCCAACGTGCACGCAGGCGGCTTATAGCAGCGGCAGAATCATTCGCAGCTGACCGTGACGACAAAAGCTGATCGCTATAGCGTCGTTACACAAACGCAAGCTGTAAGGATCGCTTACGCGGTTTAATTTAAATAGGAAAACTGCGACCATTACAGATCGCTTATATGTATATAAACCGCACAAAACGAAATGTCTGGTGGTGATCTTTTAAGATTATTGCTTTAATGTAAAGCGAATAATTTTAATACAACAACAAAAAATCACGTCGGAGTCACCAAAATGTTGCGCCATCGAGCTTTGTCAATAGCTTTCTCTATTAGGAGTAATGATTATTTTATTTCTTGTGTTTCAATTGGTTTGTATGTTTATTATGACTTCAGAGAAGCAGGCAGACCCGAATTGGCTGTACTTATAATTTAAGTTTAAGAAATTAACAAAATGATTATAAGGGCACGCGCACCAGAATTGGTAAGTGCCGATTACAGCGAAGCGACAATTGATTTTTTATAATTTTAAGTTATGCAAGTGGCCAATGTGTATCAAATGCACGAAGCGAACGAACTTAACTAACTCGACGCGCAGCATCGAGGCCTTCACATAAGTTAATGCTAGGGCAATAAATTGATCTTTACAGCGAAGAGCGCCAGCTTAATGTAATTTTAATTTTAAGAACGAAATTTAAGCAATTTCGCAGAGCAAATATTATAAGATTAGACAAAAAACAGGATGTCGATATCGATTTTTATCGATTGCTTGGAAACGGAGTAAGTTATCGATTATCGGAAACAAACTCTATCTGCGCAGGCACTAGGAGCACCTACATAAAATTTCAAGTCTCTAGCTCTTATAGGTTCTGAGATCCTTGCGTTCATACATACGGACAGACGGACGGACGGACGGACGGACGGACGGACGGACAGACAGACAGACGGACATTTCTAGATCGACTCGGCTATTGATGCTGATCAAGAATATATATACTTTATGGGGTCGGAGATGCTTCCTTCTGCCTGTTACATACATTTGCATTTTGCACAAATACAATATACCCTTTTTACCCATTTTCAATGGGTTCAGGGTATAAAAATATGTATACATTTTGTTTTTAATATTATGTGAGGCGGCTATTATGATCACCCCCCCACAGTTTTGAACTCACGGCAAGGGGCCGTCGTTCGCATCGCCAAGGTAATGGAAAGGAGCTATTGGCCGTATTGGATAATATCGTATAATTTTTATAGTTTATAAGCATTAAATGTAGTAGTGTAAGATAGTAGAATTGTAACAGGCAAGAAGCCGCCGATAGTATAATCAAGTAAAAAGGCAAGGAGCCGTTAACCGCATAGTCGGCGTATTATTAGGATAAGTGCGTAGTTATGGGCAAGTAGCCAGTCAGTCATTTGAATTTAACCGCCGCTGCAACCGTGCGCTGCTGATCAGCTGCTCAACACTGCCTTCGAGAGCGCAGCTTCAATTCGGCGGCGAAGAGCGAAAGCTCCGAGGCGAAGTTGCGAAAGCTCGCGGCGAAGTCGAGCAACCGAGGCAAGCGCATGGCTCGCTAGCGAGCGAGCCGGCACTTTGGAAATACCGATCATGGTGAGTAGACGTGCCAAAAAAAGTAGTGCGAGCGAATAACGTGCAGTGCGTAGCGGAGCGCTAGGGCTCCAAGACAGTGCGGCAGGGCCTTAGACTAGGAAGTGCGTTAGGGTAGAATAGGATAAAAGTTATGAATAAAGTGAATAAAAACCTCAGTAATTAAATTAAATGCAGATCTTTGTAATCTCGGTCGAATACCTTTGCGCTAAACATCGGAGTTAGCCGATGTTCACCCTAACCTAGGGGGGGAACAGTGTAGCTGGTGCGTGGCCAAGACTCCCGGTAGTGTAGTTGGTGCGTGGCTAAGGCCCGACAGTGTAGTTGGTGCGTGGCTAAGGCCCGGCAGTGTAGTTGGTGCGTGGCTACGGCCCGATAGTGTAGTTGGTGTGTGGCCAAAGCCCGATAGGGGGGTGGTACGGGGCTCCGGCCCGCTAGAAGAGGTAGCACGAGGCTGCGGCCTGGAATGGTAGGTAGTAAGTGGTAGTGCGAGGTATATTTGTGTCGAAACCCTCACCCCCCCCTTTAGCCCTCCATCCCAGCGAATTTATAAATGTCTTGTGAATCGCTGGACCTGGTAAGACTGAGATTCATACCCCGGCCAGTAGCTACTTTACAAGTGGCGCCCGAGCAGGGACATAGAGGCGTTTAGGGGCGTGGCATAGTTGCGGATTAAAGCCCCGCAAGTATGCCCAAATAGGTGTTACCAAAAAAAATAAAGAGAGCAAGGGAAAATAAGACATAGTAGGCGGGTAGAATGCGCGTCTAGGGTATAAAGTAGTCGTGTATACCCCGACAAGTGCATTTCATACCCTATGTTAGGCGACGAGATGAACACCTGCAAGATCTGAGCAACGAAAAATGTGCACAGAAGTCGAGCTCAGCAACGAAAAAAAACCATGCTTGCACACGTGTGCACAAACGCGCGTCGCAGTCGACGTCGGCGTCGAAGGGCCGTTAAGGCGTCGCGGCAGCGGCTGTACAGTGGGACGAATTCAGTTCACGCGCGGTGAAAACTGAATTCGTGAGTACAGTCGGCGAAGGCGATGACGACGGGTGTGCAGTGAAAGTAATAAATAACAATGAGGAAATAATATAAAACCAAACAATAAATAAATATTAATAATAATAAAAAGGGATAAAATAAATAAATAACAAAAAAAAAATAATAAAAAAATAATAATAATAAAAATAATAATGAACAAAGACTAAAAAATTAAAGGAGCATTAAGTGAGTTAATTTTTTTTTTTATATATTTTTTTGGTGAAGTGAATATACGAAACATATAAAAGAAATAATAAGGACAAATATCTAAGAAAAGTAAAACAATAAGAAACAAAGGTCAAGACTAACAAAGACTAAAGTGAACGATGGTCAAAAGTTTAAAAGAGATTTAAGTGCATATAAAAAAAAGACAGCGAAGACATAAGTGGGAAAAAAAAATAAACCTACGGAGCGAGAATTGCCCAGACACCAAGCACAAAACTCGAGCGAGAGTCTAGAAGAAGTAAAGTTGAGCACAGAGTGAGTAGCAAAATGGAGACAGGTGAGTGCCAAAATCCGGGTGTAGGCGTGCGCTGGATCCACCAGCGACGCAAAAGAGGAACTGGTGGCGATCGCCCATGAGTTCAGGCTGGAAAAGGAGGGCCACGTGGAGGAGCTGCGTAAGCGGCTATCCACTTTCGTGCAGGATGGCGGCCATACACCCGAGATTTGGGCACGGCTGGCCGAGCTAGAGTCTCAGACCGCCAAAACATTGGAGCCGTCTCCCTGGGGCACTCTACCCGACGTTGGCGGACGGCCGCGTCAAAAATCGGAAGCAGACCTGAGGAGCTCGCAGCTGTACGAGCGTCTTCAGGACCCGATCCCTAGTTTAGCCGACACGGGTGCAGGGGAAACTCGCGAGATTAGGAGCAGCGGAGCTCGCCGGACGACGGCGGTCGACGTGGAGCTAGGGCGAACCCCTTTCGACTCGAATAATGGCCCTCATATTCCCCGGCCATATTCTCAGTCGGAGGCCAGGCCTCTCGCGAACGTTCCAGAACAAGTCCGAAAGTGGGGCATAAGGTACGATGGCCTTTCCGACCCCCTTGGGTTCCTAGAGGACCTAAAGGAGCGTGCCATTACGTACGGCATAGCCCTCGATCGATTGCCTCGGGCCATGAGCGAGGTATTCTGTGACCGGGCTGCTCGTTGGTTCCTGAGTAGTGGACTGAGGGATGTGCCATGGTCGGTGTTTAGGAGGGGTTTCTTAGAATTCTTTCTACCACCACGCTACTTAGAGAGGTTGGAAGACGAAATCCGATCCCGCCGGCAGCGTGTGGGGGAAGAATTTAAGGAATACCTAATAGAACTGAGGGCTTTGATGCACTATGCCAGATATGAGCCGGCGCAGGAGTTGCACCGGATATATGAGAATGCCGCACCCGAATACAGGCTTTACGTACGACGGCAAGATTTTTCCACCTTGTCCCAGCTGACTCAACTCGCTGTGGAGTACGAAACGGTGATGAGACAGCGAGCGGAATACTCCGGAAGCAGAGCAGGGAGTCAGGTGGCCACGAGCTCAAGTAGTGCGGAGTGGGGATGGACGGTACAGCCCTCTGGGGGACACCTTAACCCATTCCAGTCTACTCCCATCGGATCCGGAGCGATCGGTGTGGATAGACAAATCTCCGCCCCGCCGGCAACGGCCCCTGCGGAAGTGGCCCACCAGATGATGAGCCAAGAGGCCGGGAACGGATATGATCCGCGACGAGCATGCCGCAGGTGCGCACGGGAGGGGCATTTCGCCAGGGAATGTCCTAATGCGCCCGTTTTGTTTTGTTGGGTATGTGGGCACCGGGGCAGAAGGAGCCAAGAGTGTTGTCGCCGCACGGAGGCGGGAAACGGGCAACAGCGTCGCCCAGGTCAGGGTCGGGTCGACGCCGACACACACGGGACTCGGCAGTAGTACACCCGCTTAAGGTGGAGGGTGGCCGGATCGTCGCCACGGTGGAGATTGGCGGGAGGACGATGCCCGCCACTATCGATACAGGGGCCACTCGCAGCTTCATGAGCGAAGACTGCGTACGCAAGTGGGCGATTCGGGGAAGAGTGGAGAACGTACAGGCGCGCATTCGTCTGGCAGATGGGTCCACGGTCGAAGTAGAGAAGGCATTGAGGATAGACGTTGGCCTAGCGGGGAAGGTGGCCAGCATGTTAATGCTTGTCATGCCCGCAATGCCGGACCACGTTATCCTGGGGATGGACTTCCTGGGTGCCATGGGCACTACGGTACGCTGCGGCAAGGCGGAGCTGATCCTAGAGGACGTGACGTCTCCGGCCGCGGGACATGGAACCGGTAAAGAGCCGAAAGAAGGCCTCACGCGTCAAGGAGCGGGAGTGCCTGCTCGGCAACAGAATGGAGAGGAGTCGAAGGAAGGCCTCCCAGGTCATGAAAAGGGAGCACCTGCTCGGCAACAGAGTGAAGAGGAGTCGAAGGAAGGCCTCCCAGGTCATGAAAAGGGAGCACCTGCTCGGCAACAGAAGGGAGAGAAGTCGAAGGAAGGCCTCCCAGGTCATGAAAAGGGAGCACCTGCTCGGCTACAGAAGGAGCCGGAGGAAGGCCTCCCAGGTCATGAAAAGGGAGCACCTGCTCGGCAGCAGAGTGGAGAGAAGTCGAAGGAAGGCCTCCCAGGTCATGAAAAGGGAGCACCTGCTCGGCAACAGAGTGGAGAAAAGTCGAAGGAAGGCCTCCCAGGTCATGAAAAGGGAGCACCTGCTCGGCAGCATAGTGGAGAGAAGTCGAGGGAAGGCCTCCCAGGTCCTGAAAGGGGAGCACCTGCTCGGCTACAGAGAGAGTCGGAGAAAGGCCTCCCGAGTCATGAAAGGGGAGCACCTGCTCGGCTACAGAAGGAGCCGGAGGAAGGCTTCCCAGGTCATGAAAAGGGAGCACCTGCTCGGCAGCAGAGGAGAGAGAAGTCGGCAGGCGGCCTCGCGCGTCAGCAAATGGGAGTGCCGGCTCGGCAACTGTCGGAAAAGGAGAAGAAGAAGGAAGTCAAAGATGAATCTCATTCGGGGTCGGGCCGAGAGCTTGAGGAGCCCAAAAGGCGGCGCGTAGACCTGCAAAGGCAGATCTACGCTGGTCATGCAGGCGGCACGGTGGAAGCGTGCCAAAGAACGGAAGGATTAGGAGCAATGGCTCAAATCCGCACGGGCACCGGGAATCAGGAGCGGCTGCCAGAGTCGAGCGATCAGGGAGCTCTATTTGGAGTCGGAGTGGTACCTGGAGGAGGCGAGCAGCAGGGCAAGCCCGGCGTAGAAGAGGCAGAGTGGCCAGCGGACTTGGATCCGGAACTTAAGGAGTTCCTGGAGTCGGAACTGACACTCTTCGAGGATCTGCAGGGAGTCTCGCACATCGCGGAGCACAGGATCAGGCTTAAGGATGATAAGCCATTAAAACAGAGATATTACCCGAAGAATCCGGCCATGCAAAGGGTGATTGATGAACAGGTGGACGAGCTGATGCAGGCAGGTGCCATCGAGCCGTCGCGTAGTCCACACAGCGCCCCAATCGTCTTAGTCAAGAAGAAGACTGACGAGTGGCGCATGTGTATCGACTATCGACAACTCAACGCGCACTCCGTCCCAGACGCTTATCCTGTTCCCAGGATTAATCACATCCTTGAGCGGTTGCGTCACGCCCGGTTCATCTCCACTCTGGATTTGAAGCACGGGTACTGGCAGATACCGATGGCAGCCGATAGTCGGGAATGTACGGCATTCACGGTCCCCGGAAGAGGTCTTTTCCAGTGGCGGGTGATGCCATTTGGTTTACACTCGGCGTGTGCGACCTTCCAGCGAGCTTAAGACACGGTCATAGGACCGGAAATGGAGCCTCATGCGTTCGCCTACCTAGACGACATCGTGGTAATAGGAGCAACGAAGGAGCAACATGTAGAGAACTTGAGAGAGGTGTTCCGCCGGTTTAGGGCGGCTAATCTCAGGCTGAATAGGAAGAAGTGCAGCTTCTTCCGGGAGAGGTTGGTCTACCTAGGACCCGTAATTTGTGGGGAAGGAATACGTACCGATCCAGAGAAGGTGGAGGCGATACGTAACCTGAGGGCCCCGACAAATTGCAAGGAGTTGCGGCAATGTCTCGGGATGGCGTCATGGTACAGGCGCTTCGTTCCCAACTTCGCGACTCAGGTACAGCCACTCACAGCGCTCTTAAGGAAGGGACGGAAATGGGCATGGGAGCAAGAACAGGAGGAGGCATTGCGTCAATTGAAGGATAGCTTGACGACTGCCCCTGTGTTGGCTTGCCCCGACTTTTCCGCCAAGTTCGTCTTGCAGACTGATACGAGTGAATATGGCCTCGGCGCGGTGCTGACGCAGACGATTGATGGCCAAGAGCGAGTGATAGCGTATGCGAGCCGGAAGTTGCTGGAGGCCGAGGTGAACTATTCCGCCACTGAGAAAGAGTGCCTGGCAATAGTGTGGTCGATCCGGAAGTTGCGCTGCTACTTAAAAGGGTACCGGTTCGACGTGATAACGGACCATCTGGCACTCAAGTGGCTCAACTCGATCGAGAGTCCGTCCGGAAGAATCGCGCGATGAGCGTTAGAACTGCAACAGTTCCAATTTGACGTCCATTATCGTCGAGGGAAGCTCAACGTCGTGGCTGATGCGCTATCGAGGCATCCTCTAGAGACCTGTCAGCAAGCAGTGGGGGCTGAGGCCCCCTGCAAATGGGTTGCGAGATTGCGTGCTAGAATCGCCGAAGAGCCAGCCAAGTTCCCGGATTACATCGAGGAAAACGGACAGCTATATAGGCATTTGGGCCACCGCGCGGACGACGAAGATTACATCCCTTGGAAGCTGTGCGTGGCCAGTGGTCCATGGCAACACCATGTTGCTGGTGTTCCATGATGCTTTCTCGAAATGGGTGGAGCTGGTCCCTCTCAGGAGAGCAACGGCGGCAGACCTACAAACGGCGTTCCGGGAGAGGATTTTGAGCCGATTCGGGGTGCCTAAGAAGTTCGTGTGTGACAACGGGGTACAGTTCACAAGCCGGAGTTTCAAGGCTTTTCTGGAGTCCTTGGGTGTAGAGATCCAGTACACCGCCCCTTACTGTCCACAAGAAAATCCTACCGAGAGGACCAACAGGACCGTGAAGACCATGACAGCGCAATTTATCGAGGGCCACCAGAGTTCGTGGGACGAACTCTTGCCCGAGATATCGCTGGCGGTCAATACAAGCGTGTCGGATTCGACCGGAGTCAGTCCCGCTTTCCTGATGCAGGGAAGGGAGCCGCGGTTGCCGGCCGCTTTATATGATCAGGTGACTCCGGGGTCCGCAACTAGTGCGTTCGACCCTAGGAAAAAGGCGGATAGGTTAAAAGAAATCTTTTATGTCGTTCACAGCAATCTCCAGCGTGCATCAAAGGACCAGGGCAGACACTATAACTTGAGGAGACGAGAGTGGCGGCCTTCGTTGGACTCGATGGTCCTGTTAAGACAGCACCAGCTATCCAACGCCGCCGAGGGTTTCGCAGCAAAATTGGCACCCAAGTTCGATGGCCCCTATCGGGTCATCAAGTTCGTGTCACCTAACATTGTGCGCCTAATGAGGCCAGGTGAACGGCCAATTCTCGCAGCTGAAACCATTCTACCGAGAGACAACTGAGGACGGAGAGGAAGACCCAGGGCACAGGGATGCCCACGAGTAGGCGAAGCCGCAATAAACGTACTAAATGTAGGTTAGACTAACACTAGCAGCATAATTAGAATAGGCATAGTGAAATGTCAGCCGCACTGGTAGAATAGGGTATTAACCAATAAGTAATGAATAAGTTAACCAATAAGCCAAATTTACGGACGGAACCCGAGACGATCACCATATCATCAGAGGATGACGACAGCAGGGATACTGAGCCCTTCCCTGGGCCCGGCACTGGAGATCACCCGCGTGACCTCCGTCAGGGTCGCGAGTACTGCGGACGAGGACGCATGAGGAAGCCCCTCGCCAATTCCGTCACACCCTGTACTCACAGCGGACCAACGTAATGGAGAGACTAGACGGAATGGTCATGCTGATGGCCATCGAAGTCACGACCATGTTCGTGGAGGCGCCGTTTGCGCGGAATTCGCCACCTTACGCCGAGGAGCCTCACGCCGACAGAAGTCGTTGAGAGCCCCGCCAGGGACACCGTTATCCTCAGGCGTGGTGGAACTCATCGCAAGGAGGCGCGGGTCCGCCGTTTCCGGTGCCGACGCACGCGCTTCCACGTGTCTGATGGGAAGGCAGACTACAGCGTGACGCTAAACGCCAGAGGCGACGTTACCGTCACCTGCTCGAAGTAAGGGGGGGTGTGAGGTGGCTATTATGATCAGCCCCCCCACAGTTTTGAACTCACGGCAAGGAGCCGTCGTTCGCATCGCCAAGGTAATGGAAAGGAGCTATTGGCCGTATTGGATAATATCGTATAATTTTTATAGTTTATAAGCATTAAATGTAGTAGTGTAAGATAGTAGAATTGTAACAGGCAAGAAGCCGCCGATAGTATAATCAAGTAAAAAGGCAAAGGAGCCGTTAACCGCATAGTCGGCGTATTATTAGGATAAGTGCGTAGTTATGGGCAAGTAGCCAGTCAGTCATTTGAATTTAACCGCCGGCCGCCGCTGCAACCGTGCGCTGCTGATCGGCTGCTCAACACTGCCTTCGAGAGCGCAGCTTCAATTCGGCGGCGAAGAGCGAAAGCTCCGAGGCGAAGTTGCGAAAGCTCGCGGCGAAGTCGAGCAACCGAGGCAAGCGCATGGCTCGCTAGCGAGCGAGCCGGCACTTTGGAAATACCGATCATGGTGAGTAGACGTGCCAAAAAAAGTAGTGCGAGCGAATAACGTGCAGTGCATAGCGGAGCGCTAGGGCTCCAAGACAGTGCGGCAGGGCCTTAGACTAGGAAGTGCGTTAGGGTAGAATAGGATAAAAGTTATGAATAAAGTGAATAAAAACCTCAGTAATTAACTTAAATGCAGATCTTTGTAATCTCGGTCGGATACCTTTGCGCTAAACATCGGAGTTAGCCGATGTTCACCCTAACCTAGGGGGGGAACAGTGTAGCTGGTGCGTGGCCAAGACTCCCGGTAGTGTAGTTGGTGCGTGGCTAAGGCCCGACAGTGTAGATGGTGCGTGGCTACGGCCGGACAGTGTAGTTGGTGCGTGGCTAAGGCCCGACAGTGTAGTTGGTGCGTGGCTAAGGCCAGGCAGTGTAGTTGGTGCGTGGCTACGGCCCGATAGTGTAGTTGGTGTGTGGCCAAAGCCCGATAGCGGGGTGGTACGGGGCTCCGGCCCGCTAGAACAGGTAGCACGAGGCTGCGGCCTGGTATGGTAGGTAGTACAGTGGTAGTGCGAGGTATATTTGTGTCGAAACCCTCACCCCCCCCTTTAGCCCTCCGTCCCAGCGAATTTATAAATGTCTTGTGAATCGCTGGACCTGGTAAGACTGAGATTCATACCCCGGCCAGTAGCTACTTTACAATTATTCATATATTCTCCTCAAGGCTTACACACAATCAACTGACTTCGCATACGAGGAAATTACATTTCTGCAATGTATGCTTGAACTATTTACATAACGACAGGTTGGATAGTGAGCAGTGTGGAAAAGTGGTGTCGATATTTCCAACAGCACATAAGGCGAATCTTAAAACTAAACTCGAAATGAGTATAGAAGCTGAGCATACATTTAAAAGTGCTATAAATTATAACTAAAACTTAGATAGAGTACGTAATCATTGCCAGTACATCATAACTGCTATGCTTAGAGGAGCAGCTCATAATGCCTGTAATATAAATTACAAGCTTGCCTCATTTATCCCTGTACTTTTTCAAAATTGTTTAAGCTTTGATGCTCATTTCTTTGTATGAGAGTTGTCAAAATGTGTCCCTTCCAAATATACATATATTACAGAGCATAATAAAAATTTGGAAATCCGTTTTATAGACTCATTTCTTAGCTCGAATTTAGAACGTAATAATTTCACCTGATGAAACACACTTTAATCTAGTACATAGGACGGGAGTTTTTCCGTATGAATATTTAACTTAATTTGAATGATTGCAAGAAACTGCCTTACCACGAAAGGAAACGTTTTTCAACAGTCTTGCAAATAGAGAATGTTCAGAAGAAGATTAGCTAATAGCTACTGTTTAAGAAAAAAAGTGATGGTAAAGTTTATGGATGAATAGTGATGCAAGTTTTAATAATATTTACAAAGTATTTTAAAGTGACTATGTAGGTGCTGTGTAACATGATATTATTTGCATAATACTAAATTAATTGACGTTCTTTTGCGATCAACGTGTTTCTTAACCGATCTTAATGAAATTTTCTACAGTATATCTTATTGTACCATAGAATATTTGTGTATTCTCAAAAATTTAACTGCATTAAAATTGTAGTTTAAATTATTAGGCAATACAATTGATTTATAGCTATGAGGTAGTATCGGGGAAGTGGCGATAGGTATAAAATGAAAGATACTTGTTATATATATACTATTCCCCAAAATAAACATATCACTTTTGATGTCTCTAGCACTTATTATATAACCACATTGTTAAATATATAGGATTTCGATATCGATTTTTATCGATTGCTTGGAAAGGGAGTATGTTATCGATTATCGAAAACAAACTCTGCGCATGAACTAGGAGAACCTACAGCTAAAATTTTAAGTCTCTAGCTCTTATAGGTTCTAAGATCCTTGCGTTCATACATACGGCCAGACGGACAGACAGACGGACATGGCTAGATCGACTCGGCTTTTGATGCTGATCAAGAATATTTATACTTTACGGGGTCGGAGATGCTTCTTTCTGCTTGTTACATACATTTGCACAAATACATTAAGCCCTTTTTACCCATTTTCAATGGGTTCAGGGTATTTATTTATTTATTAATGGTCGACAAAACGAGTGTCTTTCTCATTATTCAGTAGATTATACATACAATAGATAATGGAATTATATGCTAAAAGCCTAGTTAGATAATACAGTTCTCTAAATAGCATCACCGACCGATGGAGGTGTTTTAGTTGCCAGTCCGGCCAGCTGTGCCCCTTTTCACAGCTAAATTTGTCAGTGACGCTATTAGAGCCTACATCTAAGCAGAAGGGTGTAAGTAGGAAATAAGTGGTCTTAAGTAAAATTAAAAACGAGAAAGAAGGGCTATCTTCACCATGCCGAAGATCTAATACCCTTGCAGACCCAACCTTTCAATGCCGAGAAAATGGTTAAGGCCGAGTTTGGTCAAGGTATATTTATAAACAAAAAAAAAGGCCGTTAATAAAAAACCGATGTAAATAAGATTTTGCAAAAATGAAGGGAAAACAAAAAATGCTCCATACAAAAACTTAATAATATGATATAGTGGTCCGATCTTAATAGGATTTTGGATATATATGAGGAGCATAGTAAAACTAATAAATGCCGAGTTTGGTCAAGATATCTTGAAAAACAAAATGTTTTTTCTTACAAGAACTACATTTTCGACCGATCGTTCCTATGGCAGCTATATGATATAGTGGTCCGATCTTAATAGGATTTTGCATATATATGAGGAGCATAGTAAAACTAACAAATGCCGAGTTTGGTTAAAATATCTTGAAAAAGAAAATGTTTTTTTACACAAAAACTTAATTTTCGACCGATCGTTCCTATGGCAGCTATATGCTATAGTGATCCGATCCAGCTGGTTTTGACGTATGTGCTGCCTGCAACAGAAAAAGGGACTTCTGCATAGTTTCATTAAGATAGCTTTAAAACTGAGAGACTAGTTCGCATAGAAACAGACAGACGGACAGACGGACATGGCTATATCGACTCGGCTGTTGATGCTGATCAAGAATATATATACTTTATGGGGTCGGAGATGTCTCCTTCTATGCGTTACACATTTCACGCCAAAATTATAATACCTTCTGCAAAGGTATAATAATCTTAGTTTGCTATATTAATTAATAAAATACAATAAATAAGAAAAAAGAAAGTAAGAAGATTGTTAATAAAGTAAAGAAATGTAAACTAGATATATAGAGTGTTAAGTAGATAGGACAGAGAGAAAAGTAATGGGAAAAGTAATGGGAAATCATCGGCAAGCTATGCCCCTGCTCATAGCTGGGAATGGTCAGTGACTTCCCGAAGGTATCCTGAAAGCAACGATTTTATTAGGGGTAGAGAAAATTCGGTAGAGAAAACGTGATGCAAACTATTATAATTGTTACATAGCACGCGAAAAGGACTGTGCATAGCGTAGTCTGTTGTGCACATAGACAGGAACAAGGGACGGTAATTTCTGATTGGTCTAGACGGAACAGAGAATTGAAGACGCCCTAGCAGAAAAGGAGAATCTATATCGCCAATAATCAACTTATGTAGAAGGACAACACCAAGAATTGTCCTACGGTTGGTTAATGACGGAAGGTTAAGAAGAAGCAGCCTGCTGGAGTAGGATGGCAACCGAAGATTAGGGTCCCAATTTAAACCTCGTAAGGCAAAAAGCAGAAATTGCTTCTGAACAGATTCAATACGAGCCTGGCTATTGTTATACTGCGGAGACCAGATGCAAGAGCAGTATTCAAGGATAGGGCGAACAAGAGAGATGTACAGAAGTTTCGTTATAAAAGGATCGTTAAACTCTTTAGACCATCGTTTAATGAATCCAAGTACACCTTTTGCCTCATTAACGATGGTATCTATGTGAAGATTGAAACAGAGTTTAGAATCAAAAAGAACGCCTAGATCCTTAACTGTTAGTATACGTTGCAATGAAGTATTGTCAATTGTATAGCTGACAAGCTAAGGTGTAGTGCGATTGAAGGTCATACATAAACTTTGAATATTTGGCCGAACACCAAAGTTGCATAGCGTTCAAATCGTCTTGTAGACGAGAATGATATAGAGGATTAGTGTATGATAGAATAAGTTTCACATCATCCGCATACATAAGTATCCGGACATGTGATATAACCGAGGGGAGATCATTTTTAAACGTTAAGTAAAGAGTAAAGGTCCAAGATGACTACCTTGAGGAACACCAGAAGTAACGTGAACTTGGTTAGAGGTAGTCAGCCTCAGCATTACTCTTTGGGTCCTACCTTTTAAATAAGAATTATTCCAAAGCAAAAGAGACGGAGGGAAACCTATTCGGTGAAGTTTAAAAAGTAAAATGTCATGGTGCACAGAGTCAAACGCCTTACTGAAGTCAGTATAAATGACATCAGTTTGCATTTTCGAAAGAAAAGCATCATTTACCAAGGAAGTAAACTCAAGCAGATTGGTCGTAGTTGACCGATTCTTTACGAATCCATGTTGAACAGGGGGAAACAACTGATTTGCAGAAATGCTGCAAATTCGAAGTGATTATTTTTCAAATAATTTAGGAATAGCGGACAGTTTTGCAAAGCCCCTGTAATTTTGTATATCAGACGTTCCACCTTTCTTGTGGAGAGGAATGATATAAGATTCTTTCCACAGAGATGGAAAGACAGAAGATTCAAGAGATAGATTAAAAAGCTTTTGCAATGGATAAAGAAGGGAAGAACTACACTCCTTGAGTAGACAACTAGGAATATTGTCAGGCCCAGGAGAGTAAGAAGATTTTAAAGAGCTTATAGCTAAAAGGAGAGAGGAGTGTGAAATAATAGGAGGAGGTATAGAACTAGAGGAAGAAATAGTATAAGGGTAAGAATTATTATTAGGACAGACTGAGGAGTAAGTTGATTGGAAAAAATTAGCAAAGAGGTTAGCAGAATCAGAGTAATTACTAGCTTTATCCATCCCAAAAGAAAAAGAAGTTGGCAAACTTGAAGATTTTCGCTTCAAGTTTACAAAATTGTAAAACTGTCTCGGATTTTGGGCAAATTGCCATTTACAACGAGTCAGATAATTCTCATAGCATTGAGAATTCAGAAGAAAGAAGTTCAACTTGGCTATGGAATATTTAGCCAAGTCTGTACACGAACCAGACTTTTTAAACTTTTTAAAATATTTAGTTTTTAAGTTTTTAAGATGTGTCAATCTGGGAGTAAACCAGGGTGGTTTTGAAGAAGTAGTCGAAGGAATTGACTTGGGAATGCTCATATCTAAGAGGGAGTTTAGGGTGCTATAAAAAAAAGTAATAGCAGTATTCATATCAACCGAGTCATATAAGTAAGACCAATCGGTTGCATAAATAAGCTGATTCAGTAATGAATAATTTCCTTTGCGAAAGCAGCGGCGGGGCTTATTGGCTGATGAGCACGAAATGAGACGATCATTTGAACATTGTAATCTCTAAAGTAGGATGATATACATCCTCAGGAAGAGATAAAGGAGGGCACCTAGACACATTAGAAATAAGGTAGTCGTTAAAAAATACAAGTTCAAGTGTTCTATTCAAATGATTAGAAATTGAATTGATTTGAAACAACGAAAGATCAAGCATGCAGTCTATAAAATCATGCTGTGCTGAGGGCACTAGATAATATTCGGCAGTGAATAATGACCAAGAGATGTTCGGCAAATTAAAATCACCTAACACAATATATAGGTCATTATCACGCACGTGTGAAGAAACTTCTTTAATACAAGTAATATGTTTCATATAAACTTGAATATCGGAAGAAGGAGGGACATAAGAGCAAGTAATATAGATATTCCGTGTAGGAAAAGACACCTTAACTGAGACAATTTCAGCGACAGTAGGCGTACTAAAACAGAAAAGTTCTGACTGGAGAGTGGCTTTAACGGCAATTAACACCCCACCACCTCGAGTCGGCCGATCATTTCTATACAAAAATAAAACTATTCGAAAATACCTCAAAATCGGATATGGTTGAATTTAACCATGTTTCGGAAAATGCTATTATATCCGAGTCGAAGGAAGTACTGGCCATGAAAAGATTTTTAAGCTTTGAAATAAGAAGTCTGACATTCTGATAATGAATACAGATTTGGTTAAAAGATGAAGTTAGTTTTTTGGGGCAGAAATGGTACCCTGTATTGAAGGGACTGGAAGGGTGACAGGCTGGTTACGCTTTTTTGGCTTGAACTCGTGAACAATTATGTGTGGAGGCCAAAATTTGGGATCACAAATGATTGGGAACATATCATGTGAAACATTTATTTTGAATGATGATATTTCACGAGGGGTGGAGAAATTAAATTTGGTTATTGACACGCTAGCAGAAGATTTGCTAGCAATATAGGCTGCCAATGACTCAGAAGTGGTGTCCGATGAAAGTCGAGACACAAAAACTTGCCTACGAGGGGCAACAACCTTTAAAGTAGGTGGAGGAGCTAAAGAGGCACCATGATTGTGTTTAACAATCTGGGCAAGATTACGCGCAGGTCTACCTTTGCGGCCAGGAGCTGACGGGGCTGAGGCAGTTTGGATAACTGCGACAGTATTAGGTACGGGCTCTACTGGAACTACTATAGTGGATGAAACGGGGGTAATTGGGCAGTCGCTTGGAGAAGGCGATAAAGACAACATTGGAGATAAATCCATGTTACTAGGTAGGGACAAGAAAGGCGTAGGTGTCTGAACAGACGTAGAGGGGAATTGCAAAAGTTGAACCTCCAACCGGCGATTGGTTGGAAACTCGAATTTATATTTGGCAAGCAACTCAAAACTCGAGTCAAATTTACTCGACAGCTGCTTAGCCACATTATTCAATTTTAAAAATTGATTTCTCACAGAATTATACATTCTGGAGAAATCAATTTGCTTGTCGATGCAATCTGGGCACGACCAACGCAAGCCACCGCAGCCCTTCTTGGCAACTGCAGCGATCTTGTTGCAATCACGCCCAGTGAGACCTGCACATTTATCATGCATCATATTCTCACACAGCCAGCAATTAACAAATTGCGGCTGTGCAGAATCATCAGCCTGCTTGAACGTCCAAGATTTCTTACAGCACGACATAATTATTACAGGTATGCACAAGAATAGAGCAAGTAAACACGCACAAACAATTATCGTATACAAACAAATTGTTTGGAGCGAAAAGCAAAAGCAAAAATTTGCGAGAGCGCGATGCACAAGCAGAAATATGCAGCAGCGAACACACTCACATACAAGTGTATGCACAGGGGAGCACCAAAGCAAAAGAATCAAAAACAGGCAATAACAACAAAACGGAACTGACGCCGCGTTTTATAAATGCAATAATTAACAGACTTACGCTGCAACAACAGATAACACTTTGCACAATTTATAAGAGCTTTTTAAATAAAGCACAAAAAATTCAAAATTTATAAATAAAAAGCAGGATTACAGCGCAAAAATATATAAAAGTCTTGGAGCACACGTAAAACACGTCAATCACTCTCAACTGAGAACTCTCTCTTGTATAAAAATAGCTGTTCTAGAGGATTTTGTATTGAAATACTATACTACTCCATAAAGATTATTAAATTATTAATATATTATTGATGTATGAATGCAAATTGAAGGCGAGAAAATACCATTGAAGCTTTTAAACAAACCAACATAACATAAAAAAGAACACAGAATGAGTTGCATGGACCAGCGCGATAAAATTTTAAGCGAAGAATGGTTATTATGAAAGGAATCGATGATCATTGACAGGCAGATTTGTTGGAAATGGGAAATTATACATCATTAAACATCAAATAAAAATGTTTGATTCCTGTTAACAGTTATAAATGTGTTGTATACATTTTCCAAATTTTTGTGGGGTGTTTCACTCATAAGCAAAAATGCTCAAGACTTACGATATTAAATGTTTTTAAATTGTATAGTAGTCTTAAGAATTTACAAACTGATGATGCAAAGAATTTTTTAATAAGAACTTTAAGCACTTAATTAATAAATTTAATATTAATCATTACGCAACATATAGTGGGTTAAAAGCCTCAATAGTTGAACGATTCAATAGAACGCTCAAAGATATGATGTGGAAAGAATTTAGTGTTAATAGTATATATCAATTGATTTTAATTTATCAACACCTAATTGATGAATATAATAGAAGCTATCATCGAACGATCAAAATATCACCAATCAAAGTAAGTTCATCGGATGAAAAGGAGTTGTTAAGCACCGTCTACAGCAAAAAATTTACCGGATCACGATTTCATGTTGCTGATAATGTGATATATAATGTGTGATATGTGATATATCTTTGAGAAGGGATATACTCCGAATTGGACGCAGAAATTTTATTTTTAAATTTCCCAAATTGAGAAACACCCATCCCACTACATTTATATTAGAAGACTATCAAGGAACGGAACTTAAAGGAGGACTCTATTCTCACGAATTAAAGAAAACTCGCTTGTTGAGAAGGTTGGGGTTCTGTGATGAGCAACACTCCTGGATAAAAAATATAAAGTTGTATAAAATTATATATATATATATATAATTTTTCAAATAGTAAATAAGAGCATAATCATTTAATAATCGTTTAAATGTAAATTTTTATGTTATAATGTGAAATAAAAACGAGAAAGAAGGGCTATCTTCGGCATGCCGAAGATCTAATACCCTTGCAGACCCAACCTTTTAATGCCGAGAAAATGGTTAAGGCCGAGTTTGGTCAAGGTATATTGATAAACAAAAAAAAGGCTTTTCATCAAAAACCGATGTAAATAACATTTTGCAAAAATGAAGGGAGCATAGTGAAATCTTTAAATGCCGTGTTTAATCGCAAAATCATGAAAAACAAAAAATGCTCCATACAAAAACTTAATAATATGATATAGTGGTCCGATCTTAATACGATTTTGCATATATATGAGGAGCATAGTAAAACTAATAAATGCCGAGTTTGGTCAAGATATCTTGATAAACAAAATTTTTTTCATACAAGATCCTACTTTTCGACAGATCGTTCCTATGGCAGCTATATGATATAGTGGTCCGATCTTAATAGGATTTCGCCTATATATGAGGAGTATAGTAATACTAATAAATACCGAGTTTGGTCAAGATATCTTGAAAAACAAAATGTTTTTTCATACAAAAACTTAATTTTCGACCGATCGTTCCTATGGCAGCTATATGATATAGTGGTCCGATCTTAATAGGATTTTGCATATATATGAGGAGCATAGTAAAACTAATAAATGCCGAGTTTGATCAAGATATCTTGATAAACAAAATTTTTTTCATACAAGATCCTACTTTTCGACCGATCGTTCCTATGGCAGCTATATGATATAGTGGTCCGATCTTAATAGGATTTCGCCTATATATGAGGAGTATAGTAATACTAATAAATACCGAGTTTGGTTAAGATATCTTGAAAAACAAAATGTTTTTTCATACAAAAACTTAATTTTCGACCGATCGTTCCTATGGCAGCTATATGATATAGTGGTCTGATCTTAATAGGATTTTGGATATATATGAGGAGCTTAGTAAAACTAATAAATGCATAGTTTGGTCAAGATATCTTGAAAAACAAAATGTTTTTTCATACAAAAACTTAACTTAATAATCGTTCCTATGGCAGCTATATGATATAGTGTTCCGATCTTAATAGGATTTTGGATATATATGAGGAGCATAGTAAAACTAATAAATGCCGAGTTTGGTCAAGATATCTTGATAAACAAAATTTTTTTCATACAAGATCCTACTTTTCGACAGATTGTTCCTATGGCAGCTATATGATATAGTGGTCCGATCTTAATAGGATTTCGCCTATATATGGGGAGTATAGTAATACTAATAAATACCGAGCATGGTCAAGATATCTTGAAAAACAAAATGTTTTTTCATACAGAAACTTAATTTTCGACCGATCGTTCCTATGGCAGCTGTATGCTATAGTGGTCCGATGCAGCTGGATTCGACATATGTTATGCGTGCAACAGAAAAAGGGACTTCTACAAAGTTTCATTAAGATAGCTTTAAAACTGAGAGACTAGTTCGCATAGAAACAGACAGACGGACAGACGGACATGGCTATATCGACTCGGCTGTTGATGCTGATCAAGAATATATATACTTTATGGGGTCGGAGATGTCTCCTTCTATGCGTTACACATTTCACGACAAAATTATAATACCCTCTGCAAGGGTATAAAAACGAGAAAGAAGGGCTATCTTCGGCACACGGAAGATCTAATACCCTTGCAGACCCAACCTTTTCAAAATGTTCATAATGCTTTGCCCGTAAATAAGAAGCACAGGAAAAATAGTTAATGCAGAGTTTGGTCAACGACCGATCATTCCTATGGCAGATATATTATATAGTAGTCCAATGTAAATAAGATTTTGCAAAAATGAAAGGAGCATAGTGAATTCCTTAAATGCCTTGAATTCTTTAATTCTTCAATGACTAAAAAGTTTATCATACAACAACTTAATTTTTGACCGATCGTTCCTATGGCAGCTATATGATATAGTGGTCCGATCTTAAAAGGATTTTGCATATATATGAGGAGCATAGTAAAACTATTACATGCCGCGTTTGGTAAAGAAGTCTTGATAAACAACATTTTTTTTCATACAACAACTTAATTTTCGACCGTTCGTTCCTATCGCAGCTAGATGATATAGTGGTCCGATCTTAATAGGATTTGCATATATATGAGGAGCATAGTAAAACTAACAAATGCCGAGTTTGATTAAGATATCTTGATAAACAACGTTTTTTTTCGTACAACTTAATTTTCGACCTATCGTTCCTATGGCAGCTAGATGATATAGTGGTCCGATCTTAATAGGATTTGCATATATATGAGGAGCATAGTAAAAATAATAAATGCCGAGTTTGATCAAGATATCTTGAAAAACAAAATGTTTTTCATACAAGATCCTACTTTTCGACCGATCGTTCTTATAACAGCGATATGATATAGTCGTCCGATCCTGCTGGCTGTGTGCAGCAGAACTAGTTCGCATAGAAACAGACATACGGACATGGCTGTTGATACTGTTGATACTGATGAAGAATATATTTACTTTATGGCGTCAGCCGTAAATAATAAAATAACAATAAATCTGTCCTGCCGCCATTGTTGGGATGCCAAGGAAAGTAGCTTCCAAAGTGGAAAGTCCAGTGTGCTAAAAATTGAAAGCCCAACTCTATTGGTTTGGTTGCACTAATGAATCCAACGCTTTCAGTTCTTGGCACATATGTAAAGTAGTTGAGCATAATTAAAATTTGTATTCACTTACTAACCGCCTTGGAGATTCCTACATATAATTTAGTATTTGATAATTAGTGTTAAAAATTAATTGTCACTACAATTTCATATCGATTAGCTTTGTCGTTCCCCCCTTCTTGCCATCACTCGCAACCACTTTAAATTATACAGTAGTCCGAGACCAATCGCTTGTATATAAGTGCAGTACACGCATACATATACACTTACACAGCATGCCGGTTGCAGCCCGTTTATTTTTCGTTCCGCTTTGTGCTCTTTTCGCTGGCGCGTTCCGGTCAAGAGACGCTCGCTCCCCTACGCTTTTTTGATCAGGCATATCAGTTTTTAAATTCGTTTGGCAAATTCGATTTAATTTAAATTAATAATTATTATATATATATATATACCGAAAACTGCGCTCACCTTTACAGACATCTATTGAATTGTAAAATAGTTTCAACCTCCACGTCAATGAGCGCAGACGTGTAAAACAATGTTTGTTTTTTATAGAAAATTTGTTAAATTGTTTAAGTAGTTGTTTTAATTTTATTTAATGTATCTTAATGTTAATTGTGTTTTTTGTTTTTTGTGTTAGTGCCCTGAAGACGGTTGCCGAGAGCAGCCGAAATATATTGGTCATAATCAAACAAAAAAATTGCGTTTTAAATTTTGGTTTGAATAACTGAACCCCGGACCTCGAGCTAGCCAAACAAATAATTATAATATGGAAAATTCGCCAAACACAACATTAAATAAAAGATCATATATATATATATATTTATATGTATACATTTTTTTTTTTAATTATCAACCTTTTTTTTTCTAATATAGCATATTTTGATATAATAGATTGACACTTATGTAGTTGATAAATAAACTTATAACAGCTACATGTATCGGGTCCTTCTGTTGCATCATCGATAGACCATGGACAAGATGTTAAATATATCCCAAATTGAGATTCATTGAGATCACAATATGACCGCTCCAGTAGGTAGCTTCTAAACGAATCCAGAAAATTCAGCACTTCATTTAAAACAACATCCTGAAAATCTTCTGTAAACGCTAAAATTTTATTAATAATTGAGCGGAATAATGAAATTGATTGAATTTTTTTTTTTTGTGATTTTTAATATTCAATTGTTTAAAGAAGTCCGATATCAGACGTATGCCCGCTTGATAGCTGCGCACACTCATGCTGATTTGAATGGGAACCACACTTTTTATAGCCGCTGATTTGGTCAGATGAAAGCACTGGAGCATTTATATAATCATTATAGTCTTCGACGCTTGTTTTTAGCATATTGTAAGATGTGTTTTTCCTGACATCCGTGCGTTATACGTTTGCCTTTAGTTTTTTCGCGATCTTTTAGTTCAGTTGTAATCGTCCTCACCGATCTCCCACGAGAGCACTGCATCTGCCCGTGAATAGGTTTGCTGAAGCTTGTTTAAGTCCCTAAAGGGGTATGGAGGTTTTATTCGAAATACTCGATCGAGCATGGTTTCCGGTGTAAAGAAGAATGAGATTTCCTTGACAATAATCTCACATTGTTTTCCGCCAGTAAATGTAAGATATAAGATATATAGATATATGACGAATACATCCGATCGCTATCAGACTATGCGTTGAACTAAAGAGGTTAACGGTGAATAAGTAGACAGTAAGCATCACATGTTGAAGTATTTCCTGTTGCTAAGTCTATAGAAATTCGAACATCAATGGGTCCGGTTTTAACTGCCTCATTCTGATATGATAAGTCCACAACAACAATGGGGGCATTTTGTTAAAATTCTTTAGGTGTTAGCAGTGGTTAAGGTTCTTTCATATAATTGCTTTCTTGAAATTTAGCGTACTTATCATACAAAACAGCAAATTGTCCGCGCTAAATTTAAATCATCGTATGGATGTGTTTCTGAGTTCAAATAAACTTTTAAATTTAATAAATTGTTTGTAATCATTTTTCCATCCGAAATAAATACGAATAATGTAAGTGATGGATTCATAAAACAGTCCCAGCTGCGGAATGCTATTGGGAGAGAACTTCCATTTTTAAGCACATTAAACATTTTCAGTTTTGCTTGATCATTTAGTATTATATGCGGAATTTTCCAGGTTATCTTGAAAATATTGCGTTTATACTCAACGGTGCCAACCTTAGTTTGAAATACGCCACTCATATTCTTATTCATGAGCAGTATCACCTCATGTTTACAATTTAATAGGATTTTGTTATAGTCGTCAGCAAGCCCGAGTAAACATTTTAGGGGTACATTAAAATTAAAAAACCCGTTATCACTTATTTTCAATAGTTCGCGACTTTGACCTCTAAGCCATCCAGCGTTCTCAAGCATTTCACTCTTTGATTTATTTAAACATAGTTTTTTATAGTTGAAGTAACTCCAACCAATCGAGTGCGATCAATTTCACTTCCATTTAGTTCATATCGAATTTCATCAAATAAATATGACATGCAGTTATTTTTAAGTTTGCCTGTAGCAACTGATGTATCAGCATCCGTAGTAGCCGTAGCAACCGAACCTTCTATGCTGATGAAACTTTCATGTGGTAAAACATACAAATCTTGGTTTTGAATTGTAATTCGAATTTCATCGTTAACATTGAATGATTGAAGATAGGGTGTATAAGTACGATATTCGCTTTCCTTATGCTATCATCGGAATAAGGTTTTTCACGAACATTTAAAATGCTGTTGTTTGTCATTGTTTTCTAACTTTAAAAACTAGAGATTTTAAGAATATTTTATTTGCTGGTGTAAGTGCTCTCCTAGTGGACCCTCGCCCTACTGTGGAATATGAGTGACTATTTCATATAACTGGCTTCCACACGTTTTTATTATTGTAAATTATCATTCTCGTGGTCTCAAATGTAAGCGAAGAGTTACTTCTTCTTCACGCAAGTTAATCAAGTCACCGTCTTGATCAATAATTCGTATCGTTAATGTGTTTATCTCTCTGGTGTTTAATGGCAAGTAAATAAGGTTGTGTCGGATCTCATTCATTTTATATCCAGGTGCAACGTCGAAAGCAAATTCATGAAGCGTATGCGATAAGACATTGTTTACATATGATCCCTTAATAATATTATACTCCAATCGAATTGTATTCACTTTAAAAATATTTACCCCTAAATCTGAGGTATGAGTAACGTTCGGTACTAGAACTCTTTTTTTAAATCCAAGTAATTGACCAATCGAATGATTTTTATTAAAATGTATTGGCAAACTTTTACTCATCACCGTCACTTGAAGTGTATTGTTATTGCTTTCAATTGTGAGATCAGAGTGATGAGTAATAAGTTTTCGTTCTATCAAACTATCTATGATGAAATCAACTATGTTCCCCAAAATGAAATAGATTATTAGTCCGATCAACATTTGGAATTTAATTGTACATATGAAAATCAACTAGATAGCATTCGTATTCTGTTGACAATTCAATGGGAGGAAAGTAATTTGTAGTTAGATTGCCCCTTTCCCAGTTAAAGTTATTGTTGTTACCATTTTGAGAAACGAATGTTTTATAATATAATTTTATTATAGTGAATTATTTAAATTTTAATAAATGTATCCTATTCTATATCTTCCATTGTCTATTGCGTCATCCTTGCTAATTAAAAGAAACCCATATTTATTTTTCCAGCATAGTTCACAAATTAGTATAAATGGTTCGAAGTTCATATCGACACCCACATGATCTTGATAAATGTGCTTCATATTAAATTGATCTTGATTGAATATTATTATTAAATTGGCATTATGCGTGTATACGTTTGACATAAATAAAATGAGTCGATGTTCTTATGTCGAAATATCCCATTCCTTTTATTGGGGTCACTCGATTTTTTAAGTATTCATATTTCGGTTGAAATAATGATTTTGAGTATAAGTAAATTTTTTTAACTTTTAATCCATTTGGACTCTCTATTAAGCTGATCATAAGATTTGTCTTTCCGCAATTAGATGGACATAAAATTAATCCTCTTATTGAGTTTGGTAATAGCACACTGTGTCTAATATTATTTTTATCGGATGCAAAGTCAATATTTCTCACTTCTATATTATTTTTTTTGCTTCTTTAAATGCATATTTAATGATTTTATTCTCGCAAAATGAATATCATTCAGTAATATACATTCAGCGATTAAGTATCAATTAAAATGACTCTTTGTTTTTATAAAAGATTTAGTCGTAAACAAAACGCCTATTGTGGAGGTAGTCTAGTTAATAACCTAATTAATAGCCTTCCGATTGAATTGCATAACGCCCACAGCGTGGTGATAAAGGATAAAGATTAACCCATTAGACGCAGCTTGCAGGGAGCACGATATAGCATATTCAGAAAACAAAGAATTAGCTAAACGGCACATAGCTGATGTAAATTTAGCCGATAAAGCTTGGGAGAGAGTCAAAGCGTCTAATAGCAGCATTGGAGAAAAAATTGCTGCATATTTCGTTACGAACGCAATGAAAACAACAAAAACGAGAAAGAAGGGCTATCTTCGGCATGCCGAGTTTGGTCAAGGTATATTGATAAACAAAACGAGAAAGAAGGGCTATCTTCGGCATGCCGATCTAATACCCTTGCAGACCCAACCTTTTAATGCCGAGAAAATGGTTAAGGCCGAGTTTGGTCAAGGTATATTGATAAACAAAAAAAAGGCTTTTAATCAAAAACCGATGTAAATAAGATTTTGAAAAAATGAAGGGAGCATAGTGAAATCTTTAAATGACGTGTTTAATAGCAAAATCATGAAAAACAAAAAATGTTCCCTACAAAAACTTAATAATATGATATAGTGGTCCGATCTTAATACGATTTTGCATATATATGAGGAGCATAGTAAAACTAATAAATGCCGAGTTTGGTCAAGATATCTTGATAAACAAAATTTTTTTCATACAAGATCCTACTTTTCGACAGATCGTTCCTATGGCAGCTATATGATAAAGTGGTCCGATCTTAATAGGATTTCGCCTATATAGGAGGAGTATAGTAATACTAATAAATACCGAGTTTGGTCAAGATATCCATGAAAAACAAAATGTTTTTTCATACAAAAACTTAATTTTCGACCGATCGTTCACATGGCAGCTATATGATATAGTGGTCTGATCTTAATAGGATTTTGGATATATATGAGGAGCATAGTAAAACTAATAAATGCCGACTTTGGTTAAGATATCTTGATAAACAAAATTTTGTTCATACAAGAACTAAATTTTCGACCGATCGTTCCTATGGCAGCTATATGATATAGTGTTCCGCTCTTAATAGGATTTAGCATATATATGAGGAGCATAGTAAAACTAATAAATGCCGAGTTTGGTCAAGATGTCTTGATAAACAAAAGGTTTTTTTATACAAAAACTTAATTTTCGACCGATCGTTCCTATGGCAGCTATATGCTATAGTGGTCCGATCCAGCTGGTTTTGACATATGTGCTGCGTGCAACTGAAAAAGGGACTTCTGCAAAGTTTCATTAAGATAGCTTTAAAACTGAGAGACTAGTTCGCATAGAAACAGACAGACGGACAGACGGACATGGCTATATCGACTCGGCTGTTGATGCTGATCAAGAATATATATACTTTATGGGGTCGGAGATGTCTCCTTCTATGCGTTACACATTTCACGACAAAATTATAATACCCTCTGCAAGGGTATAAAAATGAGAGTGGTATTATAAATTTAGACTCATCGGCTGGAGGTGGACCACACTGAGTAGCTCATATTTAAAATGGAAGAGAGAATGAATATTTTGTTAGATTTGGAAATTTACAACCTCCTCAAGAAGTTTTTCATTATTTAGGAAAAAACATTAAATACTACTATAATCGGGTTCAACATTTCAACAGCTATAATTGTGGACATCTCTGTTTACAGTTTTTATTAACACAATAATAAACGCTGCAGTGTGCAAGCAGATGTATCAAGGGAAGCTCTCAAAATGTTTTGGGTACAAGCACTTACTCCAGATGATAGATACTGCACTTGGAGGATGAGCAGAATTATATATTGCTCAACGGCAAGCTATTGCTCTATTGCTACAAGTGTATATCACACCTGAAAATGGACAGAAAACTCTTATATTTTCTCTAAGGCGTGGAGAATCTCCACCATATTTTGTTCCATTATCATTTTCTATTGATCAATGTCAACATATTGCAATTTGCGTTTAGGGTGGCTGCGTAACATTTGTTGACACAGCTTAGTGCCAGAACAACGTAACAAGATATATAAGAATCCTTAGATATGTTTGAAAAATTAATAATTGATAACGAGCTAGAAAAAGAATGAAGACTCCCACTTCACAAAATGCTGTTCCTCAAAAATATTACTTCAAAAAAAATTCCAGCGGAATTTATACTAGAGGCAGACCTATAAGAATCACTCGAGATGTTTGAAAAACTAATCGTTGAAGACTCCACTTAACAAAATGCTGCTCCTCAAATATAATTGCCTGAAAAATAATTCCAGCGTTCAAAGGCAGGACTATAAAATCAGTGCAGCTCAGAGTATTACTTCATTAAGTAAGAAACTATGGGGGCAACATAATCTTCATCCTAAAAGTTGTATCAAGTGGCCATCCTCGTCGAAGCTCCCAGACAGCTGGAGCATCAGCAGCAGCAGCAGCAGCCATCAAGTGGAGATGCAGGACATTGATGTCCTTAATGAGGTTTTGCCCCTTTTGAGTATAACAACCATGGAAGAAAATGTGATGTACGATATTGTACGCGCATGGAGAACAAAAACAAAATCTGGTGAGACAATTGCTTTGGAACTCCAACACCACGTATTCTTCCTTCCGAAGAAATATAATTCGATGAAAGACGAGTCAATTCAACGACTTTGTAACGGGCGATATCAGCTTGCCAAACAAAGAGCTGCAGGCGCGCAGTTTTACAACTTGGGATTACACCTCGCAGTCCCATCAGCAGAAACTGTTGAATATTATTATACAGGATAAATAATACCATTTTTTGTATTATTTTTTATAAATAGATGAATGAAAATAAAAGACATTTTAATATATATTCAAAATCTCTTTCTTTTTTTAGTACATTTATATTTACAACTTTCTCTACTTCAGTAGAATGTAATATTATTTATTATTTTTGTATTACAGACAAAAAAAAATAATAACTGTTATTTATTATATACGGTATATACAATCTCCATTTCTCTCTGTTGCATAAAAAATAAAAATGATATATATATATATAGTTACATACTCTATTATATGTCTTTAATATTCAGTCATCTCTTTAACTCTTTACTAATAGTAATACATTAAATAATACATTTTTGAAACCGAAGAAAGAAGAGCAGTCGTACACGCCACTTATTTCAAATACTGGAATTAAGCCAGTTTTGAGAAAATCTTACAAAAAACAAAAAACTATTTGCATACGTATATTAATAGTGAAAATAATGAATTGAGAGAATATCTTATAAGTGAAAATGTTAAATTAAAGAGTATAAATACTAAAAGCTTGAATGAACTTAAGACGTTTTTGATTACTTATATCAATAGTGAAAATATTGCGTTGAGAGAGTATAATGTAATGTAATGGTGCTAAATTCTTGGGGCTGTTTATGGATAACGATCAAAACATTGATATCCAGAGTAAACGTCTTTAAAACGTTGGGAACCCAATTCAAGAAAAGGACGCAGTTTACTATCGTTTTTTGGAAAGTAAGGTCGTTGGGTTAGCACAAGACTTGCAAACGCTCATTAGAAAAGAAAACTTAAATATAGAAATGAGTATTATAAGTCAGTCTACGAGTAGCGAGAAGAATCTGAAAGAATAATGTGAAAAAATAATAGCTGAACTAAATTAAAAACTTGCGATTCTAGAGGATTTTGTATTTAAATACTATACTATTTGAAAAAGTGTATTAAAGAATGTAGGAATGCAAATTGAAGTCGAGAAAATACCATTAAAGCTTTTAAACAAACCAACATAACATAAAAAAGAACACACACCACCACCACCACCATGAGCAAGAGGGGAATAGTTAATGAGTTGCATGGTCCAGCGCGAAAAAATTTCGAGCGTAGAAGGGTTATTATGAAAGGAATCGATGATCATTGGCAGGCAGATATATATATGATATATCATCAAATAAAAATTTTCGATTCCTATTAACTGATATCGACACATTTTCCAAATACGCCTACTTAATATTAATCATTACTCAACATATAGTGGGTTAAAAGCCTCAACAATACAATAGAACGCTCAAAGATATGATGTGGAAAGAATTTAGTGTTAATGGAACATATCAATGGATTGGAATTTATCAAGAACTAATTGGTGAATATAATAGAAGATATCATCGAACGATCAAAATATCAACAATCAAAGTAAATTCATCGAATGAAAAGGAGTTGTTAAGCACGGTCTACAGTAAAAAAAAATATTTACCGGATCACGATTTCATGTTGGTGATAATGTACGCATTAGCAAGTATAAACATATCTTTAAGAAGGGATATACTCCGAATTGGCGACAGAAATTTTTAAAATTTCACAAGTGAAAAACACTCATCCCACAACATATATATTAGAAGATTATCAAGGAACACCACTTAAAGGAGGATTCTATTCTCACGAATTAAAGAAAACTCGCTTACCCGCTACCTACCTAGTTGAGAAGGTAATACAGAAAAATGGTGACAAGGTATATATTAAATGGTTGGGGTTCTCAGATGAGCACAAATCCTGGATAAACAAAAATGAAGTTGTATAAAATAATATATATATGTCGGAACAGAGAAATCACTTTCTTTGCAATTAGGCATACAGGCAGCACAGCAAGTCCCGAGTGTCGTTATAGTCACAAAAAAATTATATTCTTAGGAGCGAGCACGTCCGTTCTCTATGACTTTCACTTTTAGAAATGAATAATTTTCATCGTCCTCGAGCATACTACTCATGCTCTTGTCATTCTATATTCTTCTCTGACTTTTAGTACTGTTAGTGAACATTCAACACTATAGCAAACTGAACGTTATAAAACACACTTGGGCCATGCTCGGCAGAGACTATCTTCTTTGTCTCACACCATGCTTTCAGTAGCAACCCTAATACAAGAAGGACAGTTATGTTAAATAGCAGTACCTTCTGTCAAATTCTCTGATTCTTACTAACACTTAATCGTAAGCATTCAAAAATAATACTCACAATAATTTGTTGGATACACGACACGGCCTTCTTGACATTTCACACGTCCTCGTGTGTACATTTCGCTTTGATGGGTAAAATTTATTAGTCATTACTTTACTTTAAGAATAGCTTCACAAACAGCAGTATCATCGGTCATTGTAGGTTTTATTTTATTTATTTTTTTTGTTGTTGTTGTTGTTCTGTCATCACACGTCTATAGGCTCTTGCTGCCCAGCAACGATAACATGGAGCGGATCCATACAGGTCTTTCAACCTCTGACCCCCGCAATAATATCACCCGCTTCAGCACGCCATGATCGAGCACTTGTGCACGGCGTGAGTATTATGGTGCGGTCTTAGCCATCGTATATGAGCCCAACCGCACTCTCTCTTAGTGCCACAGTGTCTTGAGCAATGTCCTCAACATTGTCACACTCATCATCTCTCAAATCTATCAACTCCTCCGACACATTGTTGCTTGGAAAAGCTCGCAAATACTCATGCCCATACTTAAACGTGCGCTTACTTGTCAATGACTTTAATAAATATCTGTCTCTATCAAGTATTTCAATTATCTCAAAAGGTCCCTTAAACTTGGGATCTAACTTCGTTTGATTTCGTTCTTCCCTCTTGAGTAGGACATGATCACCAAGCTTATGTTTTACAATCTTTGCTTTATTTTTATCAAACCTAGCATTATCATATTTAGCGTTATTCAAAATGTTATCTTTCGCTTGTGCTCTTATTAAATCTTTATCAATTGTTTTTTCATCTGATATTGTTATCATTCCTAACGGCCTTGCCTCTTTACCGATTAGCAATTTTAACGGACTATATTTCGTTACACGATTTGTCGTGCAATTTATTGCCAGCTGTATGTCCTTTAAAGCGTCTTGCCAGGATCGCTGACTACTCTCAACCGCTGTGAGCATGCTCTTCAAGGTGCTCATGACACGCTCTACTTGGCCGTTTGCTCGACTGGCGCCCGTCGCAATCAGGTGTAAACCTATCTTCTGCGAAGAACAAAATTCCCTAAACCTGGTGCTGGCAAAAATCTTCCCTGATCAGCTATGATGCGTGCCGGCACTCCGAATAGTGCATCAGGCTATTGACTGTGACTGCCTTCTTGCAGTTTTCCGTATCAAGGTTCAGCGTATGTTGGAGGTGAACAAATTTTGTGAACGCATCAACTTGAACTATGATGTACTCTTTCAGGTCGTTTTTGCCACTTAATTTTCCGGTTATATCAATATGCACAGTGTGTCTTGAGCAATGTCCTCAACATTGTCACACTCATCATCTCTCAAATCTATCAACTCCTCCGACACATTGTTGCTTGGAAAAGCTCGCAAATACTCATGCCCATACTTAAACGTGCGCTTACTTGTCAATGACTTTAATAAATATCTGTCTCTATCAAGTATTTCAATTATCTCAAAAGGTCCCTTAAACTTGGGATCTAACTTCGTTTGATTTCGTTCTTCCCTCTTGAGTAGGACATGATCACCAAGCTTATGTTTTACAATCTTTGCTTTATTTTTATCAAACCTAGCATTATCATATTTAGCGTTATTCAAAATGTTATCTTTCGCTTGTGCTCTTATTAAATCTTTATCAATTGTTTTTTCATCTGATATTGTTATCATTCCTAACGGCCTTGCCTCTTTACCGATTAGCAATTTTAACGGACTATATTTCGTTACACGATTTGTCGTGCAATTTATTGCCAGCTGTATGTCCTTTAAAGCGTCTTGCCAGGATCGCTGACTACTCTCAACCGCTGTGAGCATGCTCTTCAAGGTGCTCATGACACGCTCTACTTGGCCGTTTGCTCGACTGGCGCCCGTCGCAATCAGGTGTAAACCTATCTTCTGCGAAGAACAAAATTCCCCTAAACCTGGTGCTGGCAAAAATCTTCCCTGATCAGCTATGATGCGTGCCGGCACTCCGAATAGTGCATCAGGCTATTGACTGTGACTGCCTTCTTGCAGTTTTCCGTATCAAGGTTCAGCGTATGTTGGAGGTGAACAAATTTTGTGAACGCATCAACTTGAACTATGATGTACTCTTTCAGGTCGTTTTTGCCACTTAATTTTCCGGTTATATCAATATGCACAGTGTGCCAGGGTATGTTATCTTTAGGAATCGGGTGCATTTTTATTTGTGGCTTACCAGATGGTGGTTTTGACACTCTACAGGTAATGCAATTTTCTACAAACTTTTTCACATACTTAGACATCTTCTCGAACCAGTAGTTGGCATACATTTTGTCTAGAGTTTTCTTCCACCCTAAATGCATTATGGCTTAGTGAACATTGTATATGACTGACCATCTAAAGGCTCTAGGTTTTACAGGTAAACATTTTGTGCTGCCATTTCTTTGAATCCTTCGATATAACACTCCTGCTCTCAATTCGTACGACGCTGAGATAGCTTCTCCCATCTCATGGTTTCGCAATTTTAAGGTTATGGAAGCAATGTCAGAATTTCGTTTCTGTTCGGCTAGAAGCCAATCGTCGGTTATCTCAGCTAGGTTTATGCACATTTCAATCGTTTTCGCTGAGGATTTATAATCAGTAGGCAACGGATTGCGCGAAAAAAAATCAGCAAATCGGCATGCAACATGCGTTCTCCCTTCCTATATTCAATGCTGAAATCGAATGATTGCAGATATGCCCACCATCGATGTACCCTTGGGGTAAGGTCAATTTTTTTGATACTTGCTTTCAGGGAGTTGCAATCTGTATGCACAATAAATTTTTGACCATGTAAATAATGGCGGAAGTGTCTTACTGCGTTGTAAACTGCGAGGGTCTCAAGCTCGTATGAATGATATTTTGCTTCAGCCATTGTCTTACATTTGCTGTAATATTCAATGACTCTGGGTCTATTTTCTATCTTGTGCATTAAAATAGCACCATATCCAATAGAACTTGCGTCTGTATGTAGTTCAATTGGCCTTAGTGGATCGAAAATTGTCAAAATGGAGTCATTAGTCAAAATTGATACGATTTTTTGACGAATTTCCTCATATTCCGGCTTCCAGACAAATTTAATATTTTTGGAGGTGAGACTATATAAAGCTTTCGTTTGCTCAGAAAATTTTGGCACGAATTGCCTAAAATACGAGGCTAGGCCTATGAATTGTCGCACCTGCGTTACTAACTGCGGTGACGGCAATTCGGCCAACGCTTGTATCTTGCGTGGATTTGGTCGAATTTGACCCGCTTCAACCAAGTATCCTAAATATTCTATGCTTGTTTTCAAGAACGAGCATTTTGTAATATTAAATGAGAATCCAGCTCTAGACAAGTTTTCCAAGACCGTTTGTAGCCTTTCAAGTGCCTCTTCCTTTGTCTTCGCTATAATTAACACGTCATCTATATAGACGATGGCATACGTTTGAGCCAAATCACCCAATGCTCTCACGATTGCGCGCTGAAAAATCGAGGAAGCATTTTTTAATCCAAAAGGCATGGCCAAAAATTCATACTGTCCTTCTGGCGTGACAAAAGCAGTGCGCTCGATAGAGTCTGGAACTTGGTAAAAACCACTTGCCATGTCTAAACTGGAGAAATATTTGCCTTCACGCAGTCTATTAATTTGATCAGAAATCAAAGGCAGCGGATATTTGTCAGCGACCGTATTAGCATTCAGTTCCCGATAATCGACACATAGTCGATCGGTTCCATTTTTCTTTCTTACCATCAGCATTGGGCTTGCAAATGGGGTGCAACTAGGACGTATAACGTTTGCGTCTAACAATTCTTTTACTTTATTTCGCACGACTTCTTTTTCTTCTATGCTTAACCTACACGGGCCCTATAGTACATCGACAGTTTTGGTTTTGTACATTTCAAATTTGTCGGCCTCGATGGAGACTCCAAAGCCTAATCCGAGTATATCACGGCCTATCAATACATCGTATTTCAAAAACTTGTCCATTATTACATGAAATAATATTTCTATGGAGTACTGATCAATTTTGACAGTAGCCAAGATTTGCATGGTGCTATACACAGGATTTTATCCAATACCCCTCAAAACTATCAAATTATTAATTCTTTTTCCGGAAAATTTCTCGGCACAACTCTCTCTGATGAGTGTACATTCAGCTCCAGAGTCAAAACAAAATGGAACGAGCTCACCAGATTGACGCAGGATTCCTCTTGGCTCGGACACACAACAGATGTTTATACGCTTCTCATGTGATCCAACACCGCTCGTAGAAACTCCTTTTGTACATGATGACGCAATGTGGCCAGCATCGCCACATTTGAAGCAGGTAACGGCAGATCGACCTTTAGGTAATACTGAGTTTTTTGACATGTTGCCTTCTTCATACTTCCTCTTGCGACATTCGACCACTTTGTGTCCGAGGTTTCCACAATGATGACATTTAATGCCATATTGTGTTTTCGATCTCTTGCGATCTGGTTCCATTGGGATATTTGGCTGCAGACCTCCATTTGACCTTCCATAAGCATAGGCCTTCAGATGCTGTTGCATCTCGTCTTGACTTTTAATATTAGTCGTATATAACATACGTTGCAGAGTTTTGTCGATTTTCGATGTATGTGCCAACACAACTGAGACTGCAATTTCCTCCATGTTCCCTGTCTTCCATTTGGATAAAAGTGACGTCACAAGACGGCTCGCATATACGGAGAGGCATTCGCCATCATTCGGTCGGCCATTAAAAATGTTCATTAAAGTTGCGCCGATGTTTCCATTCCCATGAAATTATCGTCAAGTATTATGTCCACAGTTTTGCACCAGGCATTTGCATCTGCGCCTACAATGTCCGGGTTGAACTTTGGCAACGAGATGCTCTTCTTTGTTGAGGACGCTGAATTTGACATCTGCATTGCTTTAATAATCTCAAGAAAATTTCGATTTTGAGATTCCAGAAGCTGACGTCACGAATCGTCAGAATTGCCTCGTGGAGGGGCATCGCCTGATCCCATTTCTGATGTCGGAACAGAGAAATCATTTTCTTTGCAATTAGGCATACTGGCAGCACAGCAAGTCCCGAGTGTCGTTATAGTCACAAACAAATTATATTCTTAGGAGCGAGCACGTCCGTTCTCTATGACTTTCACTTTTAGAAATGAATAATTTTCATCGTCCTCGAGCATACTACTCATGCTCTTGTCATTCTATATTCTTCTCTGACTTTTAGTACTGTTAGTGAACATTCAACACTATAGCAAACTGAACGTTATACAACACACTCGGGCCATGCTCGGCACAGACTATCTTCTTTGTCTCACACCGTGCTTTCAGTAGCAACCCTAATACAAGTAGGACAGTTATGTTAAATAGCAGTACCTTCTGTCAAACTCTGATTCTTACTAACACTTAATCGTTAGCATTCAAAAATAATACTCACAATAATTTGTTGGATACACGACATATATTTATATATATCATTTTTCAAATCATAAATAAGAAGAATCATTTAAATGTAAAATTTTATGTAATTATATGAAAAAAAAAATGAAAAAATAAAGAATTTTGTATGAAAATTGTTTCTTTTGAAAGTAGAGTTATGACTAGGTTTGGGTAATAAATTGATATAAAATGAATATTGCAATCATTATTATTTTATCTTTTGCTCTGAAAATATTAAGAGCATCTATTTAAATATTATATATTAATTATAGTAGCTCAATGTTTTAATACGCTACTAATTCCAGTTCAACTTGAAGAGAATTCAAGCGCAAATGATGTGTAGGCAAGAGCTAATACAGAAAAAAGCAAACATTTCTGGAATTTTTGAGAGTAATACACCGTTTTATAGACATTTTATGCTTCAATATGATGAATATGTCTCAACAAAAAGGTGTACTTATAACAGTAGTTATGAACTTCGTCATCTGAAAATTACCTGTTAACGAAGCTGAAAGGATAATGGTAAATGAGGAGAGGTTAAAGAGAGGAATCAGTTAACATTTTTGAAGAATTCTTAAGATTTGAAAATTCGATTGATTAATTTCTCAAAACTTCTTTAATGAAAATAGAATAAACAAGAAAGATATAGTTTGGTAAAATATTTATTATAATTTTATAAATCAAATCAATTGTGGTTTTCAAATAGTTCTTCCTCACTAGCTGATAATATTATTGGTTGAGCTTCTTGATGCAAATAATGATGTCTATTATTAAATATATCGTCCTCCTCATCTTCAATGTCTGTTTCAGGGACTTCAACGGTATCATCATCCTCATCAAAAAGCTGACGAGTTGTAGATGATATTATATTTTCTTGAAACTCCATGTTTCATATTGAAAAACATCTGATGATGATGATATTTTGTTGGATTGAATTTACAGGTTTGGTTGTTTATGATGAGGCTTCCGTATCCAGTGTTTTCTGTCGAATGGTTGTTGCTAGCACAAAGTCAGAGCTATTTAAATCTTTGGTATTTTACAGAGCTCTCTGAATAGCTGTTATCATTGTGGTTTTTTTTTTCTCGTTATTTGTTTTAGCTGGATTTCGATATATTTTACATTTTGCTTCTTTCACCTTATCTTCACGTCCACTCTCAGGCCGGTAAAACGCTGGGAATCGCTCATTCTTATATTTTTTGAATACAGCAGCAGTAATGTAGATCTACTGAATATGATATCCGGTATTTATACATCTTCCTCTCTGAAGTTTAATAGTAATTTTTTAAGGTAATTCCTTTTAACTCTCTCTCTCTCTCTCTCTCTCTCTCTCTCTCTCTCTCAATTTATATACAATTTCAGAATAAAATTAAAAAGTCGAGTCAGTTTTTTTTAATGTTTTTATTTAACCAATTAATTTACAATCTTATAATGAGCCCATGCGTAAGTATGTATACAATCATCTCTTATTTTTCTCTTATCATCTTGAGAACTTAAAGCTTCCTTTGTTATTTTTTGAGTATACAATTTATGTAAGTTAGATCTAAAAATTAACATATTATTTGCTGTATATGAATTATTATTGAAAAGACAATCTTTAACGCATTTCACACTGATGTTTTCCAAAACTTATTTTTTAATACCCTTAGCCTTTTTAACACAACCTCCGTCCTCAAGTTTCAATGAGTACATTTTGTCTCGAAGTCCTATGAATTCTTTCATTATTCTACCATTATTGTCAACTTTCATCATGCCTAAGACTTTTTTATTAACTCTCTTTAGGGCATAAAAGTCCTCAGTTTTGATGGTATATATTAAGGAGTCTGTGTCCATATAATTCAATGCTAGATCAGATTTAAACTTCGCTACCATATATATAATGAAAATCATACATATACATTACATATACATATTATTCAACAATTGCACTGAGCTATGAAAGTTTGATTTTGCGATTAATGCCCCTGCTCCCAATCTATTGGGTGACGTTGTTTCCCACTCAGTTACCAATTTAATATTTTTACGTTTTTCAACGTTTTCCATGGTTTTCCCATATACAGCATTAGTTATTAGCTTAAAAAAATCTTTTTCTAAATTATTTTTGAATAATTATGAATACATTGTTGAAGATTCCTATAATGTATGGGATATTTATATTTCGGTCTTAGGTCAGCGATAATCTTTTTAACTATACACTAACTAACTGTACCGACTGCAAGGTTTTTGATTGCTTGCACAAAACGGCAAGTCGTTACGCATATCATGAAGGGATGCTGGGTATTCAAAATCTACTTCAAGAATATATCTATATTCATACGTTTCAGAAATTGAAAATAAATTAAATGATCGTATTTTATCCTCACTTAACCACTGGAAATCACCATATGGAAGATATTGTGACATCGCCCACCCATATAGATTATTTGAATCCAAATACATTAAATATTGAGAGGGGCTTGTGCTATCATAATCATTCATATACTTATGATTAGCAATTGAATATCTCTGACAACATTGTACTTATCCCCCACGAATACCATTTTGTATAAATCTTTTCATATCTATGTCTGTAAATAATTCTAATTCTATTCCAGATGTTTTTAGCATAGCATCCCAAGATAACCCCGGAGCTGTGTAATAATGGGCTGGATCCAATGAATAAATATTCTTTGTAATTAAACGAACATTTTCGAAAAAATCTGAAAGCAAAAGTTCATCTGGTTTTAAATGAAGCTTCATATAATCTTTGTGAGTTTTACAATTAAAAACTCTCCGCACGTTCTGAGCGTGTAAACAATCATCATCTAAACAATCTCTATTTGCAAGACTGTTGAAAAATTTTTCCATTGGTGGAAGAACGGTTTCTTGCAAACATTCAAATTTAGTAAAGTATTCATATGGGAAAACTACCTTCCTATGTACTAGATTAAAGTGTGTTTCGTCCGGGAAAAACCGTTTAACAGTTGTGTAATTATTATGTTCTAAATTAGAGCTAAGACTATCTAAACTTGCAGCCATAAATCAAAATGACTCTAAACGAGAAAGAAGGGCTATCTTCGGCATGCCGAAGATCTCATACCCTTGCAGACCCAACCTTTTAATGCCGAGAAAATGGTTAAGGCCGAGTTTGGTCAAGGTATATTGATAAACAAAAAAAGGCTTTTTATCAAAAACCGATGTAAATAAGATTTTGCAAAAATGAAGGGAGCATAGTGAAATCTTTAAATGCCGTGTTTAATCGCAAAATCATGAAAAACAAAAAATGCTCCATACAAAAACTTAATAATATGATATAGTGGTCCGATCTTAATATGATTTTGCATATATATGAGGAGCATAGTAAAACTAATAAATGCCGAGTTTGGTCAAGCTATCTTGAAAAACAAAATGTTTTTCCATAATTTTTTTCATACAAGAACTAAATTTTCGACCGATCGTTCCTATGGCAGCTATATGATATAGTGGTCCGATCTTAATAGGACTTTGCATATATATGAGGAGCATAGTAAAACTAATAAATGCCGAGTTTGGTCAAGCTATCTTGAAAAACAAAATGTTTTTCCATACAAAAACTTAATTTTCGACCGATCGTTCCTATGGCAGCTATATGATATTGTGGTCCGATCTTATAAGGATTTTGCATATATATGAGGAGCATAGTAAAACTAATAAATTCCGAGTTTGGTCAAGATATCTTGATAAACAAAATTTTTTTCATACAAGATCCTACTTTTCGACAGATCGTTCCTATGGCAGCTATATACAGTGGTCCGATCTTAATAATAATAATACTGATGGTGAAGATTTTGAAATAATGATCAAATCCCATCAAACTGAAATGTGTGTGGCTACGAAGTCTTCTGACTTTGAAGAAATTCGTAAGCCACTCAGCCATCATAAGTTCAAAGATGGATGAATTAAAAGAGAGAGATAGTGGTTGGCCTCTCATAAAAATTATACGTTTGGAAATAAACGTCAATAAATATAAGCCACTAAGAGGCTCTAGTTTTATTCCATTACCACGGAAATTGAGCTTGAAGAAATCTATTATTAATATAAACGAGAAAGAAGGGCTATCTCCGGCATGCCGAAGATCTAATACCCTTGCAGACCCAACCTTTTAATGCCGAGAAAATGGTTAAAGCCGAGTTTGGTCAAGGTATATTGATAAATAAACAAAAAAGGCTTTTAATCAAAAACCGATGTAAATAAGATTTTGCAAAAATGAAGGGAGCATAGTGAAATCTTTAAATGCCGTGTTTAATCGCAAAATCATGAAAAAAAAAAATGCTCCATACAAAAACTTAATAATATGATATAGTGGTCCGATCTTAATAGGATTTTGCATTTATATGAGGAGCATAGTAAAACTAATAAATGCCGAGTTTGGTCAAGATATCTTGAAAAACAAAATGTTTTTTCATACAAGAACTACATTTTCGACCGATCGTAGTAGGATCTTGTATGAAAATAATTTTGTTTATCAAGATATCTTGACCAAACTCGGCATTTATTAGTTTTACTATGCTCCTCATATATATGCAAAATCCTATTAAGATCGGACCACTATATCATATTATTAAGTTTTTGTATGGAGCATTTTTTGTTTTTCATGATTTTGCGATTAAACACGGCATTTAAAGATTTCACTATGCTCCCTTCATTTTTACAAAATCTTATTTATATCGGTTTATGATTAAAAGCCTTTTTTTTGTTTATCAATATACCTTGACCAAACTCGGCCTTAACCATTTTCTCGGCATTAAAAGGTTGGGTCTGCAAGGGCATTAGATCTTCGGCATGCCGAAGATAGCCCTTCTTTCTCGTTAAATTAATGTTCATCTTCTAAATTCATTTCGATTTACTTTACAGTAGATAAATATTTGCTATAAATCTCTCTGGCATCATCAATGAGAGATGTTACAAAATGTAATCCTACATTTTCTCCACTATATATAACAAATTTATCTAAACTAGAATCATATGCAGATTTTATGAAATATGCGTATGCAACAGGAATGTGTTTTTGAATGCTTATTACATTCTCGCTCACATTCCTGTTGATAGGTTTTAAAACGCACTCGAAATCTGCATAAATTATAAAAGGTATATCAAAACTATTTGCATAATTCTTAAATTTTACACTCGCCTTATCCGCTGTTGGAATATTGTCAAAGGAATATCTAAACTATTTGCATAATTCTTAAATTTTACACTCGCCTTATCCGCTGTTGGAAGCTTCGCCACCACTTTTCCACACTGCTCGCCATGCATCCTGTCGTTATGCGAATAGTTTTAGCATACATTACAGAAATGTAATTTACTCGTATGCGAAGTCAACTCATTGTCTGTAAGCCTGGAGGAGAAATTATGATTGATATTAAAAAAGAAATGTATATTTTTTTTTTTATTATTTACTTACCTTGATAGATTCCTTATGTCTTCATCATAGACAAAGACATTTATACTTAAGTAAGTTGCTTGTTGTGAGCTCCCTGTTTGTTGCTCAAACAATTTAATGTCTTTGAGCTTTAATGGAAATTCCATATTATGAAATTTCAGTGAGAATATCTCATCAATTTCAATAATTGGACTCCTTATATCATCGATTTTATATGGGGCACACCTATCAGCATTATGTAGCAAGTTCTTTAGGGCTGCTATCTAAGCCCACTTAAAACAAAACTCATCTTCGTTTTTATACCCTTGCAGAGGGTATTATAATTTTGTCGTGAAATGTGTAACGCATAGAAGGAGACATCTCCGACCCCATAAAGTATATATATTCTTGATCAGCATCAACAGCCGAGTCGATATAGCCATGTCCGTCTGTCCGTCTGTCTGTTTCTATGCGAACTAGTCTCTCAGTTTTAAAGCTATCTTAATGAAACTTTGCAGAAGTCCCTTTTTCAGTTGCACGCAGCACATATGTCAAAACCAGCTGGATCGGACCACTATAGCATATAGCTGCCATAGGAACGATATGTCGAAAATTAAGTTTTTGAAAAAAAAAGCATTTTGTTTTTCAAGATATCTTAACCAAACTCGGCATTTATGAGTTTTACTATGCTCCTCATATATATGCAAAATCGTGTTAAGATCGGACCACTATATCATATAGCTGCCATAGGAACGATCGGTCGAAAATGTAGTTCTTGTATGAAAAACAATTTGTTTTTCAAGATATCTTGACCAAACTCGGCATTCATTAGTTTTACTAAGCTCCTCATATATATGCAAAATCCTATTAAGATCGGACCACTATATCATATAGCTGCCATAGGAACGATCGGTCGAAAATTAAGTTTTTGATTGAAAAAACATTTTGTTTTTCAAGATATCTTGACCAAACTCGGTATTTATTAGTATTACTATACTCCTCATATATCTACGAAATCCTATTAAGATCGGACCACTATATCATATAGCTGCCATAGGAACGATCTGTCGAAAAGTAGGATCTTGTATGAAAAAAATGTTGTTTATCAAGATATCTTGACCAAACTCGGCATTTATTAGTTTTACTATGCTCCTCATATATATGCAAAATCCCATTAAGATCGGACCACTATATCATATTATTAAGTTTTTGTGTGGAGCATTTTTTGTTTTTCATGATTTTGCGATTAAACACGGCATTTAAAGATTTCACTATGCTCCCTTCATTTTTGCAAAATCTTATTTACATCGGTTTTTGATTAAAAGCCTTTTTTTTGTTTATCAATATACCTTGACCAAACTCGGCCTTAACCATTTTCTCGGCATTAAAAGGTTGGGTCTGCAAGGGTATTAGATCTTCGGCATGCCGAAGATAGCCCTTTTTCTCGTTTATATTAATAATAGATTTCTTCAAGCTCAATTTCCGTGGTAATGGAATAAAACTAGAGCCTCTTAGTGGCTTATATTTATTGACGTTTATTTCCAAACGTATAATTATTATGAGAGGCCAACCACTATCTCTCTCTTTTAATTCATCCATCTTTGAACTTATGATGGCTGAGTGGCTTACGAATATTTCTTCTAAGTCAGAAGTCTTCGTAGCCACACACATTTCAGTTTGATTTGATTTGATCATTATTTCAAATCTTCAACATCAGTATTATTATTATTAAGTTCGGACCACTATATCATATAGCTGCCATAGGAACGATCTGTCGAAAAGTAGGATCTTGTATGAAAAAAATTTTGTTTATCAAGATATCTTGATCAAACTCGGCATTTATTAGTTTTACTATGCTCCTCATTTATATGCAAAATCCCATTAAGATCGGACCACTATATCATATAGCTGCCATAGGAACGATCGGTCGAAAATTAAGTTTTTGTATAAAAAAACATTTTGTTTTTCAAGATATCTTGACCAAACTCGGTATTTATTAGTATTACTATACTCGTCATATATAGGCGAAATCCTATTAAGATAGGACCACTATATCATATAGCTGCCATAGGAACGATCTGTCGAGAAGTAGGATCTTGTATGAAAAAAATTTTGTTTATCAAGATATCTTGATCAAACTCGGCATTTATTAGTTTTACTATGCTCCTCATTTATATGCAAAATCCCATTAAGATCGGACCACTATATCATATAGCTGCCATAGGAACGATCGGTCGAAAATTAAGTTTTTGAATGAAAAAACATTTTGTTTTTCAAGATATCTTGACCAAACTCGGTATTTATTATTATTACTATACTCCTCATATATAGGCGAAATCCTATTAAGATCGGACGACTATATCATATAGCTGCCATAGGAACGATCAGTTGAAAAGTAAGATCTTGTATGCAAATAATTTTGTTTATCAAGATATCTTGACCAAACTCGGCATTTATTAGTTTTACTGTGCTCCTCATATAGGCAAAATCCTATTAAGATCGGACCACTATATCATATTATTAAGTTTTTGTATGGAGCATTTTTTGTTTTTCATGATTTTTGCGATTAAACACGGCATTTAAAGATTTCACTATGCTCCCTTCATTTTTGCAAAATATTATTTACATCGGTTTTTGATTAAAAGTCCTTTTTATACCCTTGCAGAGGGTATTATAATTTTGTCGTGAAATGTGTAACGCATAGAAGGAGACATCTCCGACCCCATAAAGTATATATATTCTTGATCAGCATCAACAGCCGAGTCGATATAGCAATGTCCGTCTGTACGTCTGTCCGTCTGTCTGTTTCTATGCGAAATAGTCTCTCAGTTTTAAAGCTATCTTAATGAAACTTTGCAGAAGTCCCTTTTTCTGTTGCACGCAGCACATATGTCAAAACCAGCTGGATCGGACCACTATAGCATATAGCTGCCATAGGAACGATATGTCGAAAATTAAGTTTTTGAAAAAAAAAAATAATATTATTAAGATCGGACTACTATATCATATAGCTGCCATAGGAACGATCTGTCGAAAAGTAGGATTTTGTATGAAAAAAATGTTGTTTATCAAGACATCTTGACCAAACTCGGCATTTATTAGTTTTACTATGCCCTCATATATATGCAAAATCCCATTAAGATCGGACCACTATATCATATTATTAAGTTTTTGTATGGAGCATTTTTTGTTTTTCATGATTTTGCGATTAAACACGGCATTTAAAGATTTCACTATGCTCCCTTCATTTTTGCAAAATCTTATTTACATCGGTTTTTGATTAAAAGCCTTTTTTTGTTTATCAATATACCTTGACCAAACTCGGCCTTAACCATTTTCTCGGCATTAAAAGGTTGGGTCTGCAAGTTTATTAGATCTTCGGCATGCCGAAGATAGCCCTTCTTTCTCGTTTATATAAATAATAGATTTCTTCAAGCTCAATTTCCGTGGTAATGGAATAAAACTAGAGCCTCTTAGTGGCTTATATTTATTGACGTTCATTTCCAAACGTGTAATTTTTATGAGAGGCCAACCACTATCTCTCTCTTTTAATTCATCCATCTTTGAACTTATGATGGCTGAGTGGCTTACGAATTTCTTCTAAGTCAGAAGACTTCGTAGCCACACACATTTCAGTTTTTAACGCGAATCCCGATGCAACGTACTGCATCCCACCTCCCGCCCAACCGACCGAGGGGCGCAGTCGTGTAACGTACGACACGAAATGCAAAGTAAATATAAAAAAAAAAATTTTTAAAAAAAATCGAGGAATCTTTGCCTGTATAAAGGCTTTTACCTCATCTGATGAAAAAGTGAGGGGCAAGCCTAGAAACAAAAATACGTCTCTTCGGTGGAACACCGACTAGAGGCTTAGGTGCCACAGGTAGAACAGTGGGAACACTATCAACTAAGGTACCTAAAATAGCCGGTAGTCCGGACGACGAGCCTTCTAGCGGCTGTTGTAAATTTAATTGTTGCTGTCGCCCTTTCGGAACACCCACGACAGCGAACGACACGGGATAATTCGACTGGTTTTTCTCGTGCCGATGTCACACTTTTCGGGACAGAATCAGTGTCCACAGCAGACCTCACAGCTACCGGAGTAACAAACGAGATGAGCTGCTGTGTAATCGGTGTAGTAGGCTGCTGAATAGCAGTCGGAGGCTGAAGGGTATTAGGCAACGGCAGATCACAAGGAGTGGGCTTTTTAGGCCCCGGAGACTCATCTAATGGCAGCTATATGATATAGTGGTCCGATCTTAATAGGATTTCGTAGATATATGAGGAGTATAGTAATACTAATAAATACCGAGTTTGGTCAAGATATCTTGAAAAACAAAATGTTTTTTCATACAAAAACTTAATTTTCGACCGATCGTTCCTATGGCAGCTATATGATATAGTGGTCCGATCTTAATAGGATTTTGCATATATATGAGGAGCTTAGTAAAACTAATGAATGCCGAGTTTGGTCAAGATATCTTGAAAAACAAATTGTTTTTTCATACAAGAACTACATTTTCGACCGATCGTTCCTATGGCAGCTATATGATATAGTGGTCCGATCTTATTACGATTTTGCATATATATGAGGAGCATAGTAAAAACTCATAAATGCCGAGTTTGGTTAAGATATCTTGAAAAACAAAATGTTTTTTTTTCAAAAACTTAATTTTCGACATATCGTTCCTATGGCAGCTATATGCTATAGTGGTCCGATCCAGCTGGTTTTGACATATGTGCTAGGTGCAACTGAAAAAGGGACTTCTGCAAAGTTTCATTAAGATAGCTTTAAAACTGAGAGACTAGTTCGCATAGAAACAGACAGACGGACAGACGGACATGGCTATATCGACTCGGCTGTTGATGCTGATCAAGAATATATATACTTTATGGGGTCGGAGATGTCTCCTTCTATGCGTTACACATTTCACGACAAAATTATAATACCCTCTGCAAGGGTATAAAAACGAAGATGAGTTTTGTTTAAGTGGGCTTAGATAGCAGCCCAAAGAACTTGCTACATAATGCTGATAGGTGTGCCCCATATAAAATCGATGATATAAGGAGTCCAATTATTGAAATTGATGAGATATTCTCACTGAAATTTCATAATATGGAATTTCCATTAAAGCTCAAAGACATTAAATTGTTTGAGCAACAAACAGGGAGCTCACAACAAGCAACTTACTTAAGTATAAATGTCTTTGTCTATGATGAAGACATAAGGAATCTATCAAGGTAAGTAAATAATAAAAAAAAAAAATATACATTTCTTTTTTAATATCAATCATAATTTCTCCTCCAGGCTTACAGACAATGAGTTGACTTCGCATACGAGTAAATTACATTTCTGTAATGTATGCTTAAACTATTCGCATAACGACAGGATGCATGGCGAGCAGTGTGGAAAAGTGGTGGCGAAGCTTCCAACAGCGGATAAGGCGAGTGTAAAATTTAAGAATTATGCAAATAGTTTAGATATTCCTTTGACAATATTCCAACAGCGGATAAGGCGAGTGTAAAATTTAAGAATTATGCAAATAGTTTTGATATACCTTTTATAATTTATGCAGATTTCGAGTGCGTTTTAAAACCTATCAACAGGAATGTGAGCGAGAATGTAATAAGCATTCAAGAACACATTCCTGTTGCATATGCATATTTCATAAAATCTGCATATGATTCTAGTTTAGATAAATTTGTTATATATAGTGGAGAAAATGTAGGATTACATTTTGTAACATCTCTCATTGATGATGCCAGAGAGATTTATAGCAAATATTTATCTTCTGTAAAGTAAATCGAAATGAATTTAGAAGATGAACATTAATTTAACGAGAAAGAAGGGCTATCTTCGGCATGCCGAAGATCTAATGCCTGCAGACCCAACCTTTAATGCCGAGAAAATGGTTAAGGCCGAGTTTGGTCAAGGTATATTGATAAACAAAAAAAGGCTTTTAATCAAAAACCGATGTAAATAAGATTTTGCAAAAATGAAGGGAGCATAGTGAAATCTTTAAATGCCGTGTTTAATCGCAAAATCATGAAAAACAAAAAATGCTCCACACAAAAACTTAATAATATGATATCGTGGTCCGATCTTAATGGGATTTTGCATATATATGAGGAGCATAGTAAAACTAATAAATGCCGAGTTTGGTCAAGATATCTTGATAAACAACATTTTTTCCATACAAGATCCTACTTTTCGACAGATCGTTCCTATGGCAGCTATATGATATAGTGGTCCGATCTTAATAGGATTTCGTAGATATATGAGGAGTATAGTAATACTAATAAATACCGAGTTTGGTCAAGATATCTTGAAAAACAAAATGTTTTTTCATACAAAAACAAATTTTTCCACCTACCCTTATATAAATATTTTAAAATTTTTATAAAAAAAATAAAAAAAAATGCCGAGTTTGGCCAGATATCTTGAAAAACAAATTTTTTTTTCGACCGATCGTTCCTATGGCAGCTATATGATATAGTGGTCCGATCTTAATAGGATTTTGCATATATATGAGGAGCTTAGTAAAACTAATGAATGCCGAGTTTGGCCAAGATATCTTGAAAAAACAAATTGTTTTTTTTTCAAAATCTTAATTTTCGACATATCGTTCCTATGGCAGCTATATGCTATAGTGGTCCGATCCAGCTGGTTTTGACATATGTGCTGCGTGCAACTGAAAAAGGGACTTCTGCAAAGTTTCATTAAGATAGCTTTAAAACTGAGAGACTAGTTCGCATAGAAACAGACAGACGGACAGACGGACATGGCTATATCGACTCGGCTGTTGATGCTGATCAAGAATATATATACTTTATGGGGTCGGAGATGTCTCCTTCTATGCGTTACACATTTCACGATCAAATTATAATACCCTCTGCAAGGGTATAAAAACGAAGATGAGTTTTGTTTTAAGTGGGCTTAGATAGCAGCCCAAAAGAACTTGCTACATAATGCTGATAGGTGTGCCCCATATAAAATCGATGATATAAGGAGTCCAATTATTGAAATTGATGAGATATTCTCACTGAAATTTCATAATATGGAATTTCCATTAAAGCTCAAAGACATTAAATTGTTTGAGCAACAAACAGGGAGCTCACAACAAGCAACTTACTTAAGTATAAATGTCTTTGTCTATGATGAAGACATAAGGAATCTATCAAGGTAAGTAAATGATAAAAAAAAAAAAAATATACATTTCTTTTTTAATATCAATCATAATTTCTCCTCCAGGCTTACAGACAATGAGTTGACTTCGCATACGAGTAAATTACATTTCTGTAATGTATGCTTAAACTATTCGCATAACGACAGGATGCATGGCGAGCAGTGTGGAAAAGTGGTGGCGAAGCTTCCAACAGCGGATAAGGCGAGTGTAAAATTTAAGAATTATGCAAATAGTTTAGATATTCCTTTGACAATATTCCAACAGCGGATAAGGCGAGTGTAAAATTTAAGAATTATGCAAATAGTTTTGATATACCTTTTATAATTTATGCAGATTTCGAGTGCGTTTTAAACTCATCAACAGGAATGTGAGCGAGAATGTAATAAGCATTCAAGAACACATTCCTGTTGCATACGCATATTTCATAAAATCTCCATATGATTCTAGTTTAGATAAATTTGTTATATAGTGGAGAAAATGTAGGATTACATTTTGTAACATCTCTCATTGATGATGCCAGAGAGATTTATAGCAAATATTTATCTACTGTAAAGTAAATCGAAATGAATTTAGAAGATGAACATTAATTTAACGAGAAAGAAGGGCTATCTTCGGCATGCCGAAGATCTAATGCCCTTGCAGACCCAACCTTTTAATGCCGAGAAAATGGTTAAGGCCGAGTTTGGTCAAGGTATATTGATAAACAAAAAAAGGCTTTTAATCAAAAAACCGATGTAAAATAAGATTTTGCAAAAATGAAGGGAGCATAGTGAAATCTTTAAATGCCGTGTTTAATCGCAAAAATCATGAAAAACAAAAAATGCTCCACACAAAAACTTAATAATATGATATAGTGGTCCGATCTAATGGGATCTTTAGCATATATATGAGGAGCATAGTAAAACTAATAAATGCCGAGTTTGGTCAAGATATCTTGATAAACAACATTTTTTTCATACAAGATCCTACTACGATCGGTCGAAAATGTAGTTCTTGTTGCTTTGATCTTTTTCTACTTTCTGCCGCTTGTTGGTGCTCCTACGCTATTAATCTAATCTAAATAACTCTCTTTTTGCATTTGGTTGCGTTATTACAGTAGAGACCCATAATAATGGACCATAAAATTGTCTGTTTTATAAAAAACTTGCCAAATGCCAATTACGGCAAGTCAATCCTGCATACCTTGTTGGCTGTGTGATAATGTCGTGCATTCTAAATGTGCGGGTTACACTGGTCTTGTGGGGGATGCTGTTGCCAAACGAAATGGTTTGCACTATAGTTGCGACGTGTAGGGAGATTGATGGTGAAATGCGGGCGTTTTATGCGTCCAGACCGGGGAGAGGCTTTAGGGGTCTGATTGTTGGTTTTCGTAAACTTAACGATCAGCTCACAGCCCTGGACACCCAATTTAGTAGCCTTAAACTGTTAGATGAGTCTCCGGGGCCTAAAGCCCACTCCTTGTGATCTGCCGTTGCCTAATACCCTTCAGCCTCCGACTGCTATTCAGCAGCCTACTACACCGATTACAGCAGCTCATCTCGTTTGTTACTCCGGTAGCTGTGAGGTCTGCTGTGGACACTGATTCTGTCCCGAAAAGTGTGACATCGGCACGAGAAAAACCAGTCGAATTATCCGTGTCGTTCGCTGTCGTGGGTGTTCCGAAAGGGCGACAGCAACAATTAAATTTACAACAGCCGCTAGAAGGCTCGTCGTCCGGACTACCGGCTATTTTAGGTACCTTAGTTAATAGTGTTCCCACTGTTCTACCTGTGGCACCTAAGCCTCTAGTCGGTGTTCCACCGAAGAGACGTATTTTTGTTTCTAGGCCTGCCCCTCACTTTTTCATCAGATGAGGTAAAAGCCTTTATACAGGCAAAGATTCCTCGATTTTTTTAAAAAATTTTTTTTTATATTTACTTTGCATTTCGTGTCGTACGTTACACGACTGCGCCCCTCGGTCGGTTGGGCGGGGAGGTGGGATGCAGTACGTTGCATCGGGATTCGCGTTAAAAACTGAAATGTGTGTGGCTACGAAGTCTTCTGACTTAGAAGAAATTCGTAAGCCACTCAGCCATCATAAGTTCAAAGATGGATGAATTAAAAGAGAGATAGTGGTTGGCCTCTCATAAAAATTAACGTTTGGAAATGAACGTCAATAAATATAAGCCACTAAGAGGCTCTAGTTTTATTCCATTACCACGGTAATTGATGGCATGCCGAAGATAGCCCTTCTTTCTCGTTTATATAAATAATAGATTTCTTCAAGCTCAATTACCGTGGTAATGGAATAAAACTAGAGCCTCTTAGTGGCTTATATTTATTGACGTTCATTTCCAAACGTGTAATTTTTATGAGAGGCCAACCACTATCTCTCTCTTTTAATTCATCCATCTCTGAACTTATGATGGCTGAGTGGCTTACGAATTTCTTCTAAGTCAGAAGACTTCGTAGCCACACACATTTCAGTTTTTAACGCGAATCCCGATGCAACGTACTGCATCCCACCTCCCGCCCAACCGACCGAGGGGCGCAGTCGTGTAACGTACGACACGAAATGCAAAGTAAATATAAAAAAAAAAATTTTTTAAAAAAATCGAGGAATCTTTGCCTGTATAAAGGCTTTTACCTCATCTGATGAAAAAGTGAGGGGCAAGCCTAGAAACAAAAATACGTCTCTTTGGTGGAACACCGACTAGAGGCTTAGGTGCCACAGGTAGAACAGTGGGAACACTATTAACTAAGGTACCTAAAATAGCCGGTAGTCCAGACGACGAGCCTTCTAGCGGCTGTTGTAAATTTAATTGTTGCTGTCGCCCTTTCGGAACACCCACGACAGCGAACGACACGGATAATTCGACTGGTTTTTCTCGTGCCGATGTCACACTTTTCGGGACAGAATCAGTGTCCACAGCAGACCTCACAGCTACCGGAGTAACAAACGAGATGAGCTGCTGTGTAATCGGTGTAGTAGGCTGCTGAATAGCAGTCGGAGGCTGAAGGGTATTAGGCAACGGCAGATCACAAGGAGTGGGCTTTTTAGGCCCCGGAGACTCATCTAACAGTTTAAGGCTACTAAATTGGGTGTCCAGGGCTGTGAGCTGATCGTTAAGTTTACGAAAACCAACAATCAGACCCCTAAAGCCTCTCCTGGTCTGACGCATAAACGCCCGCATTTCACCATCAATCTCCCTACACGCGTCGCAACTATAGTGCAAACCATTTCGTTTGGCAACAGCATCCCCCACAAGACCAGTGTAACCCGCACATTTAGAATGCACGACATTATCACACAGCCAACAAGGTATGCAGGATTGACTTGCCGTAATTGGCATTTGGCAAGTTTTTATAAAACAGACAATTTTATGGTCCATTATTATGGGTCTCTACTGTAATAACGCAGCCAAATGTAAAAAGAGAGTTATTTAGATTAGATTAATAGCGTAGGGAGCACCAACAAGCGGCAGAAAGTAGAAAAAGATCAAAGCAACAAGAACTACATTTTCGACCGATCGTAGTAGGATCTTGTATGAAAATAATTTTGTTTATCAAGATATCTTGACCAAACTCGGCATTTATTAGTTTTACTATGCTCCTCATATATATGCTAAATCCTATTAAGATCGGACCACTATATCATATTATTAAGTTTTTGTGTGGAGCATTTTTTGTTTTTCATGATTTTGCGATTAAACACGGCATTTAAAGATTTCACTATGCTCCCTTCATTTTTGCAAAATCTTATTTACATCGGTTTTTGATTAAAAGCCTTTTTTTTGTTTATCAATATACCTTGACCAAACTCGGCCTTAACCATTTTCTCGGCATTAAAAGGTTGGGTCTGCAAGGGCATTAGATCTTCGGCATGCCGAAGATAGCCCTTCTTTCTCGTTAAATTAATGTTCATCTTCTAAATTCATTTCGATTTACTTTACAGTAGATAAATATTTGCTATAAATCTCTCTGGCATCATCAATGAGAGATGTTACAAAATGTAATCCTACATTTTCTCCACTATATATAACAAATTTATCTAAACTAGAATCATATGGAGATTTTATGAAATATGCGTATGCAACAGGAATGTGTTCTTGAATGCTTATTACATTCTCGCTCACATTCCTGTTGATAGGTTTTAAAACGCACTCGAAATCTGCATAAATTATAAAAGGTATATCAAAACTATTTGCATAATTCTTAAATTTTACACTCGCCTTATCCGCTGTTGGAATATTGTCAAAGGAATATCTAAACTATTTGCATAATTCTTAAATTTTACACTCGCCTTATCCGCTGTTGGAAGCTTCGCCACCACTTTTCCACACTGCTCGCCATGCATCCTGTCGTTATGCGAATAGTTTAAGCATACATTACAGAAATGTAATTTACTCGTATGCGAAGTCAACTCATTGTCTGTAAGCCTGGAGGAGAAATTATGATTGATATTAAAAAGAAATGTATATTTTTTTTTTTTTATCATTTACTTACCTTGATAGATTCCTTATGTCTTCATCATAGACAAAGACATTTATACTTAAGTAAGTTGCTTGTTGTGAGCTCCCTGTTTGTTGCTCAAACAATTTAATGTCTTTGAGCTTTAATGGAAATTCCATATTATGAAATTTCAGTGAGAATATCTCATCAATTTCAATAATTGGACTCCTTATATCATCTATTTTATATGGGGCACACCTATCAGCATTATGTAGCAAGTTCTTTAGGGCTGCTATCTAAGCCCACTTAAAACAAAACTCATCTTCGTTTTTATACCCTTGCAGAGGGTATTATAATTTTATCGTGAAATGTGTAACGCATAGAAGGAGACATCTCCGACCCCATAAAGTATATATATTCTTGATCAGCATCAACAGCCGAGTCGATATAGCCATGTCCGTCTGTCCGTCTGTCTGTTTCTATGCGAACTAGTCTCTCAGTTTTAAAGCTATCTTAATGAAACTTTGCAGAAGTCCCTTTTTCAGTTGCACGCAGCACATATGTCAAAACCAGCTGGATCGGACCACTATAGCATATAGCTGCCATAGGAACGATATGTCGAAAATTAAGTTTTTGAAAAAAAAAACATTTTGTTTTTCAAGATATCTTAACCAAACTCGGCATTTATGAGTTTTACTATGCTCCTCATATATATGCAAAATCGTATTAAGATCGGACCACTATATCATATAGCTGCCATAGGAACGATCGGTCGAAAATGTAGTTCTTGTATGAAAAAACAATTTGTTTTTCAAGATATCTTGGCCAAACTCGGCATTCATTAGTTTTACTAAGCTCCTCATATATATGCAAAATCCTATTAAGATCGGACCACTATATCATATAGCTGCCATAGGAACGATCGGTCGAAAATTAAGTTTTTGTATGAAAAAACATTTTGTTTTTCAAGATATCTTGACCAAACTCGGTATTTATTAGTATTACTATACTCCTCATATATCTACGAAATCCTATTAAGATCGGACCACTATATCATATAGCTGCCATAGGAACGATCTGTCGAAAAGTAGGATCTTGTATGGAAAAAATGTTGTTTATCAAGATATCTTGACCAAACTCGGCATTTATTAGTTTTACTATGCTCCTCATATATATGCAAAATCCCATTAAGATCGGACCACGATATCATATTATTAAGTTTTTGTGTGGAGCATTTTTTGTTTTTCATGATTTTGCGATTAAACACGGCATTTAAAGATTTCACAATGCTCCCTTCATTTTTGCAAAATCTTATTTACATCGGTTTTTGATTAAAAGCCTTTTTTTTGTTTATCAATATACCTTGACCAAACTCGGCCTTAACCATTTTCTCGGCATTAAAAGGTTGGGTCTGCAAGGGCATTAGATCTTCGGCATGCCGAAGATAGCCCTTCTTTCTCGTTAAATTAATGTTCATCTTCTAAATTCATTTCGATTTACTTTACAGAAGATAAATATTTGCTATAAATCTCTCTGGCATCATCAATGAGAGATGTTACAAAATGTAATCCTACATTTTCTCCACTATATATAACAAATTTATCTAAACTAGAATCATATGCAGATTTTATGAAATATGCATATGCAACAGGAATGTGTTCTTGAATGCTTATTACATTCTCGCTCACATTCCTGTTGATAGGTTTTAAAACGCACTCGAAATCTGCATAAATTATAAAAGGTATATCAAAACTATTTGCATAATTCTTAAATTTTACACTCGCCTTATCCGCTGTTGGAATATTGTCAAAGGAATATCTAAACTATTTGCATAATTCTTAAATTTTACACTCGCCTTATCCGCTGTTGGAAGCTTCGCCACCACTTTTCCACACTGCTCGCCATGCATCCTGTCGTTATGCGAATAGTTTAAGCATACATTACAGAAATGTAATTTACTCGTATGCGAAGTCAACTCATTGTCTGTAAGCCTGGAGGAGAAATTATGATTGATATTAAAAAGAAATGTATATTTTTTTTTTTTTTATTATTTACTTACCTTGATAGATTCCTTATGTCTTCATCATAGACAAAGACATTTATACTTAAGTAAGTTGCTTGTTGTGAGCTCCCTGTTTGTTGCTCAAACAATTTAATGTCGTTGAGCTTTAATGGAAATTCCATATTATGAAATTTCAGTGAGAATATCTCATCAATTTCAATAATTGGACTCCTTATATCATCGATTTTATATGGGGCACACCTATCAGCATTATGTAGCAAGTTCTTTAGGGCTGCTATCTAAGCCCACTTAAAACAAAACTCATCTTCGTTTTTATACCCTTGCAGAGGGTATTATAATTTTGTCGTGAAATGTGTAACGCATAGAAGGAGACATCTCCGACCCCATAAAGTATATATATTCTTGATCAGCATCAACAGCCGAGTCGATATAGCCATGTCCGTCTGTCCGTCTGTCTGTTTCTATGCGAACTAGTCTCTCAGTTTTAAAGCTATCTTAATGAAACTTTGCAGAAGTCCCTTTTTCAGTTGCACGCAGCACATATGTCAAAACCAGCTGGATCGGACCACTATAGCATATAGCTGCCATAGGAACGATATGTCGAAAATTAAGTTTTTGAAAAAAAAAACATTTTGTTTTTCAAGATATCTTAACCAAACTCGGCATTTATGAGTTTTACTATGCTCCTCATATATATGCAAAATCGTAATAAGATCGGACCACTATATCATATAGCTGCCATAGGAACGATCGGTCGAAAATGTAGTTCTTGTATGAAAAAACAATTTGTTTTTCAAGATATCTTGACCAAACTCGGCATTCATTAGTTTTACTAAGCTCCTCATATATATGCAAAATCCTATTAAGATCGGACCACTATATCATATAGCTGCCATAGGAACGATCTGTCGAAAAGTAGGATCTTGTATGAAAAAAATGTTGTTTATCAAGATATCTTGACCAAACTCGGCATTTATTAGTTTTACTATGCTCCTCATATATATGCAAAATCCCATTAAGATCGGACCACTATATCATATTATAAAGTTTTTGTGTGGAGCATTTTTTGTTTTTCATGATTTTGCTATTAAACACGGCATTTAAAGATTTCACTATGCTCCCTTCATTTTTGCAAAATCTTATTTACATCGGTTTTTGATTAAAAGCCTTTTTTTTGTTTATCAATATACCTTGACCAAACTCGGCCTTAACCATTTTCTCGGCATTAAAAGGTTGGGTCTGCAAGGGTATTAGATCTTCGGCATGCCGAAGATAGCCCTTTTTTCTCGTTTATATTAATAATAGATTTCTTCAAGCTCAATTTCCGTGGTAATGGAATAAAACTAGAGCCTCTTAGTGGCTTATATTTATTGACGTTTATTTCCAAACGTATAATTTTTATGAGAGGCCAACCACTATCTCTCTCTTTTAATTCAACTTATGATGGCTGAGTGGCTTACGAATATTTCTTCTAAGTCAGAAGTCTTCGTAGCCACACACATTTCAGTTTGATTTGATTTGATCATTATTTCAAATCTTCAACATCAGTATTATTATTATTAAGATCGGACCACTATATCATATAGCTGCCATAGGAACGATCTGTCGAAAAGTAGGATCTTGTATGAAAAAAATTTTGTTTATCAAGATATCTTGATCAAACTCGGCATTTATTAGTTTTACTATGCTCCTCATTTATATGCAAAATCCTATTAAGATCGGACCACTATATCATATAGCTGCCATAGGAACGATCGGTCGAAAATTAAGTTTTTGTATAAAAAAACATTTTGTTTTTCAAGATATCTTGACCAAACTCGGTATTTATTAGTATTACTATACTCCTCATATATAGGCGAAATCCTATTAAGATAGGACCACTATATCATATAGCTGCCATAGGAACGATCAGTTGAAAAGTAAGATCTTGTATGCAAATAATTTTGTTTATCAAGATATCTTGACCAAACTCGGCATTTATTAGTTTTACTGTGCTCCTCATATATAGGCAAAATCCTATTAAGATCGGACCACTATATCATATTATTAAGTTTTTGTATGGAGCATTTTTTGTTTTTCATGATTTTGCGATTAAACACGGCATTTAAAGATTTCACTATGCTCCCTTCATTTTTGCAAAATATTATTTACATCGGTTTTTGATTAAAAGCCTTTTTTATACCCTTGCAGAGGGTATTATAATTTTGTCGTGAAATGTGTAACGCATAGAAGGAGACATCTCCGACCCCATAAAGTATATATATTCTTGATCAGCATCAACAGCCGAGTCGATATAGCAATGTCCGTCTGTCCATCTGTCTGTTTCTATGCGAAATAGTCTCTCAGTTTTAAAGCTATCTTAATGAAACTTTGCAGAAGTCCCTTTTTCTGTTGCACGCAGCACATATGTCAAAACCAGCTGGATCGGACCACTATAGCATATAGCTGCCATAGGAACGATCGGTGGAAAATTAAGTTTTTGTATAAAAAAACATTTTGTTTTTTAAGATATCTTAACCAAACTCGGCATTTATTAGTCTTACTTTGCTCCTCATATATATGCAAAATCCTATTAAGATCGGACCACTATATCATATAGCTGTCATAGGAACGATCAGTCGAAAATGTAGTTCTTGTATGAAAAAACATTTTGTTTTTCAAGATATCTTGACCAAACTCGGCATTTATTAGTTTTACTATACTCCTCATATATATGCAAAATCCTATTAAGATCGGACCACTATATCATATAGCTGCCATAGGAACGATCGGTCGAAAATGTAGTTCTTGTATGAAAAAAATTTTGTTTATCAAGATATCTTGACCAAACCCGGCATTTATTAGTATTACTGTACTCCTCATATATAGGCGAAATATTATTAAGATCGGACTACTATATCATATAGCTGCCATAGGAACGATCTGTCGAAAAGTAGGATTTTGTATGAAAAAAATGTTGTTTATCAAGACATCTTGACCAAACTCGGCATTTATTAGTTTTACTATGCTCCTCATATATATGCAAAATCCCATTAAGATCGGACCACTATATCATATTATTAAGTTTTTGTATGGAGCATTTTTTGTTTTTCATGATTTTGCGATTAAACACGGCATTTAAAGATTTCACTATGCTCCCTTCATTTTTGCAAAATCTTATTTACATTGGTTTCTGATTAAAAGCCTTTTTTTTGTTTATCAATATACCTTGACCAAACTCGGCCTTAACCATTTTCTCGGCATTAAAAGGTTGGGTCTGCAAGTTTATTAGATCTTCGGCATGCCGAAGATAGCCCTTCTTTCTCGTTTATATAAATAATAGATTTCTTCAAGCTCAATTACCGTGGTAATGGAATAAAACTAGAGCCTCTTAGTGGCTTATATTTATTGACGTTCATTTCCAAACGTGTAATTTTTATGAGAGGCCAACCACTATCTCTCTCTTTTAATTCATCCATCTTTGAACTTATGATGGCTGAGTGGCTTACGAATTTTTTCTAAGTCAGAAGACTTCGTAGCCACACACATTTCAGTTTTTAACGCGAATCCCGATGCAACGTACTGCATCCCACCTCCCGCCCAACCGACCGAGGGGCGCAGTCGTGTAACGTGCGACACGAAATGCAAAGTAAATATAAAAAAAAAATTTTTAAAAAAAAATCGAGGAATCTTTGCCTGTATAAAGGCTTTTACCTCATCTGATGAAAAAGTGAGGGGCAAGCCTAGAAACAAAAATACGTCTCTTCGGTGGAACACCGACTAGAGGCTTAGGTGCCACAGGTAGAACAGTGGGAACACTATTAACTAAGGTACCTAAAATAGCCGGTAGTCCGGACGACGAGCCTTCTAGCGGCTGTTGTAAATTTAATTGTTGCTGTCGCCCTTTCGGAACACCCACGACAGCGAACGACACGGATAATTCGACTGGTTTTTCTCGTGCCGATGTCACACTTTTCGGGACAGAATCAGTGTCCACAGCAGACCTCACAGCTACCGGAGTAACAAACGAGATGAGCTGCTGTGTAATCGGTGTAGTAGGCTGCTGAATAGCAGTCGGAGGCTGAAAGGGTATTAGGGCAACGGCAGATCACAAGGAGTGGGCTTTTTAGGCCCCGGAGACTCATCTAACAGTTTAAGGCTACTAAATTGGGTGTCCAGGGCTGTGAGCTGATCGTTAAGTTTACGAAACCAACAATCAGACCCCTAAAGCCACTCCTGGTCTGACGCATAAACGCCCGCATTTCACCATCAATCTCCCTACACGCGTCGCAACTATAGTGCAAACCATTTCGTTTGGCAACAGCATCCCCCACAAGACCAGTGTAACCCGCACATTTAGAATGCACGACATTATCACACAGCCAACAAGGTATGCAGGATTGACTTGCTGTAATTGGCATTTGGCAAGTTTTTATAAAACAGACAATTTTATGGTCCATTATTATGGGTCTCTACTGTAATAACGCAGCCAAATGTAAAAAGAGAGTTATTTAGATTAGATTAATAGCGTAGGGAGCACCAACAAGCGGCAGAAAGTAGAAAAAGATCAAAGCGCAAGTTGAAAAAAAAGGAGAGAGAGCGCGAGAGTGCGAGAGTAGTCTATTTATAGATTGCTTGCTTGCCCACGAAATCTTGCACACCAGAGAGGCGATGTGCAGTTAAACATAAACAACAAACAACAACAAGAAGCTTACCCACAGAGCTAATAGCGCAAGCGCACAAAACAAGAATACACAAGAACACAAGTTTAAAAGAAACAATATTTTAATAACAAATATGCATAGACCACAAGCATGCACTCGCGATAAATAAAAAAATAAACCGAGAAGGCGAACAGAATAGTAGAAATATATAAAATATAAATAATTAAAACGCCGGTGTTTTATTAAATCAAAAACAAAACGAAGAGCACAAAAAAAAACACGTCTGTTCGCTTCAAGTGAAGAAGAGAGTCTTTTTGCTGTTTGATGGGATTTGATCATTATTTCAAAATCTTCACCATCAGTATTATTATTATTATTTATTTTCAAATATTCAGCGAAAAGTTCAAAGTTGACTTTATATGAGGTGTGCACCTCTAAAACGTTTTCCATTATTGGAAGTAATGAACTTCCTGCTTCCAATAGGAACTCTTCAGGAAGCATAACGTTATCCGAAACGGTTTTGGAATCCGGATGCCGCAAGTTGAGCATAACCATCCAACGGCGTGAAGGCCTTATTTTTGTGCTCATTTGTCCGCAAATGTGGTGCCCAGCGATTATGAGCCACCATTACTCCACAAACCTCACAAAAGCGTTGTGCATTTTGATTATTGTTTGCTGATATTGATGCCAGTTTTTAATATTGTGATTTCGATGACTTTTCACTTTAAAACTTTCAAAAAACGAAATAAATTTTATTTAAAAATAATATTCACTTCATTTCAGTTTCCCCCAGCCACATTATAGCTCGCTGATAACATAGCAGCGCACTCCCCCTCCCTTCGTTCCTTCCCATCCAATTACATCCATCGTAAACAAATGTGATCTTGCTCCCCACACACAAAGGGAAAAATAGCACCCCCGTCCCCTTACTCAACACACACAAATGTCAACCTAAACAAAAATATTAATGATCTTGCGCATGCGTTGCCAACTCACTCCCTCTCCCCTTCTCACCTTCCATTCCAATCACATCCACCGTAAACAAATGTGATCTTGCTCCCCAAACAACAATATAAACATATCACCCCCCGCTCCCCCTTTCCCTTGAGCAAAAATATAAACATAGCACGCCCCCACTCCCTCTTTCCCTTGCATAAAAACACTTGATCCTCAACACCCACCCGCCCCCTGCCACCCATTTCCCTTGCGTAAAAACACCCTGATAATAAATGTAAACAAACGTGACGCCACTTACCTCCTCCTGGACCTCCACGGTGACCTCCCTGGAGTTTAAAATCAAATTAAAATCACCCAACACAATAAGTAGGTCATTATCATTATCATTATGAAGAAACTTTTTAATACAAGAAATATGTTTCAAATAAACTTTAATATCAGGAGATGGAGGAACATAAGAGCATGTAATATAAATATTCCGTGTAGGAAAAGACACCTTGACTGAGACAATTTCAGCGTCAGTTGGCGTACATTAAAGTTCAGACTGGAGTGTGGCTTTAACGGCAATTAATACCCCACCACCTCGAGTCGGCCGATCATTTCTATGCAAAATAAAATTATTCGAAAAAACCTCAAAATAAGATATGGTTGAATTTAACCATGTTTCTGAAAATGCGATTATATCCGAATCGATGGAAGAGCTGGCCAAAAAAGCTTTTAAGCTTTGAAATGAGACCTCTGACATTCTGATAATGGATAGAGACTTGATCAGAAGGCGAAGTTAGTTTTTTGGGGCAGAAATGGTACCTTTTATTGAAGGGACTGGAAGGATGACAGGTTGGTTACGCTTTTTTGGCTTGAACTCGTGAACAATCATGTGTGGAGGTCAAAATTTGGGATCACAAATGATTGGGAACATATCATGTGAAAAATTATTGATGATGATATTTCACGAGGAGTGGAGAAAATTAAATTTAGTAATTGACACACTGGCAGAAGATTTGCTAGCAATATAGGTTGCCTATCACTCAGAAGTGGTATCAGACGAAAGTCGAGGCACATAAACTTTCCTACGAGGGGCAACCACAGTTAAGGTAGAAGATGATGGGGCAACAGGTAATTTAAGACTTGGTGGGGCTAAAGAGGCACCTTTGCGGCCAGGAGCTGACGGTGCTGAAGCAGTTTGGTTAACTGGGACAGATTCAGGTACGGGGACTAATGGGACTATTACTGGGGATAAAACGGGGGTAGTATTTGGGCAGTCGCTTGGAGAAGGCGATAAGGACAAAATTGGAGATAAATCCAAGTTGCTAGGCAGGGACAAAAGAGGCGTAGGTGTCTGACGGAGAGGGCGAATGCAAAAATTGAGGCTCCAACCGGCGATTGGTTGGAGACTCAAATTTTTATTTGCCAAGCAACTCAAAACACGAGTCAAAATTACTGGAGAGGTGCTTAGCCACGTTGTTCAATTTTAAGAATTGATTTCTCACAGAATTATACATTCTAGAGAAATCAATTTGCTTTTCGATGAATACTGGGCACGACCAACGCAAGCCGCTGTAGCCCTTCTTGGCAATTGCAGCGATCTTGTCGCAATCACGCCCAGTGAGACCTGCACATTTAGCATGCATCATATTCTCACACAGCCAGCAATTAACAAATTTAACGTGCAAGGTTTCCTACAGTACGACATAATAACTTCCAGCGGTAAAAGGTAAGCAGCAGTTGCGAGAGTGCAGAGCAAAACAAAACACAGTGCACAGAAGTAGAGCAAGTAAACGCTCGAAAAATAGCTATTCGTACACAAACAAATTGTTTGGGGGAAAAGCAACAGCAAATTCAATAAATGCAATTATTAACAGACTTACGCTGCAACAACATAAAAACACTTTGCACAATTATAAAGCTTTTTAAATAAAACACAAAAAGTGCCAAATTTAGAAAAAAAAAAGCAGGATAAAATCGCAAAAATATATAAAAATCATGGAGCACAAGTAAAATACGTCAATCACTCTCAACTGAGAACTTGCTCCATTGCTTTCGGTGTATATCACACCTGAAAATGGACAGAAAACTCTTATATTTTCTCAAAGGCGTGGAGAATATCCACCATATTTTGTTCCATTGTCATTTTTATTTGATTAATGACAACATATTGCATTTTCCGTTTAGGGTGGCTGCGTAGCATTTGTTGACACAAGCTATGTGGCAGAACAACGTAACAATATATATAGACCAAACTGTCCGTTCGACGAGGGGAATGGGATCATCCTGAAGCGGAATATTTAGCAATGTATGCTCGCAATTTAAACTCAGTTTACACATAAGATGGCATTATATTACTCAACGATCTCGATATTATGAATCCCTAAAGATGTTTTTAAAAATTAATAATTGATAACGAGCTAAAAGAAAATGAAGACCCCACTTCACAAAATGCTGTTCCTCAAAAATATTACTTCAAAATAATTCCAGCGAAAAATTTACTAGAGGCAGGCCTATAAAAGCAGTGCAGCTCAGATTATTATTTCAACATTAAGAATCGCTCGAGATGTTTGAAAAACTAATAATTGAAGACTCCACTTAACAAAATGCTGTTCCTAAAAAATATTGCCTGAAAAATAATTCCAGCGTTCAATAGCAGGACTATAAAATCAGTGCAACTAAGAGTATTACTTCATTAAGTAAGAAACTATAGCAGCATCATCTTCTTCTTTCTGAAAGTTGTATCAAGTCGCCACCCTCGTCGAAGCTCCCAGACAGCTGGAGCATCAGCATCAGCAGCAGCAGCAGAAGAAACCGCAACAATCGAACCATTATATTTGGTCATGGATATGGAGGACATTGATTTTCTTAATGATTTTAACTCAAAAGGGGTTCTAACACCACTTATTATTCCTACCCAGGAAATATAATTCGATGAAAGACGAGTCAATTCATCGACTTTGTAACGGGCGATATCAGCTTGCCAAACAAAGAGCTGCAGGCACGCAGTTTTATAACCTGGGACTACAAATCGCAGTGCCAACAGCAGAAACTGTTGAATATTATTATACAGCATAAATAATAACTTTTTTTTTACTATATTTTATAAATATATAAATGGAAATGAAAAACATTTACTTATATGTTCAAAATCTCTTTCTATTTTTATATACATGTCGTATATCAAACAAATTATCGAGACTATTATTTTATATCGATTAAGTGCAAATAATAAACATGGAATATGACAGAAGGTACTGTTATTCAATATTACTGTCTAATTTGTATTAGGGTTGCTACTGAAAGCATGGTATGAGACATAGAAGTTAGTGTATTGTGTAGCATTCAGTTTGATATTTAGTGTTAAGTGTCCACTAACAGTACTTAAAGTCAGAGAAGAATGTAAAATGACAAGAGCATGTGTAGTGTGCTAGAGTACGAGGCAAATCTCCTCATTATGAACGTGCCAGTCATAGTGAACAGACGAGCCCATTCCATTTTGTTTTATTTATTCTGTGGCTATAGGAATGATTATCAAGTGAGTTGTGCTGAAGAGTTCTCATAGTTTGGTGCTTCTAAGGGGCATTGGCGAAAATTCTGTGCAAATTTGAAATACGATAGATTGATAGGCCGTGATGACTCGGAATAGTCTTTGGAGTCTCCATAGAGGCTGACAAATTTAAAATGTACGAAACTGTTCATGCACTAATAAAAGTGCCAGATACAAGTTAGGTAAAGCATTTGAATAATGATAGAGCATTAAGCAACACGGACAAGAATATTCTGCTAGAATTGTTGCAAAACTATGTTGATAAATTTATTGAGGGTATTCCTCAAACCCGAGTAACCACAGGTGAACTTTAATTTCGCTTGCTTGACCCAAATACAACTGTACAGAGACGTCCGTATAGGCTAAGCATAGAAGAAAAAGAAGTCGTGCGAAATAAAGTAAAAGAATTGTTAGAATCAATTGTCCTACGTCCAAGTTGCTCCCCATTTGCAAGCCCAATGCTGATAATTAGAAAGAAAAATGGAACAATGGAAAAATGGAAATGGAAAATTGGAAAACTTAATGCTAATACCGTCGCTGACAAATATCCACTGCCTTTGATTGCTGATCAAATTAACAGATTGCGTGGAGGCAAATATTTCTCTAGTTTACACATGGCAAGTGCCTTTTACCAAGTTCCAATACACCCTGACTCTATCGAGCGCACTGCTTTTGTCACGCCAGAAGGACAATATAAATTTTTGGCCATGCCATTTGGATTGAAAAATGCTTCCTCGATTTTTCAGCGCGCAATCGTTAGATCATTGGGTTATTTGGCTCAAACGTATGCCATTGCCTATATAGATGACGTGCTAATTGTAGCGAAGACAAAGGAGGAGGCATTTGAAAGGCTACAAGCGATCTTGGAAAACTTGTTTCGAGCTGGATTTTCCTTTAATATTACAAAGTGCTCATTCTTGAAAACGAGCCGGAATATGAGGAAATTCGTCAAAAATCATATCAATTTTAAATAAGGATTCCGTTTTGACAATTTTCGATCCAATGAAGCCAATTGAACTACACACGGACGCAAGTTCTATTGGATATGGTGACATTTTAATGCATAAAATAGACAATAGACCCAGGGTTATTGAATATTACAGCAAATGTACGACAATTGCTGAAGCAAAATATCACTCGTACGAGCTTGAAACCCTGGCGGTTTATAACGCAGTAAGACACTTCCGCCATTATTTATATGGTCAAAAATTTATTGTGCAACTCTCTTAAAGCAAGTATCAAAAAAATTGACCTTACCCCAAGGGTACATCGATGGTGGGCATATCTTCAATCATTCGATTTCAGTATTGAATATAGGAAGGGAGAACGCATGTTGCATGCCGATTTTTTCTCGCGCAATCCATTGCTCATTGACTATAAATCCTCAGCGAAAATGGTTGAAATAAAACTAGCTGAGATAACTGACGATTGGCTCTAGCCGAACAGAAACGAAATTCTGACATTACTTCCATAATCTCAGAATTGCGGAATCATGAGATGGGAGAAGCTATCTCAGCGACGTACGAATTACGAGCAGGAGTGTTCTATCGAAAGATTCAAAGAAATGGCAGTACAAAATGTTTGCCAACTACTGTTTTCAGAAGATGTCTAAATATGTGAGAAAGTTTATAGAAAATTGCATTACTTGTAAAATGTCAAAACCTCCATCTGGCAAGCCACAAATGGAAACGCACCCGATTCCTAAAGATGACATTCCCTGGCAGACTGTGCATATTGACATAACCGGTAAGTTAAGTGGCAACAACGACTTGAAAGAGTATATCTTAGTTTAAGTTGATGCGTTCACAAAGTTCGTTCACAGTCAATAGCCTGATGTCACACTTTTCGGGACAGAATCAGTGTCCACAGCAGACCTCACAGCTACCGGAGTAACAAACGAGATGAGCTGCTGTGTAATCGGTGTAGTAGGCTGCTGAATAGCAGTCGGAGGCTGAAGGGTATTAGGCAACGGCAGATCACAAGGAGTGGGCTTTTTAGGCCCCGGAGACTCATCTAACAGTTTAAGGCTACTAAATTGGGTGTCCAGGGCTGTGAGCTGATCGTTAAGTTTACGAAAACCAACAATCAGACCCCTAAAGCCACTCCTGGTCTGACGCATAAACGCCCGCATTTCACCATCAATCTCCCTACACGCGTCGCAACTATAGTGCAAACCATTTCGTTTGGCAACAGCATCCCCACAAGACCAGTGTAACCCGCACATTTAGAATGCACGACATTATCACACAGCCAACAAGGTATGCAGGATTGACTTGCCGTAATAGGCATTTGGCAAGTTTTTATAAAACAGACAATTTTATGGTCCATTATTATGGGTCTCTACTGTAATAACGCAGCCAAATGTAAAAAGAGAGTTATTTAGATTAGATTAATAGCGTAGGGAGCACCAACAAGCGGCAGAAAGTAGAAAAAGATCAAAGCGCAAGTTGAAAAAAAAAGGAGAGAGAGCGCGAGAGTGCGAGTAGTCTATTTATAGGTTGCTTGCTTGCCCACGAAATCTTGCACACCAGAGAGGCGATGTGCAGTTAAACATAAACAACAAACAACAACAAGAAGCTTACCCACAGAGCTAATAGCGCAAGCGCACAAACAAGATTACACAAGAACACAAGTTTAAAAGAAACAATATTTTAATAACAAATATGCATAGACCACAAGCATGCACTCGCGATAAATAAAAAATAAACCGAGAAGGCAAACAGAATAGTAGAAATATATAAAATATAAATAATTAAAACGCCGGTGTTTTATTAAATCAAAAACAAAACGGAGAGCACAAAAAAAAACACGTCTGTTCGCTTCAAGTGGAGAAGAGAGTCTTTTTGCTGTTTGATGGGATTTGATCAATTTTCAAAATCTTCACCATCAGTATTATTATTATTATTTATTTTCAAATATTCAGCGAAAAGTTCAAAGTTGACTTTATATGAGGTGTGCACCTCTAAAACGTTTTCCATTATTGGAAGTAATGAACTTCCTGCTTCCAATAGGAACTCTTCAGGAAGCATAACGTTATCCGAAACGGTTTTGGAATCCGGATGCCGCAAGTTGAGCATAGCCATCCAACGGCGTGAAGGCCTTATTTTTGTGCTCATTTGTCCGCAAATGTGGTGCCCAGCGATTATGAGCCACCATTACTCCACAAACCTCACAAAAGCGTTGTGCATTTTGATTATTGTTTGCTGATATTGATGCCAGTTTTTAATATTGTGATTTCGATGACTTTTTCACTTTAAAACTTTCAGAAAACGAAATAAATTTTATTTAAAAATAATATTCACTTCATTTCAGTTTCCCCCAGCCACATTATAGCTCGCTGATAACATAGCAGCGCACTCCCCCTCCCCTTCGTTCCTTCCCATCCAATTACATCCATCGTAAACAAATGTGATCTTGCTCCCCACACACAAAGGGAAAAATAGCACCCCCGTCCCCTTACTCAACACACACAAATGTCAACCTAAACAAAAATATTAATGATCTTGCGCATGCGTTGCCAACGCACTCCCCCTCCCCTTCTCACCTTCCATTCCAATCACATCCACCGTAAACAAATGTGATCTTGCTCCCCACACACAAAGGGAAAAATAGCACCCCGTTCCTTTCCTCATGTCCACCCAATTCCCCTTCCACCCCCCTTCCCATCTTGCGCACGCGACACCAACGTATTCCCCCTCCTCCTCTATGTGATCTTGCTTCCCACACAAAAATGGAAACATAAGATCCCCGCCCCCCTTTCCGCGTGAGCAGCCACTTACGCGCGCGCGAACAAAAATATAAACATATCACCCCCGCTCCCCCTTTCCCTTGAGCAAAAATATATAAACATAGCACGCCCCCACTCCCTCTTTCCCTTGCATAAAAACACTTGATCCTCAACACCCACCCGCCCCCTGCCACCCATTTCCCTTGCGTAAAAACACCCTGATAATAAATGTAAACAAACGTGACGCCACTTACCTCCTCCTGGACCTCCACGGTGACCTCCCTGGAGTTTAAAATCAAATTAAAATCACCCAACACAATAAGTAGGTCATTATCATTATCATTATGAAGAAACTTTTTTAATACAAGAAATATGTTTCATATAAACTTTAATATCAGGAGATGGAGGAACATAAGAGCATGTAATATAAATATTCCGTGTAGGAAAAGACACCTTGACTGAGACAATTTCAGCGTCAGTAGGCGTACATTAAAGTTCAGACTGGAGTGTGGCTTTAACGGCAATTAATACCCCACCACCTCGAGTCGGCCGATCATTTCTATGCAAAATAAAATTATTCGAAAAAACCTCAAAATAAGATATGGTTGAATTTAACCATGTTTCTGAAAATGCGATTATATCCGAATCGATGGAAGAGCTGGCCAAAAAAAGCTTTTAAGGTTTGAAATGAGACCTCTGACATTCTGATAATGGATAGAGACTTGGTCAGAAGGCGAAGTTAGTTTTTTGGGGCAGAAATGGAACTCGTGAACAATCATGTGGAGGTCAAAATTTGGGATCACAAATGATTGGGAACATATCATGTGAAAAATTATTGATGATGATATTTCACGAGGAGTGGAGAAAATTAAATTTAGTAATTGACACACTGGCAGAAGATTTGCTAGCAATATAGGTTGCCAATCACTCAGAAGAGGTATCAGACGAAAGTCGAGGCACATAAACTTTTCTACGAGGGGCAACCACAGTTAAGGTAGAAGATGATGGGGCAACAGGTAATTTAAGACTTGGTGGGGCTAAAGAGGCACCTTTGCGGCCAGGAGCTGACGGGGCTGAAGCAGTTTGGTTAACTGGGACAGATTCAGGTACGGGGACTAATGGGACTATTACTGGGGATAAAACGGGGGTAGTATTTGAGCAGTCGCTTGGAGAAGGCGAAAACGACAACATTGGAGATAAATCCAAGTTGCTAGGCAGGGACAAAAGAGGCGTAGGTGTCTGACGGAGAGGGCGAATGCAAAAATTGAGGCTCCAACCGGCGATTGGTTGGAGACTCAAATTTGTATTTGCCAAGCAACTCAAAACACGAGTCAAAATTACTGGAGAGGTGCTTAGCCACGTTGTTCAATATTATACATTCTAGAGAAATCAATTTGCTTTTCGATGCATACTGGGCACGACCAACGCAAGCCGCTGTAGCCCTTCTTGGCAATTGCAGCGATCTTGTCGCAATCACGCCCAGTGAGACCTGCACATTTAGCATGCATCATATTCTCACACAGCCAGCAATTAACAAATTGAACGTGCAAGGTTTCCTACAGTACGACATAATAACTTCCAGCGGTAAAAGGTAAGCAGCAGTTGCGAGAGTGCAGAGCAAAACAAAACACAGTGCACAGAAGTAGAGCAAGTAAACGCTCGAAAAATAGCTATTCGTACACAAACAAATTGTTTGGGGGAAAAGCAACAGCAAATTCAATAAATGCAATTATTAACAGACTTACGCTGCAACAACATAAAAACACTTTGCACAATTATAAAGCTTTTAAATAAAGCACAAAAAGTGCCAAATTTAGAAAAAAAAAACAGGATAAAATCGCAAAAATATATAAAAATCATGGAGCACAAGTAAAATACGTCAATCACTCTCAACTGAGAACTTGCTCCATTGCTTTCGGTGTATATCACACCTGAAAATGGACAGAAAACTCTTATATTTTCTCAAAGGCGTGGAGAATATCCACCATATTTTGTTCCATTGTCATTTTTATTTGATTAATGACAACATATTGCATTTTCCGTTTAGGGTGGCTGCGTAGCATTTGTTGACACAAGCTATGTGGCAGAACAACGTAACAATATATAGACCAAACTGTCCGTTCGACGAGGGGAATGGGATCATCCTGAAGCGGAATATTTAGCAATGTATGCTCGCAATTTAAACTCAGTTTACACATAAGATGGCATTATATTACTCAACGATCTCGATATTATGAATCCCTAAAGATGTTTTTAAAAATTAATAATTGATAACGAGCTAAAAGAAAATGAAGACCCCACTTCACAAAATGCTGTTCCTCAAAAATATTACTTCAAAAATAATTCCAGCGAAAAATTTACTAGAGGCAGGCCTATAAAAGCAGTGCAGCTCAGATTATTATTTCAACATTAAGAATCGCTCGAGATGTTTGAAAAACTAATAATTGAAGACTCCACTTAACAAAATGCTGTTCCTAAAAAATATTGCCTGAAAAATAATTCCAGCGTTCAATAGCAGGACTATAAAATCAGTGCAACTAAGAGTATTACTTCATTAAGTAAGAAACTATAGCAGCATCATCTTCTTCTTTCTGAAAGTTGTATCAAGTCGCCACCCTCGTCGAAGCTCCCAGACAGCTGGAGCATCAGCATCAGCAGCAGCAGCAGAAGAAACCGCAACAATCGAACCATTATATTTGGTCATGGATATGGAGGACATTGATTTTCTTAATGATTTTAACTCAAAAGGGGTTCTAACACCACTTATTATTCCTACCCAGGAAATATAATTCGATGAAAGACGAGTCAATTCATCGACTACCCAGGAAATATAATTCGATGAAAGACGAGTCAATTCATCGACTTTGTAACGGGCGATATCAGCTTGCCAAACAAAGAGCTGCAGGCACGCAGTTTTATAACCTGGGATTACAAATCGCAGTGCCAACAGCAGAAACTGTTGAATATTATTATACAGCATAAATAATAACTTATTTTTTACTATATTTTATAAATATATAAATGGAAATGAAAAACATTTACTTATATGTTCAAAATCTCTTTCTATTTTTATATACATGTCGAATATCAAACAAATTATCGAGACTATTATTTTATATCGATTAAGTGCAAATAATAAACATGGAATATGACAGAAGGTACTGTTATTCAATATTACTGTCTAATTTGTATTGTAGTATGTGCATATATCGAGGGTACACTGTACCAAGAACTTAGCATAAATATAACAGCAACACTTTGTTGCATTAAATAAACAAAACCAATTCAAGTGAGCGTGAAATATGATCACCCACTTATGAACTACGCTAAGTCAGCATTCCCACGCTGACCGCCAATAACATATATATATATGCACATAAGACTCTCTCGCTCGCTAAGACATATACATATATGCAGCCGCTCCGCTGCTAGCGTAACCGGCAGCGCAGCTACGCGGCCTTAGCCTAAGCACTTATGTACATAGGCTAAGCGTACTCAAGGAGTTATGGAATAAAGCATTATTAAAACTGAACTCAAACGGCACAGACGTGCCAGTGCATTGTATGATTAACTATTGGGATATTACATGGCAGAGCCGTGCCAGTGTACTGTATGCTGAACTATTCACATATTACATGGCGACCGTGACTCGGTCTGAGTCTTGCACGGATGGAAGCTGCTGAGCAACATCAACTTTACATGGCCCACTTCTGACACCGACAATACAACAACACCAAGAAGAAGAAAATTAGGCAAACAAATAGAAGAATCACCAGCGGATCCATCGACTTTACACGACTTTAAACGAAAATTGAACGCAGTGACTGCGAGGGACCGCTATACTCACCGTATTGCGACTACACCTGTGCAGCCTGCACCGGTGCCCCAACACAGAAGCAGTAGCAGCCTGTGCAGCCAGCACCGGCCTCGACTAGCGCAACAAGCTAGTCCGGATCAGCGAACCGACAGCGTTTCCAAGAACGCCCACCAATAACATTTTTTTTTAATGCACTGCGATGCATAAAAGTTAAATTTTAAATTTAAAATTGTAAAATTGAGCGGAATAACAACTGCACAATTAGAGTGAGGCCTGTAAAGCCACGCAAATACTAGGCAGGAAAACATGTAAACTAACTTTTTATAATTCCAAACAATATAAACAAACAAACAATTTGATATATGTCAATAGAAACTAATGAAATAAGTAAATTTGTAGAAAATTTTGAAAATTCAGCCAAAATGGGCATTGTTGACGTAAAAACGGTAGACTCGACAGCTAATGTAATAAACAAAGTCGAAGTCGAAAACACCGACCTTAAACTAATAACAATACTTATTGTTATAATTATACCCTTGCAGAGGGTATTATAATTTTGTCGTGAAATGTGTAACGCATAGAAGGAGACATCTCCGACCCCATAAAGTATATATATTCTTGATCAGCATCAACAGCCGAGTCGATATAGCCATGTCCGTCTGTCCGTCTGTCCGTCTGTCTGTTTCTATGCGAACTAGTCCCTCAGTTTTAAAGCTATCTTAATGAAACTTTGCAGAAGTCCCTAATTCTGTTGCACGCAGCACATATGTCAAAACCAGCTGGATCGGACCACTATATCATATAGCTGTCATAGGAACGATCGGTCGAAAATTAAGTTTTTGTATGAAAAAACATTTTGTTTATCAAGATATCTTGACCAAACTCGACATTTATTAGTTTTACTATGCTCCTCATATATATGCAAAATTCTATTAAGATCGGACCACTATATCTTATAGCTGCCATAGGAACGATCGGTCGAAAATTAAGTTTTTGTATGAAAAAACATTTTGTTTGTCAAGATATCTTGACCAAACTCGGCATTTATTAGTTTTACTAAGCTCCTCATATATATGCAAAATCCTATTAAGATCGGACCACTATATCTTATAGCTGCCATAGGAACGATCGGTCGAAAATTAAGTTTTTGTATGAAAAAAACATTTTGTTTGTCAAGATATCTTGACCAAACTCGGCATTTATTAGTTTTACTAAGCTCCTCATATATATGCAAAATCCTATTAAGATCGGACCACTATATCATATAGCCGCCATAGGAACTATCGGTCGAAAATTAAGTTTTTGTATGAAAAAAACATTTTGTTTGTCAAGATATCTTGACCAAACTCGGCATTTATTAGTTTTACTAAGCTCCTCATATATATGCAAAATCCTATTAAGATCGGACCACTATATCATATAGCTGCCATAGGAACGATCTATCGAAAATTAAGTTTTTGTATGAAAAAACATTTTGTTTTTCAAGATATCTTAACCAAACTCGGCATTTATTAGTTTTACTATGCTCCTCATATATATGCAAAATCGTATTAAGATCGGACCACTATATCATATTATTAAGTTTTTGTATGGAGAATTTTTTGTTTTCATGATTTTGCCATTAAACACGGCATTTAAAGATTTCACTATGCTCCCTTCATTTTTGCTAAATCTTATTTACATCGGTTTTTGATTAAAAGCCTTTTTTTTGTTTATCAATATACCTTGACCAAACTCGGCCTTAACCATTTTCTCGGCATTAAAAGGTTGGGTCTGCAAGGGTATTAGATCTTCGGCGTGCCGAAGATAGCCCTTCTTTCTCGTTTTTATTATAATACTAGCGCATCTATTATACAAATTATTTAAGTACCACAACAGATGCATTAAGAAGCGATACCAGAGCCAGGCAAACGACCTGGATAAAATTTAAAATAAAATTACTCGTAATTAGCAACAGTAATTGATTAAAAACATTATTGAGAAAACAAACTAATTAAAATATATGGCTATTTGCTCATTAAATTTATATATATGTTTTTGCAAATTTTATTGGTTATTTTATAAATCTGTCTGCAAAGTAAAATTTTATTCTTATTTCCTGTAAACATTCAAAAATGATATAGACAAACCAAGAATTTTTTTAAAAATGAAATGGAATGGAAAAGATTAATGCCGAATTAATTAATATTAAAGAAAAATTCGACAAATCATACAAGTGTTTAGCACAAAATAGGAATATTTCCAATGAAACTATAGGAAGACATGCAACAACACTAGTTGCATGTTTTAACCAAGCACGATCACTGATACACGACAATAAAGGAAAATTAAATACCCAACATTGGTCGTATGTATCAAGATTTTTAAATAGGTTGAAAACAAACCTAAATAGCATTAAAACAAAATATGCACTAGACATAACTATACCTTCGATTTTGAATACTCCAATATTAGTCGAGGAAGAAACAAACACAGATATAGAGACATTAAGCGATCCTGAAATCGCAAGCGGTTCAGACCAAAATATAAAAGAAGAAGATCTACACGATCTTACGATACCAGCGGTAATCACATTACCCGAGCTATCTGAGTCTGAACAAGAGTTGATAATTGAAGACAAAACTGTAAACATGGCCATGTCACAAGTAGAATTTCTTAAGCTAGCCTCTTCACTCATACCTGAGTTTAGTGGAAAGTCTGAGAATCTACAAAGTTTCATTGATGCTCTTAGTTTAGTGGATTCACTAAAAGGAGCAGTCTAATAAAAACTAAACTCAAAGGCCATGTTCGAAACTTAATCAACAATGAACAAACAATTCTGTCCATAATAGACAAACTAAAAAGCGGTATAAAAGGCGAATCAGCCAAAGCATTATCCGCTAAATTGTTCAATCTGCAGCAAAAGCAAAAGACAGCAAGTCAATATATTCAAGAAGTTGAACAGTTGACAAGGGCTTTGCAATCAGCACATATGATTAACGGTGTATCGCAAGAATATGCCGAAGAACTAAGCCTACAAGTTGCTGTAAAATCTATTATAACAAACAGCACAATTGACGAAGTCAGGTCTGTAATTAAATCACGAAATTTCAATAACATGAGTGATGTTACAACTGTCTTTGTCGATAGCTGCACAGACTCGATAGGACATCCAAACACAGTCCTATATGCTACGCAGCATCAGAGAAATAGATCCAACCGAGGCAATAACCGCGGAAACAACCGCGGAAATTACCAAAATAATGGCAATAGATATTATAATAATAATAATAATGGCAACAATAGACAGAGAGGCCAATATAGAGGAAACTCTAGAGGCCGTGGTAACTCAAACGGAGGCCACAACAACAACAATAACAATAATGTGAGAGTAGCCCAAAATACTTCGGGAAACTCCCAACAGCCCTTAGGTACACAGTAATAGATAGTAAAAAGGTTCATTCGATTAATCTTAGCGTAAATATATTCGTAACATTCACAAATGTAGCTACTGGCAAAAAACTAATATTATTGATAGACACTGGTGCAGATATATCTTTGATTAAAGAAAATTCCGATACTTTCAATGATATAAACATTAATAATAAAGTTAATATTCAGGGAATCAACCAAGCATTGATTCAATCCGAAGGACTAACATCTTTAGAGATACAAACAACTAAATATATAATTCCACACAACTTCCATATTGTCGATTCAACTTTTTCTATACCGTGTGATTGAATTTTAGGCATAGATTTTATTAAAAAATATAATTGTCAATTAGATTTCACACCTTCAAAAGATCTGCTCATAATAAGACCAGATAATCTAAATTATCCCATCTATGTTCCCATAACTAACAGCTCCGGTAATAATACAATAGTGTTACCGGCCAGATCCGAAGTTGTCCGGAAAATCGAGCTAATTTCAAATGAAGATAGCATTCTAATTCCGAACCAGGAAATTCAACCTGGTATATATGCAGCAAACACAGTCGTAACGACTGCAAATGCATTTGTCCGTTTACTAAATACAACTAGTACCGATCAAATGGTTAATATAAATAAGTTAAATTATGAACCATTAGCAAATTATGATATATCCGAAATAAATAATGAAACCAGAACGAACAATGTTATGTCAAAGTTAACTAAAAATTTTCCAAAACTATTTAATAAACAATTAAAAGAACTTTGTTGTCAATATACAGACATATTCGGACTTGAAACCGAACCAATTACAACAAATAATTTTTATAAGCAGAAACTAAGATTAAAAGATGATGAACCTGTATATATAAAAAATTATAGAAATCCTCATAGTCAAAAAGACGAAATTCAAGCTCAAGTCGATAAACTAATTAAAGATGGAATAGTTGAACCATCAGCCTCAGAATATAACAGTCCACTGTTACTAGTACCAAAGAAATCCATAGATAATCAAAAGAAAAAAATGGCGATTAGTAATTGACTATCGCCAAATTAATAAAAAATTACTATCCGATAAATTTCCACTTCCTAGGATCGATGATATCTTAGATCAACTAGGAAGAGCAACATATTTCTCTTGCCTTGACTTAATGTCAGGATTCCATCAAATCGAGCTAGACGAAAACTCTAGAGATATAACATCCTTTTCAACGAGCAATGGCTCTTATCGCTTCACGCGATTGCCATTTGGTTTGAAAATAGCCCCAAATTCATTCCAAAGAATGATGACAATTGCATTCTCTGGACTTGAACCATCACAAGCATTCCTTTATATGGATGACTTAATAGTAATCGGTTGTTCCGAAAAACACATGCTTAACAATTTAATTAGTGTTTTTGACATGTGTAGGAAACACAACTTGAAGCTACATCCTGAAAAATGTTCATTTTTCATGCATGAAGTCACATTTTTGGGACACAAATGCACAGATAAGGGAATCTTACCAGATGACAAAAAGTTTGATGTCATATTAAATTATCCAGTTCCACATGACTCGGATAGCGCTAGACGATTTATAGCATTTTGTAATTACTACAGACGATTCATCAAAAATTTCGCCGATTATTCTAGGCATATAACAAGATTAAATAAAAAGAATGTTCCATTTGAATGGACTGATGAATGTCAAAATGCATATGAATATCTTAAGAAACAATTAATAAAGCCTACTCTGTTACAATATCCAGATTTTACAAAAGAATTTTGTATAATCACAGATGCTAGTAAGCAGGCCTGTGGTGCAGTGCTAACACAAGCCCACAATGGAACTCAACTTCCAGTAGCTTACGCATCGAGAACATTTACCAAAGGAGAAAGTAACAAGAGTACGACGGAACAAGAATTAACAGCTATTTATTGGGCAATCGCGAAATTTAGACCCTATATCTACGGAACTCATTTCATAGTAAAAACAGACCATAGACCACTAACATTTTTGTTTTCAATGACAAACCCCAGTTCTAAATTAACGCGTATGAGACTTGAATTAGAGGAGTATAATTTTACAGTAGAGTACCTAAGAGGCAAAGATAATTTTGTAGCCGATGCATTGTCACGGATAACAATATCTGAACTAAAAGAAATACAAAATAAAATCCTGAAAGTCACTACCTGGTATCAAAGTAGACAAAAATTCTGCGCAGAAAACAATAAAGTAGAGATGCCAAGGCAATCTACTGAAACAGCTTCTCAGCCCAACGTATACGAAGTCATTAATAATGATGAGGTACGTAAAGTAGTGACCTTGCATATAAAAGATATGCTATGTTTCTTTAAACATGGTAAGAAAATTATAGCAAGAATTGATATTGGAGATTTATATACTAATAATGGAAATATTGACTTAGGACAACTATTTCCAAGGCTCGAAAAAAGAAGCCGGTATATTACAAATCAGCCAATTGAAAATGGCACCGTGGGAAAATATCTTTGAAAAAGTTTCAATAGATAATTTCAAAATTATGGGCAATAAAATATTGAACACATTGAGAGTAGCGCTACTCAACCCGGTGACCACATTAACAAATGTTAAAGAGAAAGAAGCTATATTGTCTACACTACATGATGATCCAGTACAAGGAGGTCATACAGGCATTGCAAAAACCTTGGCCAAGGTCAAAAGACATTATTACTGGAAAGGTATGACTCGTGATATAACAGAGTACATCCAGAAATGTCAGAAATGTCAAAAAGCAAAAACAACAACAAATATTAAGACCCCTTTAACAATTACTGAAACCCCGATGAAGGCTTTTGACAGAGTGATAGTGGATACAATTGGTCCACTACCAAAGTCAGAAAAAGGCAATGAATATGCAGTCACGCTCATATGTGACTTGACTAAATATTTAATTGCTATACCTGTCGCAAATAAAAGCGCAGCAACAGTAGCAACAGCAATATTTGAATCTTTTATTCTCAAGTACGGTCCAATGAAGACGTTCATTTCGGACATGGGAACGGAATATAAGAATTCAATTATAAATTATTTGTGCAAATACTTAAAAATAAAGAATATAACATCAACTGCACATCATCATCAAACTGTTGGAACAATAGAAAGAAGCCACAGAACATTTAACGAATATATACGATCCTATATATCAGTAAATAAAACAGACGTATGGCTTCAATATTTTGTTTATTGCTTCAATACAACCCCCTCTATGGCACATAATTATTGTCCATATGAGTTAGTATTTGGAAAGACTAATAATCTACCAAAGTATTTTAACAGCATAAGTAATATAGAACCTATATATAACATAGATGACTACGCTTAAGAAAGTAGGTATAGATTAGAAGTAGCATACAAAAGAGCAAGAAATATGCTCGAATTAAATAAACAGAAAAATAAGGAATTGTATGATTTAAAAACGAGGAACATAACTCTATCAATAGGAGATAAAGTTTTACTAAAAAATGAAGTAGGCCATAAGCTAGATTTTAAATACACAGGGCCCTATAGAGTTGAAAAAATAGAAGATAATGATAATATAGTTATTTCCGGAAATAAGAGTAAAAAACAAACAGTTCATAAAGATATGTTAAAAATTTTTAATTCATAACAGACACAAAAAAATTAAAAAAAAAATAAAAAAAATGAATTATCCAAAGTATGCAAAAATATATATATATAAAAAAAAAAAAAAATACACTAAATACATTATAAATATATTACAATTATAATAAATAAAAAAAAAAAATTTTTTATACAATAAATTTAAGTAAAATAACTACACTTAGTTACGTTATTTTTCAAAAGGAGGGAGATGTAGTATGTGCATATATCGAGGGTACACTGTACCAAGAACTTAGCATAAATATAACAGCAACACTTTGTTGCATTAAATAAACAAAACCAATTCAAGTGAGCGTGAAATATGATCACCCACTTATGAACTACGCTAAGTCAGCATTCCCACGCTGACCGCCAATAACATATATATATATGCACATAAGACTCTCTCGCTCGCTAAGACATATACATATATGCAGCCGCTCCGCTGCTAGCGTAACCGGCAGCGCAGCTACGCGGCCTTAGCCTAAGCACTTATGTACATAGGCTAAGCGTACTCAAGGAGTTATGGAATAAAGCATTATTAAAACTGAACTCAAACGGCACAGACGTGCCAGTGCATTGTATGATTAACTATTGGGATATTACATGGCAGAGCCGTGCCAGTGTACTGTATGCTGAACTATTGACATATTACAGTATTAGGGTTGCTACTGAAAGCATGGTGTGAGACATAGAAGTTAGTGTATTGTGTAGCATTCAGTTTGATATTTAGTGTTAAGTGTCCACTAACAGTACTTAAAGTCAGAGAAGAATGTAAAATGACAAGAGCATGTGTAGTGTGCTAGAGTACGAGGCAAATCTCCTCATTATGAACGTGCCAGTCATAGTGAACAGACGAGCCCATTCCATTTTGTTTTATTTATTCTGTGGCTAAAGGAATGATTATCAAGTGAGTTGCGCTGAAGAGTTCTCATAGTTTGGTGCTTCTAAGGGGCATTGGCGAAAATTCTGTGCAAATTTGAAATACGATAGATTGATAGGCCGTGATGACTCGGAATAGTCTTTGGAGTCTCCATAGAGGCTGACAAATTTAAAATGTACGAAACTGTTCATGCACTAATAAAAGTGCCAGATACAAGTTAGGTAAAGCATTTGAATAATGATAGAGCATTAAGCAACACGGACAAGAATATTCTGCTAGAATTGTTGCAAAACTATGTTGATAAATTTATTGAGGGTATTCCTCAAACCCGAGTAACCACAGGTGAACTTTAATTTCGCTTGCTTGACCCAAATAAAACTGTACAGAGACGTCCGTATAGGCTAAGCATAGAAGAAAAAGAAGTCGTGCGAAATAAAGTAAAAGAATTGTTAGAATCAATTGTCCTACGTCCAAGTTGCTCCCCATTTGCAAGCCCAATGCTGATAATTAGAAAGAAAAATGGAACCGATCGGCTATGTGTGTCGATTATTGGAAAACTTAATGCTAATACCGTCGCTGACAAATATCCACTGACTTTGATTGCTGATCAAATTAACAGATTGCGTGGAGGCAAATATTTCTCTAGTTTACACATGGCAAGTGCCTTTTACCAAGTTCCAATACACCCTGACTCTATCGAGCGCACTGCTTTTGTCACGCCAGAAGGACAATATAAATTTTTTGGCCATGCCATTTGGATTGAAAAATGCTTCCTCGATTTTTCAGCGCGCAATCGTTAGATCATTGGGTTATTTGGCTCAAACGTATGCCATTGCCTATATAGATGACGTGCTAATTGTAGCGAAGACAAAGGAGGAGGCATTTGAAAGGCTACAAGCGATCTTGGAAAACTTGTCTCGAGCTGGATTTTCCTTTAATATTACAAAGTGCTCATTCTTGAAAACGAGCCGGAATATGAGGAAATTCGTCAAAAATCATATCAATTTTAAATAAGGATTCCGTTTTGACAATTTTCGATCCAATGAAGCCAATTGAACTACACACGGACGCAAGTTCTATTGGATATGGTGACATTTTTATTGAATATTACAGCAAATGTACGACAATTGCTGAAGCAAAATATCACTCGTACGAGCTTGAAACCCTGGCGGTTTATAACGCAGTAAGACACTTCCGCCATTATTTATATGGTCAAAAATTTATTGTGCATACAGATTGCAACTCTCTTAAAGCAAGTATCAAAAAAATTGACCTTACCCCAAGGGTACATCGATGGTGGGCATATCTTCAATCATTCGATTTCAGTATTGAATATAGGAAGGGAGAACGCATGTTGCATGCCGATTTTTTCTCGCGCAATCCATTGCCCATTGACTATAAATCCTCAGCGAAAATGGTTGAAATAAAACTAGTTGAGATAACTGACGATTGGCTTCTAGCCGAACAGAAACGAAATTCTGACATTACTTCCATAATCTCAGAATTGCGGAATCATGAGATGGGAGAAGCTATCTCAGCGACGTACGAATTACGAGCAGGAGTGTTCTATCGAAAGATTCAAAGAAATGGCAGTACAAAATGTTTGCCAACTACTGGTTTCAGAAGATGTCTAAATATGTGAGAAAGTTTATAGAAAATTGCATTACTTGTAAAATGTCAAAACCGCCATCTGGCAAGCCACAAATAGAAACGCACCCGATTCCTAAAGATGACATTCCCTGGCACACTAAGAATTAACTGATTAGGGTGGAAGAAAACTCTACACAAAATGTTGCCAACTACTGGTTTGAGAAGATGTCAAAATATGTAAGAAAGTTTATAGAAAATTGCATTACTTGTAAAATGTCAAAACCTCCATCTGGCAAGCCACAAATGGAAACGCACCCGATTCCTAAAGATGACATTCCCTGGCAGACTGTGCATATTGACATAACCGGTAAGTTAAGTGGCAACAACGACTTGAAAGAGTATATCTTAGTTTAAGTTGATGCGTTCACAAAGTTCGTTCACCTCCAACATACGCTGAACCTTGATACGGAAAACTGCAAGAAGGCAGTCACAGTCAATAGCCTGATGCACTATTCGGAGTGCCGGCACGCATCATAGCTGATCAGGGAAGATTTTTGCCAGCACCAGGTTTAGGGAATTTTGTTCTTCACAGAAGATAGGTTTACACCTGTTTGCGACGGGCGTCAGTCGAGCAAACGGTCAAGTAGAGCGTGTCATGAGCGCCTTAAAGAGCATGCTAACAGCGGTCGAGAGTAGTCAGCGATCCTGGCAAGACGCTTTAAAGGACATACAGCTGGCAATAAATTGCACGACAAACAGTGTAACGAAATATAGTCCGTTAGAATTGTTAATCGGCAAAGAAGCAAAGCCGTTAGGAATGATAACAATAGCAATAAGAGCACAAGCCAAAGACAATATTGTGAATAACGCAAAATATGATAAGGCTAGGTTCGACATAAACAAAGCAAAGATTGTAAAGCATTAGCTTGGTGATCATGTCCTACTCAAGAGGGAACAGCGAAATCAAACGAAGTTGGGACCTTTCGAGATAATTAAAATACTTTATAGAGACAGGTATTTATTAAAGTCATTGACGAGTAAACTCACGTTTAAGTATGCGCATGAGCATTTGCGAAGTATTAGATGATGAGTGTGACAATGTTGAGGGTATTGGTCAAGACACTGTGGCACTGAGAGAGAGAGCGGTTGGGCTCATACACGATGGCTAAGATCGCACCACAATAGTCACGCCGTGCACAAGTGTATGATCATGGCGTGCTGAAGCGGGTGATATTGTGGCGGGCGTCAGAGGTTGAAAGACCTGTATGGATCCGCTCCATGTTATCGTTGCTGGGCAGCAAGAGCCTATAGACGTGTGATGACAGAACAACAACACAAAATAATATAAGAAAAGAAAATCTACAATGACCGATGATACTGCTGTTTGTAAAGTGAAATTTAAAGTAAATAAATGACTAATAAATTTTATCCAACAATTCTGAGTATGCATGATCCAAACGAAATGTACACAGTGTCGTATATCAAACAAATTATCGAGACTATTATTTTATATCGATTAAGTGCTAATAATAAACATAGAATATAATAGAAGGTATTGTTATTCAATATTACTGTCTCATTTGTATTAGGGTTGCTATTGAAAGCATGGTGTGAGACATAGAAGTTAGTCTCTGCCGAGCTAGGCCCGAGAGTGTTGTGTAGCATTCAGTTTGATATTTAGTGTTAAGTGTTCACTAACAGTACTTAAAGTCAGAGAAAAATGTTAAATGACAAGAGCATGTGTAGTGTGCGTGTACGTGCCAGTCATAGTGAACAGACGTGCTCTGCTCTTCAAAATAATATTTTTGGGTCTATAACGACACTCGGGACTTGCTGTACTGCGAGTATGCCTAATTGTAAAGGAAGCGATTTCTCTGATCCGACATACATATATTCACAACTTTCTCTATTTCAGAAGAATTAAAAATTATTTATTTTTTTTAACAGAATAAATATCTAATATATTAATATAAATACACCTCTCTTTTTATACCCTGAACCCATTAAAAATGGGTAAAAGAGGTATAATGTTTTTGTGCAAAATGCAAATGTATGTAACAGGCAGAAGGAAGCATCTCCGACCCCATAAAGTATTTATATTCTTGATCAGCATCAATAGCCGAGTCGATCTAGCCATGTCCGTCTGCCCGTCCGTCCGTCCGTTTCCGATAATCGATAACTTACTCCGTTTCCAAGTAATCGATAAAAATCGATATCGACATCCTGTTTTTTTATCAAATTTTGGGTAACAAATAAGGCTACACTCACCAAACATGATATGTTGCTTCTAGAATATTATATATATGCCAAGTATCTTTCATTTTATACCTATCGCCACCTCCCCGCTACCACCTCAAAGAGGGTTCAAGGTATTCCCTAGTCGGGAGCTCCCGACTAGAACCTCTTACTTGTTTTTATTAAATACGCTACAATTTCCATTTCTCTCTATTGCATAAAAAATGCAAATGATACATATATAGATATATATAGATACATACTCTATTATATGTTGTTAAAATTCAGTCATCTGTTTAACTGCTAACAGGGCAGTCAGCCTATATATCAGCTATTCATAACAGGCTGCTTAAATCCTATAGACCGTTTAACTGCTATAAATCCGAATAACAGATTAGTTACTGTTCTAAAACTGTATAGCAGATCAGAAAAATAGATGAGAATTTACTAACGGAATTATTAATAACTAGAAATGCCTAGAACAAAATTTCAAAGTATTAAATTAAGTAAAGCTGAATCCGCTTTATAACTGGAAGAAACATTAAAGCCCATAACAGCACCATTGCAGAAACCGTTTACTTTAGTAACAAATTAAATAATACATATTTGAAACCGAAGAAAGAAGGGCAGTCATACTCGCCACTTATTTCAAATACTGGAATTAAGTCAAGTTAGATACTTCGCTTTTTAGACGACGCAAACTAGATGATAAGAATGATTATGATGATGATGATGATGATGATTTTATTGATGCTAATACGAGAATCAATAAGACTGATGACTATGATGATGCGGATGATGATGATGATGATGATATTAATGATAATACAGTTAATCAAACTTCTGCTCACAGAAAACATAACAAGCCTGATGGACAACTTAAAAGGAAATCGTTCGAAAAAATATTTAAATATAATAAAACATCTTTTTCCAAAATGATCTCAAAAATTTCTAGTAGTGGTGTAATGAAGGTCAATACAAACGAACAAAACTATATTTACTGGCGTGATCCTAATGAAATTGTTGACCGATTAAAGCTTCTAATCGCCTCACAAACAGCTGGTCATAGTAATCATATCAATGAGATAATTTCAATAGTTGAAGAACTTCGGGAAGCAAAAACTATTGAATAAATGAAAAAAAAGTATCGGCAAGGATTGACTGTTGACAATAAACTTTATGTCCAAAATATATTATACAAATCAAAAGAGGATTTGGATCTTCTCATACATAATAATAACGATTTTTCGAAAACTTGAAGAGAATCAAAAAACTACTTGTATACGTATATTAATAGTGAAAAAGTGAATTTAGAGACTATCTTATAATTGAATATGTTAGATTGAAGAGTATAAATACAAATAGCTTTAATGAATTTAAGTCGTTTTTACTTACATATATGAATAGTGAAAATATTGCGATGAGAGACTATACTAACAAAGAAAATGGCAAAATTATAGAGTCAATTGCATTGTTGAACTATTATAAATATAATATATATTCAATGGTTTAGTGGTTCACAACATGTCCGAAGACAAGTTTGGTCCCTTTTCAAGTGATAAATACAATACTGGGAATTTTTAGAAAAATGGTCCTAAATTCTTGGGGCTGTTTATGGATATCGATCAAAACATTGATATCCTGGGTAAACGTCTTAAAAACGTTGGGAACCCGATTCAAGGAAAGGACGCAGTTAACTATCGTTTTTTGCAAACGCTTGTGCAAACGCTCATTAGAAAAGAAAACTTAAATCTAGAGAAGATTATAATCACTCAGTCTACGAATAGCCAGAAGAAACTAAAAGAATACTGTGTATAAATAATAGCTGAACTAAATGAAACAAATAAGAGGTTCTAGTCGGAAGCTCCCGACTAGGGTTACCCTCAGATCTTATATACAAGCGCCATATGCAGTCATGCTTACGTCGCAATAATCATGTATTTCATAATTTGCTAGAGGTGCCATAGAAAATAGTGGAAATTTCAGACTACGAACGAATAAGAGTTGTGACGTGTGCTGAACTCAAACTGAATGCAATGACCAGTTGACCTTCTCCTTCCACAGTGCTTGAAGAAAAATCTTCAGTTTGGTGATGATGGGTGAGATTAATCCCAGCGGATCGTAGAATCGGGCAATCGTTTCGTCCCAGAGCCTTTGGGTATTATTCAACTCGGTAGAATCACCCCCATAGATCAAATCGTCGACATAGCAGTCCCTGCGTATGATCTTGGCAGCCAGCGGGAAATTGTGCTCCTCGTCGTAGGTAAGCTGTTGCATCGTATGGATGGCTAGAAATGCAGCAGGCTTAGTTCCGTATGTAACCGTATCCAAAGAGTATGTTTTAATCCGGTCTTAAGGATTTTCGCGCCATAAGATGCATTGCAGGAACTGGAGGTCTGGAGGTGTTATGCGCACGCAACGATACATCTTGCAGATGTCACCGCAGACTGCAACCTTTCTAAGATCCTTGCGTTCATACATACGGCCAGACGAACAGACAGACGGACATGGCAATATCGACTCGGCTGTTGATGCTGATCAAGAAGTTATATACTTTATGGGGTCGGAGATGCTTCTTTTTGATTGTTACATTAAGCCCTTTTTACCTATTTTCAATGGGTTCAGGGTATAAAAATAGCTATTCTAGAGGATTGAAATACTATACTACTCCAAAAAGTGTATTAAAGAATGTAGGAATGCAAATTGAAGGCGAGAAAATCCATGATCATTGGCAGGCAGATTTGGTGGAAATGGGAAATTATACATCATTAAACATCAAATAACAATGTTTGATTCCTGTTAACGGATATAAATGTGTTGTATACATTTTCCAATTTCCGTGGGGTGTAGCACTCATAAGCAAAAATGCTCAATTGTATAGTAGTCTTAAGAATTTACAAAATGATGATGCAAAAGAATTTTTTAATAAGAACTTTAACTTAATTAATAAATTTAATATTAATCATTACGCAACATATAGTGGGTTAAAAGCCTCAATAGTTGAACGATTCAATAGAACGCTCAAAGATATGATGTGGAAAGAATTTAGTGCTAATAGTATATATCAATGGATTTTAATTTATCAAGACCTAATTGATGAATATAATACAAGATATCATCGAACGGTCAAAATATCACCAATCAAAGTAAGTTAATCGGATGAAAAGGAGTTGTTAAGCACCGTCTACATCAAAAAATTTACCGGATCACGATTTCATGTTGGTGATAATGTACGCATTAGCAAGTATGAACATATCTTTGAGAAGGGATATACTCCGAATTGGACACAGGAATTTTATTTTTAATTATATTAGAAGACTATCAAGGAACGGAACTTAAAAGAGGACTCTATTCTCACGAATTAAAGAAAACTCGCTTGTTGAGAAGATTGGGGTTCTGTGATGAGCACAACTCCTATGTAAAAAAAATAAAGTTGTATAAAATTATATATATACTAGCGGATATATCCCGGCCTTGCCCTTGGCACGTATGTTATAAAATCAATGTTCTCAAAAAGCTTTGAAAATGATTTTGAAACTTGCACTGTTGCAAGTGGAATTTACCAAATCGCTGAAACACGTAGAGCTTTGAAAATAAGTTTGATGTAAATCGGACAAAACTTAAAATTCACCAAAAAAATCTTTGTGATGATCTGTCCACCGAAGGAGTTTACATTTTACGAAATATGTGAAACACGTCTCAAATGATTTTTCATATAGATCCTTGGAAATGAATTTTAGGTCGAAACGTCATCCACCAAATCTTTGACCCCCATTAATACCAAGGAGGGATGGATTTTCCAAAAAGTGCGAAACGCCCCCAAATAAATTTGAACAAAGAACTTTGAAATTGAGTTTGAGGCCGATCGGATGGTAAACAAAAAAGTTACATACAAACGTTTTTCGCGATTTTTCCATACATGCGGGTGGAATTTCCCGAAACCCCGTCTTAACGTGCACCTTCATCACATAATGTAACTGCAGTAAAAATTTCAGCTTCCTAGCTCTTACGGTTTGGGCTGTGCGTTGATCACCAATCACTCAGTCAGTCAGTCAGTCAGTCAGTCAGGACAAACATTTATGTATATTGAGATATATCATTTTTCAAATAATAAATAAGATCGTAATCATTTAATAATCATTTAAATGTAAATCTTTGTTATAATGTGAAATAAAAATGAAAAATAAAGAATTTATTATGAAATTTTTTTTTTTATACCCTGAACCCATTAAAAATGGGTAAAAGGGGTATAATGTTTTTGTGCAAAATTCAAATGTATGTAACAGGCAGAAGGAAGCATCTCCGACCCCATAAAGTTTATATATTCTTGGTCAGCATCAAGAGCCGAGTCGATCTAGCCATGCTGTCTGTCCGTCCGTCCGTCCGTCCGTATGTCGCAAGGAACGCAAGGATCTCAGAACCTATAAGAGCTAGAGACGTAGGTGCTCCTAGTTCCTACGCAGATCGAGTTTGTTTCCGATAATCGATAACTTATTCCGTTTCCAAGTAATCGATAAAAATCGATATCGACATCCTGTTTTTTTATTAAATTGTGTAAATAATAAGAGCTAGACTCTCCAAACATGATATGTTGCTTCTAGAATATTATATATATGCCAAGTATCTTTCATTTTATACCTATCGCCACCTCCCCTCTAACACCGCAGAGCTATAAATCAAGTTAATAACCCAACTTATATTGCCAACCAATCTAAGCCACAATTTTAATGCAATTGACTTTTTGAGAATACATAAATATTCTATGGTACAATAATATATACTGAAGAAAATTTCATTAAGATCGGTTAGAGAAAACCAAAGTTATATGTAACTGTGCAATTGGATGGCACAGCTAGCGAAAACATCAAGAATTTGTGTACACACACACATTCATGCGCGTCTGCTTCGCATTCTATCGCATTTTAACAGCATTGTAATTGCGACTTTTTTCTGCAATGCTATTTTAGTTCGTTTTTTTCTCAATAATACTTAATTATTGGTGTGGCTGTTGAGTAGAGGCATAGCAAGTGTTGCGGTTTGTCGCGAGTTCGAGCCCTACTGGGAAACTATGTTTTTTTTTTTTTGGTTTGTCTGTTGAGTAGAGTCGTCAGCAAGTAATACGGTCAGTTGCGAGTTCGAACCTTGCCAAGGGAACTTTTTTTTTTTTTAATTAATCTTTATTACTTTAAACGAGCGCGATGCGCGAACTGCATTTGTTGTTGGAATGGGAGGGTTCAGGGTATTCCCTAGTCGGGAACTCCCGACTAGAAACTCTTACTTGTTTTTATGTGGAGTTATGACTGTGTTTGGGTTATAGATATGATAAAAAGAATTTTGCAATCATTATTATTTAATCGTTGGCTCTGAAAATATTAAGAGAACTCATCTATTTAAATATTATATATTAATTATAGTAGCTTAATGTGTTGGCGCAGATCCGCGCATTGAATAAATGAAAATGAAAATGAATCATTAAGTCTAGTGTAAATTAGGTTTAGGGCGGAGCGAGAGCGCAATAAAGCTTTATCACTCCCTTTGTAGCAAATTCGCCTCGCTTCACCGCCTTAGCGTAATGTACGCTTAAGTTCAGTTGTCGAATTATATCAATGCAATACGCGCTTAACCGCATGTCAATCTTTTAAAGCCACCACAAGTTTTAACTGGTTTAATTATATAAACTAATATAATTTTTCATGGCGCCCCCGGATGGACTCTTTTAAAAGATGATTGTGTGTATAAAACAAACTCAAGTGGTTTAACTGCACAGCTGTGGCCCGCGAGTGAAATGAAATTGAAAATAAAAACGAGAGAGAAGGGCTATCTTCGGCACACCGAAGATCTAATACCCTTGCAGACCCAACCTTTTAAAAATGGTCATAATGCTTTGCCCGTAATTAAGAAGCACAGGGAAAATAGTTAATGCAGAGTTTGGTCAATGACCGATCTTCCTATGGCAGATATATTATATAGTAGTCCAATGTAAATAAGATTTTGCAAAAATGAAAGGAGCATAGTGAGGGTTTTCATACAACAACTTAATTTTTGATCGATCGTTTCTATGGCAGCTATATGATAAAGTATTCCGATCTTAATAGGATTTTGCATATATATGAGAAGCATAGTAAAACTATTAAATGCCGTGTTTGGTAAAGAAGTCTTGATAAACAACATTTTATTTCATACAACAACTTCATTTTCGACCTATTGTTCCTATGCCAGCTATATGATATAGTGTTCCGCTCTTAAGAGGATTTTGCATATATATGCGGAGCATAGTAAAACTAAAAAATGCCGAGTTTGATCAAGATATCTTGATAAACAAAATGTTTTTCAAACAAGATCCTACTTTTCGACCGATCGTTCCTATAGCAGCTATATGATATAGTTGTCCTATCCAGCTGGCTGTGTGCAGCAGAACTAGTTCGCATAGAAACAGACATACGGACTTGGCTGTTGATACTGTTGTTACTGATCAAGAATATACAGTCTGTCAAGAATGAGTTTACACATTGACTAAAAATGCAAAATTTTAAGCTTATAACAATGAGAATGCACTATTTATTTCACTATATTGTTTTATTTTTTTTTTAATATGTTAACTTATCCCTCTTACTTAAATATGTAACAAAAAAGGTCAAATTAGGTAGCAAATTCAACGAAGTAAAACAAAAAAAGAAGTAACTCTACATTTTTTAGGTGTCAAGAAACTCTACACAAATAATAAAAAGTGACTTTATACTTAATTTATAGGGAAAAAAATTATTGAAATTAAAGTTTAATATTTAGTATGTCCACCCTTAGCATTAATGACACATTGTAGTCGGGTTTTCATTGAGTGGATTAATTTTTTGAAGTCATAATTTGTTGGTAACTTTTGCCACTCATCTAAAATGAAGGCTTTAAGTTCCGACCTAGTTGTTGGCTGCCTTTTAGCCACTTTTTTCTTCAGAAAACACCATACATTTTCTATGGGATTTAAGTCTGGACTCTGAGCAGGTGTATCCATCACTTTTCCACAGTTAAAGAAAAGCCACATGCGCACCATATTCGCTTTGTGCTTAGGGTCATTGTCTTGATAAAATTTAAAACATGGCTTGTTATCTCTTATGAGCCCAAATTTAAGAGCACTGTTCCACAAGTGACTTTTCAAAATATTGAGATATTGATGCGCATCCATAGTGGTCTCAATAAATGCTAAGTCTCCCACTCCACTGCTTGAAATGCACCCCCAAATCATCACCGACAATTTTCCAAATTTAACAGTGGGTATTATGTTCTGTTTTTCCAACGAAGTTAACGGCTTCCGCCATACTCTACTAGGCCCATCATTGTAGTAAAGCATCATTTTTGTTTCATCACAAAATATGACGTTGTCCCAATAATCAATTGGATAAGAAATGTGCATATAGGCGAATCACAATCGTTTTTCAATGTTTATTTTAGAAAGGAGCGGTTTCTTGCGCGCAGCTCTTGACTTGTAATTATTGCGAATTATGGCTTGCCTTACTGTTTCATGAGAAACCGCAACATCAAATTCATCCTTCAGCTCCCTGGCCAGAGCCCTGGTTGAGATCTGCGGATTTAGAGCCACCTTCCTCATCATTAAACGCTCTGTACGCTCCGCTATTTTAGGCTTAGGTCCACCTCCACTTTTGGGTTCCAACGTACCTTCATTTTCAATGCGGTTTAAGACGTTGTATATAGTCTTCCGTGTAACAGAAAATATTGCTGATAGCTCAAGCACACTTTTTCCCATCTGGTGGTTATAGAATATTAGCTGGACAACTTCAAATGATAATCTTTTGCCTGGCATCTTTTAAAAATCAAAAAGCTTCTCAAAGCACGTGATATCATCAAAAATAATCGCCGAATGAAAATGAAATGCATTGAAAACAATGCAAAGCAAAGAATAGATAACGGTAAATGCACCGTTGTTCTTGGAATATTGAAAAAAAGGGAGAAGGAAAAGAATGTGTAAAGAGTTTCTTGACAGTAGTCAAACTGAGTCATTTTTGTATTTGTGTTTTTTTTGTTTTTGTTATTGTTAAAATTTCATTTTGATGTTACTGTTTCATTAAAAATAGCACCACTAACTATAAATTCACAAAAGCAAGTTAAAAATGTCAGGCGGGTGTTCATATTTTTAGTCTAATAGATGAAAAAGTATATTTTTATTCAATGTGTAAACTCATTCTTGACAGACTGTATATACTTTATGGGGTCAGAGATGTCTTCATCTATGCGTTACACATTTCACGACAAAATTATAATACCCTCCGCAAGGGTATAATAAATTCTACTCGGCCGAAAATAATAAAATAATAATAAATCTGTCCTGCTGCCATTGTTGGGTTGCCAAGGAAAGTAGCTTCCAAAGTGGAAAGTCCGGAACACCAAGTAGTGTGCTAAAAATTGAAAGCCTAACTCTATTGGTTTGGTTGCGCTAATGAACCCAACGCTTTCAGTTCTTGGCACATATGTAAAGTAGTTGAGCATAATTAAAATTTGTATTCACTTACTAACCGCCTTGGAGATTCCTACATATAATTTAGTATTTGATAATTAGTGTTAAAAATTAATTGTCACTACAATTTAATATCGCTTAGCTTTGTCGTTCTCCCCTTCTTGCCATCACTCGCAACCACTTTAAATTATACAGTTGTCCGAGACCAAGCGCTTGTATATAAGTGCAGTACACGCATACATATACGTACAACGCATGCCAGCCGCAGCCCGTTTATTTTTCGTTCCGCTTTGTGCTAAGCGGTGGCTGTGCAATTGCAATACCACTATCCTACCTACCATACCGGGCCGCAGCCTCGTGCTACCTATTCTAGCGGGCCGGAGACTCGCACTACACTATCGGGCCTTGGCCATGCACCAACTGCACTATCGGGCCTCGGCCACGCACCAACTACGCTATCGGGCCTTGGCCACGCACCAACTACACTACCGGGCCTTGGCCACGCACCAACTACACTGCCCCCCCTAGGTTAGGGTGAACATCGGCGATTTCCGATGTTTAGCACAAGTATCACCGCCCGAGAATACAAAGATTAGCACTTCATTTAATTTAATTATTGCGACTGCATTAACTTTATTTCGTTATGTTTTACCCTAGTGAACTTCCTAGCCTAAGGCCCTGCCGCACTGTCTTGGAGCCCTAGCGCTTCGCTGTACGCTTCACCTTTCTCAGCACGTCTACTCACCATGATCGTTATTCCAAAAGTGCCGGCTCGCTCGCTAGCGAGCCATGCGCTTGCCTCGGTTGGTCAACTTCGCCGCGAGCTTTCGCAAATTCGCCTCGGAGCTTTCGCTCTTCGCCGCCGAATTGAAGCTGCGCTCTCGAAGGCAGTGCAGCTGCGGCCGGCGGTTAAATTCAAACTTGTCTCCTTGCCCTTAACTTATTACTAATACAATGCTTATATACTATACAATGCTTATGATATACTATATATATATATAATTATGAACTGTGGGGCGGCTACCCTAGTGGCCGCCTCACACCCCCCCTACTTCGACGACGATACCGTCGCTTCCTCGGCGGCATTTATGGTGACGACTTCCTCGACTAACTTACAACTTATTCGTTGTTTATGTTATTCCCTGCCTTCACAGTGCAGCTCACATTATACTAAGCCTATTCTGATAACGCTATTCATTTGTGACTACTAAACTAAATTTAGTACAATGGTTAAGTTGGGCGACGGGTGTCGCTCGCACTCTCCGCCTGCTCGTGGGCACCCCTGTGCCCGGGGTCTTCCCCTTCGTCATCCGTCGTCTCTCTGTGGAATGATGGTTCCAGCTGCGAGATGTTGGCCACCCTCTTCTTATGTTCGCCCGGTTTCACCAGGTGCCCAATATTGGGGGATTTGAATTGGCTGACCCTATTGGGGCTGTCAAACTTAGGTGCCAACTTCGCTGCGAAACCGTCGGCGGCGTTGGATAGCTGGCGCTGTCTTAACAGGACCATCGAGTCCAACAATGGCCGCCGCTCTCGTCTCCTCAAGTTATAATGTCTGCCCTGGTCCTTCGATGCGCGCTGGAGATTGCTGTGAACGATATAAAAGATTTCTTTTAACCTATCCGCCTTTGTCCTAGGGTCGAACGCACTAGTTGCGGACCCCGGAGTTACCTGATCGTACAGAGCGGCGGGCAACCGCGACTCCCTACCCTGCACCAGGAAAGCGGGACTAAATCCGGTCGAATCCGACACGCTTGTATTGACAGCCAGCGATATCTCGGGCAAGAGCTCGTCCCACGAACTCTGGTGGCCCTCGATAAATTGCGCTATCATGGTCTTCATGGTCCTGTTGGTCCTCTCGGTAGGATTTTCTTGTGGACAGTAAGGGGCGGTGTACTGGATCTCTACACCCAAGGACTCCAGAAAAGTCTTGAAACTCCGGGTTGTGAATTGAACCCCGTTGTCACACACGAACTTTTTGGGCACCCCGAATCGGCTCAAAATCCTCTCCCGGAAGGGGAACCAGCTCCACCCATTTCGAGAAAGCATCATAGAACACCAGTAACATGGTGTTGCCATGTTTCGACCGTGGAAGGGGCCCGACGAAATCCGCGCAAAGTATTGCCATCGGCTCTGCCACCTGCCTCGTCCAGCCGGTTTAAGTTGCTCGCTCTTGAACTTTTGGCAGGTTTGGCAACACTTCACGTACTTGGCGGCGTCACGGAACATACCCGGCCAGTAGTACCTTTGGGCTAATATACCCTCGGCCATTGACGACTGGCCACACATAGCTGGCCCAAATGCCTATATAGCTGCCCATTTTCTTCGGTGTAGTCCGGGAACTTGGCTGGCTCTTCGGCGATCCTGGCACACATACTCGCGACCCATTTCCAGGGTGGCTCGACCACCACTGCTTGCTGACAGGTCTCTAGAGGATGCCTTGATAGTGCGTCGGCCACGACGTTGAGCTTCCCTTGTCGGTAGTGAACGACAAATTGGAATTGTTGCAGTTCCAATGCCCATCACGCGATCCTTCGATTGAATTAAGCCACTTGAGTAGCAGATGGTCCGTTATCACTTCGAACCGGAACCCTTCTAGTTAGCAACGCAACTTCCGTATCAACCAAACGATTGCCAGGCACTCTTTCTCGGTGGCGGAATAGTTCACTTCGGCCTTCAGCAACTTTCTGCTCGCGTACGCTATAACCCGCTCCTGCCCTTCTATCGTCTGCGTCAGCACTACGCCGAGACCGTACTCGCTCGCGTCAGTCTGTAGGACGAATCTGATGGAAAAGTCTGGATAAGCCAACACAGGGGCAGTCGTCAAGCTGTCCTTCAATTGACGCAATGCCTCCTCCTGTTCTTGATCCCATGCCCATTTCCGCCCCTTCTTTAAGAGCGCTGTTGGCGGCTGTACCTGAGTCGCGAAGTTGGGAATGAAGCGCCTGTACCATGACGCCATCCCGAGACACTGCCGTAACTCCTTACAATTTGTCGGGGCCCTCAGGTTACGTATCGCCTCCACCTTCTCTGGATCGGTACGTATTCTTTCCCCACAAATGACATGTCCTAAGTAGACCAACCTCTCACGGAAGAAACTGCACTTCTTCCTGTTCAGGCTGAGATTAGCCGCCCTTAACCGGCGGAACACCTCCCTCAAGTTCTCTACATGCTGATCCTTCGTTGCCCCTATTACCACGATGTCGTCTAGGTAGGCGAACGCATGAGGCTCCATCTCCGGCCCTATGACCGTGTCTAAGGCTCGCTGAAAGGTCGCACACGCCGAGTGTAAACCAAATGGCATGGAAAACACCTCTTCCGGGGACTGTGAACGCCGTACATTCCCGACTATCGAATGCCATCGGTATCTGCCAGTACCCGTGCTTCAAATCCAGAGTGGAGATGAACCGGGCGTGACGCAACCGCTCAAGGATGTGATTAATCCTGGGAACAGGATAAGCATCTGGGAGTTGTCGATAGTCGATACACATGCGCCACTCGCCAGTCTTCTTCTTGACTAAGACGATTGGGGCGCTGTGTGGACTACAATTGCCTGGATCAGCTCGTCCACCTGTTCATCAATCACCCTTTGCATGGCCAGGTTCTTCGGGTAGTATCTCTGTTTCAATGGCTTATCATCCTTAAGCCTGATCCTGTGCTCCGCGATGTGCGAGACTCCCTGCAGCCCCTCGAAGAGTGTCAGTTCCGACTCCAGGAACTTCCTGTGTTCCGGATCCGAACGGATCCGATCTGCCCTCGCAGGTCTACGCGCCAACTTTTGGGCTCCTCAAGCTCTCGGTCCAATCCCGAGTGAGACCCATCTTTCGCTTCCTTTCCTTTTTTGTTTTGTGTTTTTCCGTTTATTTTACCGATTTGACCTAAAAAAAATAACAAAAAACGAGAAAGAAGGGCTATCTTCGGCATGCCGAAGATCTAATACCCTTGCAGACCCAACCTTTTAATGCCGAGAAAATGGTTAAGGCCGAGTTTGGTCAAGGTATATTGATAAACAAAAAAAAGGCTTTTAATCAAAAACCGATGTAAATAAGATTTTGGAAAAATGAAGGGAGCATAGTGAAATCTTTAAATGCCGTGCTTAATCGCAAAATCATGAAAAACAAAAAATGCTCCATACAAAAACTTGATAATATGATATAGTGGTCCGATCATAATAGGATTTTGTATATATATGAGGAGAATAGTAAACTAATAAATGCCGAGTTTGGTCAAGATATCTTGATAAACAAAATTTTTTTCATACAAGATCCTACTTTTCGACAGATCGTTCCTATGGCAGCTATATGATATAGTGGTCCGATCTTAATAGGATTTCGCCTATATATGAGGAGTACAGTAATACTAATAAATGCCGGGTTTGGTCAAGATATCTTGATAAACAAAATTTTTTTCATACAAAAACTTAATTTTCGACCGATCGTTCCTATGGCAGCTATATGATATAGTGGTCCGATCTTAATAGGATTTTGCATATATATGAGGAGCAATGCCCCTGTAATTTTGTATATCAGACTTTCCACCTTTCTTGTGGAGAGGTATGACATAAGATTCTTTTCAAAGAGATGGAAAGACTGAAGTTTCAAGGGATAGATTAAAAAGCCTTAGCAATGGACGAAGAAGGGAAGAACTACACTTCTTGAGAAGTCAACTAGGAACAACGTCAGGCCCAAGAGAGTAAGAAAATTTTAAAGAATTTAAAGCAGAAAGAATAGAGGACTGGGAAATAACAGGAGCAGGTATAGATGCGGATGAAGTAATATTGTGATGGTAAGAATTATTATTTTTAGGATAGACGGAAGAGTAAGTTGATTGGAGAAAATTAGTAAAGAGGTTAGCAGAATCGGAATCATTGCTAGCTTTATCTATCCCGAGAGAAAAAGAAGATGGCAGACTTGAAGATGCACGCTTCAAGCTTACAAAATTATAAAACTGGCTCGGGTTTTGGGTAAAAAGCCTTTTGCAACGAAAGAGATAGTTCTCATAGCACTGAGAATTAAGAAAAAAGAAGTTCGACTTGGCTATGGAATATTTGGCCAAGTCAATACTCGAACCAGACCTTTTAAACTTTGTAAAATATTTAGACTTAATATTTTGTAGGTTTGATAGTCTGTGAGTGAGCCAGCTTTAAAGAAGCAATTGAGGGAATTGTATTAGAAATGCAATCATCTAAGATGGAGTTCAGGGTATTATAAAAAAGATTAATAGCAATATTCATATCAACCGCGTCATATAAAAAAGACCAATCGATTGCATAACTACGTTGATTAAGCAAGGGCCTTGACACATTAGAAATAAGGTAGTCGTTAACAAATACAAGGTCAAGTGTTCTATCAAATGATTACAAATTGATTTGATTTAAAATAACGAAAGATCAAGCATGCAGTCTATAAAATCATGCTGTGCTGAGGGCACTAGATAATTTTTGGCAGTAAATAATGACCAAGAGATGTTCGGATATATAGGTCATTCTCACGGTGTTATTAGCCAGTCCGGCCAGCTGTGCCCCTTTTCACAGCTAATTTTGTCAGTGGCGCTATTAGAGTCTACATCTAAGAAGAAGGGAGATAGTAGGAAAAAAGTGTTCTTAAGTATAACTAAAAATAATCTTAATTTGCTTTATTATTTAAGAAAATACAATAAATAGGGAAAAAGAAAGAAAGGAGTTATTAATAGAGTAAAGGAATTTAAACAAGATATAAAGAATGTTAGGTAGATAGGATAGAGAGATAGAAATGGGAAATCACCGATCCGGTGGGGGAAAATTTATAGCCGGTCCGGCAAGCTATGCCCTTGATCATAGGAGCATAGGGAATGGTCAGTGACTTTCCGAAGGTATCCTGAAAGCAACGATTTTATTAGGGGTAGACAGGGTTCGGTAGAAAAAACGTGATGTGCACTATTATAATTTTTACATAGCACGCGAAAAGGATTGCGCGTGGCGTGGTCAGTTATGCACGTAGATAGGAATAAGGGGCGATAATTTCTAGTTGGTCTAGCCGGAACAGAGAATTGAAGACGCTCTAGCAGAAAAGGTGAATCTATATCGCCAACAATCAACTTATATAGGAAAACAACACCGAGAATTGTCCTACGGTTGATTTACGACGGAAGATTAAGAAGAAGCAGCCTGCTTGAGTAACATGGCAAAACGAAGTAAGTAAGTGCAGTAAGTGCTTCTGAACAGATTCAATACGATCCTAGCTATTGTTATACTGCGGAGACCAGATGGACCAGCATTCAAGGATAGGGCAAACAAGAGAGATGAACAAAAGTTTCGCTATAAAAGGATCGTTAAACTCTTTAGACCATCGTTTAATGAATCCAAGTACACCTTTTGCCTTATTAACGATGGTATCTATATGCAGATTGAAGCTGAGTTTAAAATCAAAAAGAACGCCTAGATCCTTAACTGTTAGTATACGTTTCAATGGAGTATTGTCAATTGTATAGCTGATAAGATAAGGTGTAGTGCGATTGAAGGTCATAAACATACACTTTGAAAAATTCAGATGCAATTGATTGGCCGAACGCCAAAGTTTCATAGCGTTCAAATCGTCTTGTAGACGAGAATAATGTAGGGGATTAATGAATGATAGAATAAGTTTAACATCGTCTCAATACATGAGTACACGGGCATGTGATATAACAGAGGGGAGATCATTTATAAAAAGAGTAAAGAGTAAAGGTCCAAGATGACTATCTTGAGGAACACCAGAATTAACGTGAACCTGTTTAGAGGTAGTCAGCCTAAGCATTACCCTTTGTGTCCTACCTTTTAAAGCAAGAACTAATCCAAAGCAAAAAAGACGGAGGGAAACCTATTCGGTCAAGTTTAAAAAGTAAAATGTCGTGGTGCACAGAGTCAAACGCCTTACTGAAGTCAGTGTAAATGACATCAGTTTGCATTTTCGAAAGAAAAGCATCATTTACCAAGGAAGTAAACTCTAGTAGATTGGTCGTAGTTGACCGATTCTTTACGAGTCCATGTTGAACAGGGGAGACAACAGATTTGCAGAAATGCTGCTAATTTGAAGTGATTATTTTTTCGAAAATTTTGGAATAGCGGACATTTTTGCAATGCAATGTAATTTTGTATATCAAACTTTCCAATTTTCTCGTGGAAAGGAATGATATAAGATTCTTTCCAAAGAGATGGAAAGACAGAAGATGCAAGGGATAGATTAAAAAGCTTTAGCAATGGATAAACAAGGGAAGAACCACACTCCTTGAGTAGACAACTAGGAATATTGTCAGGCCCAGGAGAGTAAGAAAATTTTAAAGAATTTATAGCTTAAAGGAGAGAGCAATGGGAAATAATAGTAGGTAGGTATAAGTATAAAACTAGAGGAAGTAATAGTATAAGGGTAAGAATTATTATTAGGACAATAACAACATACCTTTGCGACAGATCCTTGACGTCGTAATCGTTTGGGCAGAATACAATATAGCAATAATAAGTGAATTTTCCTATAAACCATCTATTAGCACCTTCACAGTTTGCTTCTCATAAATGGTAGCACGTGATGTGATTTCCTGCATCTGAAGTATATATCCCGCGGGAGAAAGCTTGAGTGGCGGAGACACTGTTGACATCAATAATGAGATGATTTCTGCCACTGACTGTTGATGTCCGAAGGTCCTCAGAAAATTGCATTATTGCAGCAATCATTGTTAGTTGTCTTTTTGTTGCATTAGCAGGGAAACTATTGTGATTGCGATTCAATAGTACAACGATGACTATTTTTTTCATCTCTTTTCTCTCTTTACGATTTGTGGACTCGTATGGAAGGAAAAATTATTGAGGTCGTTGTTGGATTACTTATCCCACTTACGATGTCCCAATATGCTTTTCTGGGTACTTTTTTGACAATATTTTATCAAGGTAATCTTGTTACTTCATATACCAAATCTGAAGTGTTGATCACTTGCCTATCTGTGTCTTATGTTATCGAAAAATACAACCGTAGCAAAACATTTGAACTACTACTAGATATCGTAAGCAATTAATATCGTCAGCAATTACTATTAGATTCATTTATAATTAAATAATATCATAAACATAAAACAATACTTAATACTACCATACCTGTTGTACTTGGGAGACTCGAACTCTGAACTGACCCCATTACTTGATGAAGCTTTTGCTTAACAGCCTCACCGAAATGAAATTGTGCTATTTTTATATTTATGTGTGTGGATGCTCATGGGAAAGGGGGGTCTTTTGTTTCCATTTCTGTGTTCGAAGCAAGATCACATAGAGGAGGGGGGAGTGTGTTAGTCTCGCGTGCGCAAGACGGGAAGGGGGAGGAAGGGGAATTGGGTGGACATGAAGAAGGGCATGAGGGTGTTATGCTTCCATTTGTTATACATACATAATGAAAATTAAATGCTTAAAGCCTAATTAGAGAACACGATTTTCTAATAGCATCACCGAGCAATGGAGGTGTTTTATTAGCCAGTCCGGCCAGCTGTGCCCCTTTTCATAGCTAATTTTGTCAGTGACATCTAAGAAGAAGGGTGTAAGTAGGGAAAAAGTGCTCTTAAGTAAAATTAAAAATAATCTTAATTTGCTATATTATTTAAGAAAATACAATAAATAGGGAAAAAGAAAGAAAGAAGTTATTAATAAATTAAAGGAACTTAAAACAAGGTATATAGAATGTTAGGTAGATAGGATAGAGAGATAGTAATGGGAAATCACCGACAGGGTGGGGGAAAATTTATAACCGGTCCGGCAAGCTATGCCCTTGCTCATGGGAATAGTCAGTGACTTCCCGAAGGTATCCTGAAAGCAACTATTTTATAAGGGGTAGAGAAAGTTCGGTAGAGAAAACACGATATAAACTGTTATAATTTTTACATAGCACGCGAAAAGGGTTGTGCTATGTGCATGTGAGGGAGTAGTGAACCTTATACACTTTAAGCAATTTCGTATAAAAGATTGAACTTTGTTAGTCCCATTTGGAAACCAATAATGTTTCTCAATTTAATTTACACACTTTTCTGTTCCAAGTTTCATGTTCTGTTCTAATTAAATTAGTTCCCATTTCTTCTGGAACATACAATAATTCTATATTATTTTCTAATAGCCTATAAACAATGCTGTCCTCTAATGTGAAGTTCTTAATAGTAAAATTTTCTAATTTATCTTTTAACTCAACTATTTTTCTATCTTGAGTTATTTAAAGCTGAAAGTTAATATCATCACTATTTATCACAGCAAATACTTGATTTCTATGTTTATCCTCTTCTATTTCTACTTCCGGTTCATATTTAAACTCTTCACTTAATAATGTGTATCTACTTCAAGCATCAACATGTGCCATAAATTTGCCACTACGATGTTCTATAATATAATTATAATTTTCGAGCTGTGAAGTCCATGTAGCAATTCCAGCATTAACACTCTTACGATTCAAAGTTAATATCAATAAGTTACAATCAGTGATTATCTTAAACATAATTCCTTCTATATAAATCCCAAACTTGTTCAACGAATAAATAATAGCTGGGAGTTGGCGCAGATCCGCGCATTGAATTAAAAAATGAAAATGAAACATGAAGTGTAAATTAGGTTTAGGGCGGAGCGAGAGCGCAATAAAACTATATCACTCGCTTTGGAGCGAATTCGCGTCGATTCCCCGCCTTAGCGTAATGTAGGCTTAAGTTGTTCAGTTGTCGAATTATATCAATGCGATACGCACTAAACTGCACGTCAATCTTTTAAAGCCACTACAAGTTGTAATTTGTTTAATTATATAAACTAATATAACTTTTCAGCTGCTATTGGGGCTTGTGAAAACTAAGATATTGAAAGAAAATTGTTGTGAGACTGTTTTTGAAGTAAAACTCCTCCAAATCCTTCAGCACTCGCATTGCAAAGTAATTTTGTATCCATATTCGGGTTGTACAGGGATAATATTGAGGCTGCAAATAGTCTTTCCCGTAAAAATTCAATAATAGCACGAGATTTTTCATTAATTTCATATTTGGCATCTAATTTGACTAATTAATTTAATGGCTAGGTATAAACATAAACATATACTTAATTTTATTTCCAACCCATATTCTGCTAAAAGCCTAAGCACTCAACTGAGCGTTTCTAAATGTTCTTCAATTGTTTCTGTTCCTATAGCAATATCATCTATATAAACAATAACCTTCCCTTCACGAATTATTGGTTTCAAGACAAAGTATATACATTTGAAACACTGCTGCCACTTGGAGTAACAAACAATCATTAATAAGCGGTAGAGGATATCCATCTATAATAGTTAATTTATTAATTTATTTATATATTTATTTCCCCGGACTTTTTCTTTACAAAAACTATTGCAGATGTATAAGGAGATTCGCTTGGTCTAATAATTCCTTTAGTTAATAAGTCTTCTACTATTTTATCAACTTCTTCTCTATCTTGGTATGACAGACTTCTTGGTGTGGAATAAATTTATCCTTCAGACTGCAGTTTAATAATCATTTCATAATTATGCTTAATAGGTGCAATATTTTCTAAATCCAAATAATAAGTTTTGATCAATTCTAAGATGCTATTTCGATAGTCTACATTTATTTTTAGGTCGATATTATAGGTTTCTTCTCTCTCAATACCTAAGATTATTCTATAAATATTTTCTATTTTTAACAGATCATAGTTGCTCTCACGAAAGTTATCTATTCTTACTAATTTTACAGCGTGGCTAGCAGTATTCAATCTCTTTTTACAAATTCTTATTATTTCGGAGGGATCACTGTCACTATTCAATTTGTTTTCAATAAATTGATCTAAATCGAAAGGATCACTGTCATTATTCAATCTATTTTCACCAAAGTTCGATGAAATCACCACGAAATTCACGTGGGTATAAGGTTTTTGTAGTATTATTCTTATTGGGCACAGTAGAGAGTCGCATGAGGTTAATGGAACTAACTATGTCAAATATTGCGGAAAGAATTTTTAAGTTAGACTTCTGCGATTTTTCAGTTCAAAAATATACTCCTATCTATCTTGGTTGATGGTTACACCTACAAGTTTCGACACTTTTACTTCTTGCGTGCTTAAGCAGTCAGGGCGGAGAGTTTTGTTGCACAGTTCAATATTCAATATTTATTTATTTTATTATTAATGGTTGACAAAACGACAGAAGATGCAAGGGATAGATTAAAAAGCTTTAGCAATGGATAAACAAGGGAAGAACCACACTCCTTGAGTAGACAACTAGGAATATTGTCAGGCCCAGGAGAGTAAGAAAATTTTAAAGAATTTATAGCTTAAAGGAGAGAGCAATGGGAAATAATAGTAGGAGGTTTAAAACTAGAGGAAGTAATAGTATAAGGGTAAGAATTATTATTAGGACAATAACAACATACCTTTGCGACAGATCCTTGACGTCGTAATCGTTTGGGCAGAATACAATATAGCAATAATAAGTGAATTTTCCTATAAACCATCTATTAGCACCTTCACAGTTTGCTTCTCATAAATGGTAGCACGTGATGTGATTTCCTGCATCTGAAGTATATATCCCGCGGGAGAAAGCTTGAGTGGCGGAGACACTGTTGACATCAATAATGAGATGATTTCTGCCACTGACTGTTGATCTCCGAAGGTCCTCAGAAAATTGCATTATTGCAGCAATCATTGTTAGTTGTCTTTTTGTTGCATTAGCAGGGAAACTATTGTGATTGCGATTCAATAGTACAACGATGACTATTTTTTTCATCTCTTTTTCTCTTTACGATTTGTGGACTCGTATGGAAGGAAAAATTATTGAGGTCGTTGTTGGATTACTTATCCCACTTACGATGTCCCAATATGCTTTTCTGGGTACTTTTTGACAATATTTTATCAAGGTAATCTTGTTACTTCATATACCAAATCTGAAGTGTTGATCACTTGCCTATCTGTGTCTTATGTTATCGAAAAATACAACCGTAGCAAAACATTTGAACTACTACTAGATATCGTAAGCAATTAATATCGTCAGCAATTACTATTAGATTCATTTATAATTAAATAATATCATAAACATAAAACAATACTTAATACTACCATACCTGTTGTACTTGGGAGACTCGAACTCTGAACTGACCCCATTACTTGATGAAGCTTTTGCTTAACAGCCTCACCGAAATGAAATTGTGCTATTTTTATATTTATGTGTGTGGATGCTCATGGGAAAGGGGGGGGTCTTTTGTTTCCATTTCTGTGTTCGAAGCAAGATCACATAGAGGAGGGGGAGTGTGTTAGTCTCGCGTGCGCAAGACGGGAAGGGGGAGGAAGGGGAATTGGGTGGACATGAAGAAGGGCATGAGGGTGTTATGCTTCCATTTGTTATACATACATAATGAAAATTAAATGCTTAAAGCCTAATTAGAGAACACGATTTTCTAATAGCATCACCGAGCAATGGAGGTGTTTTATTAGCCAGTCCGGCCAGCTGTGCCCCTTTTCATAGCTAATTTTGTCAGTGACATCTAAGAAGAAGGGTGTAAGTAGGGAAAAAGTGTTCTTAAGTAAAATTAAAAATAATCTTAATTTGCTATATTATTTAAGAAAATACAATAAATAGGGAAAAAGAAAGAAAGAAGTTATTAATAAATTAAAGGAACTTAAAACAAGGTATATAGAATGTTAGGTAGATAGGATAGAGAGATAGTAATGGGAAATCACCGACAGGGTGGGGGAAAATGTATAACCGGTCCGGCAAGCTATGCCCTTGCTCATGGGAATAGTCAGTGACTTCCCGAAGGTATCCTGAAAGCAACTATTTTATAAGGGGTAGAGAAAGTTCGGTATAAACTGTTATAATTTTTACATAGCTGTTAGTCCCATTTGGAAACCAATAATGTTTCTCAATTTAATTTACACACTTTTCTGTTCCAAGTTTCATGTTCTGTTCTAATTAAATTAGTTCCCATTTCTTCTGGAACATACAATAATTCTATATTATTTTCTAATAGCCTATAAACAATGCTGTCCTCTAATGTGAAGTTCTTAATAGGAAAATTTTCTAATTTATCTTTTAACTCAACTATTTTTCTATCTTGAGTTATTTAAAGCTGAAAGTTAATATCATCACTATTTATCACAGCAAATACTTGATTTCTATGTTTATCCTCTTCTATTTCTACTTCCGGTTCATATTTAAACTCTTCACTTACTAATGTGTATCTACTTCAAGCATCAACATGTGCCATAAATTTGCCACTACGATGTTCTATAATATAATTATAATTTTCGAGCTGTGAAGTCCATGTAGCAATTCCAGCATTAACACTCTTACGATTCAAAGTTAATATCAATAAGTTACAATCAGTGATTATCTTAAACATAATTCCTTCTATATAAATCCCAAACTTGTTCAACGAATAAATAATAGCTGGGAGTTGGCGCAGATCCGCGCATTGAATTAAAAATGAAAATGAAACATGAAGTGTAAATTAGGTTTAGGGCGGAGCGAGAGCGCAATAAAACTATATCACTCGCTTTGGAGCGAATTCGCGTCGATTCCCCGCCTTAGCGTAATGTAGGCTTAAGTTGTTCAGTTGTCGAATTATATCAATGCGATACGCACTAAACTGCACGTCAATCTTTTAAAGCCACTACAAGTTGTAATTTGTTTAATTATATAAACTAATATAACTTTTCAGCTGCTATTGGGGCTTGTGAAAACTAAGATATTGAAAGAAAATTGTTGTGAGACTGTTTTTGAATTAAAACTCCTCCAAATCCTTCAGCACTCGCATTGCAATGTAATTTTGTATCCATATTCGGGTTGTACAGGGATAATATTGAGGCTGCAAATAGTCTTTCCCGTAAAAATTCAATAATAGCACGAGATTTTTCATTAATTTCATATTTGGCATCTAATTTGACTAATTAATTTAATGGCTAGGTATAAACATAAACATATACTTAATTTTATTTCCAACCCATATTCTGCTAAAAGTCTAAGCACTCAACTGAGCGTTTCTAAATGTTCTTCAATTGTTTCTGTTCCTATAGCAATATCATCTATATAAACAATAACCTTCCCTTCACGAATTATTGGTTTCAAGACAAAGTATATACATTTGAAACACTGCTGCCACTTGGAGTAACAAACAATCATTAATAAGCGGTAGAGGATATCCATCTATAATAGTTAATTTATTAATTTATTTATATATTTATTTCCCCGGACTTTTTCTTTACAAAAACTATTGCAGATGTATAAGGAGATTCGCTTGGTCTAATAATTCCTTTAGTTAATAAGTCTTCTACTATTTTATCAACTTCTTCTCTATCTTGGTATGACAGACTTCTTGGTGTGGAATAAATTTATCCTTCAGACTGCAGTTTAATAATCATTTCATAATTATGCTTAATAGGTGCAATATTTTCTAAATCCAAATAATAAGTTTTGATCAATTCTAAGATGCTATTTCGATAGTCTACATTCATTTTTAGGTCGATATTATAGGTTTCTTCTCTCTCAATACCTAAGATTATTCTATAAATATTTTCTATTTTTAACAGATCATAGTTGCTCTCACGAAAGTTATCTATTCTTACTAATTTTACAGCGTGGCTAGCAGTATTCAATCTCTTTTTACAAATTCTTATTATTTCGGAGGGATCACTGTCACTATTCAATTTGTTTTCAATAATTTGATCTAAATCGAAAGGATCACTGTCATTATTCAATCTATTTTCACCAAAGTTCGATGAAATCACCACGAAATTCACGTGGGTATAAGGTTTTTGTAGTATTATTCTTATTGGGCACAGTAGAGAGTCGCATAAGGTTAATGGAACTAACTATGTCAAATATTGCGGAAAGAATTTTTAAGTTAGACTTCTGCGATTTTTCAGTTCAAAAATATACTCCTATCTATCTTGGTTGATGGTTACACCTACAAGTTTCGACACTTTTACTTCTTGCGTGCTTAAGCAGTCAGGGCGGAGAGTTTTGTTGCACAGTTCAATATTCAATATTTATTTATTTTATTATTAATGGTTGACAAAACGAGTGTCTTCCTCATTATTCAGTAGATTATACATACATAATGAAAATTAAATGCTAAAAGCCTAACTAGAGAACACAATTTTCTAAAAGCATCACCGACCGATGGAGGTGTTTTATTAGTCCGGCCAGCTGTGCTCCTTTTGACAGCTAATTTTGTCAGTGACGCTATTAGAGCGTACATCTAAGAAGAAGGGTGTAAGTAGGAAAAAAGTGCTCTTGAGTAAAATTAAAAATAATCTTAATTTGCTATATTATTTAAGAAAATACAATAAATAGGGAAAAAGAAAGAAAGGAGTTATTAATAAATTAAAGGAATTTAGAACAAGATATATAGAATGTTTGGTAGATAGGATAGAGAGATAGTAATGGGAAATCATCGACACGTTGGGGGAAAATTTATAGCCGGTCCGGCAAGCTATGTCCTTGCTCATAACTGGGAATAGTCAGTGACTTCCCGAAGGTATCCTGAAGGCAACAATTTTATAAGGGGTAGAGAAAGTTCGGTAGAGAAATCGCGATGTAAACTGTTATAATTTTTACATAGCACGCGAAAAGGATTGTGCTATGTGCACACCGAGAATTGTCATACGGTTGATTAACGACGGAAGATTAAGAAGAGGCAGCCTGCTTGAGTAACAGGGCAAACCGAAGATTAGGGTCCCAATTTAAGCCTCGTAAGCAAAAAACAGTAAGTGCTTCTGAAAAGATTCAATACGATCCTAGCTATTGTTATACTGCGGAGACCAGATGGACCAGCATTCAAGGATAGGGCGAACAAGAGAGATGAACAAAAGTTTCGTTATAAAAGGATCGTTAAACTCTTTAGACCAGCTTTTGCCTCATTAACGATGATTTCTATATGCAGATTGAAGCTGAGTTTAGAATCAAAATGAACGCCTAGATCCTTAACTGTTAGTATACGTTTCAATGGAGTATTGTCAATTGTATGGCTGACAAGATAAGGTGAAGTGCGATTGCAGGTCATAAACATACACTTTGAAAAATTCAGATGAAATTTATTGGCCGAACACCAAAGTTTCATAGCGTTAAAATCGTCTTGTAGACGAGAATAATGTAGGGGATTAGTGAATGATAGAATAAGTTTAACATCGTCCCCCTACATGAGTACACGGGCATGTGATATAACAGAGGGGAGATCATTTATAAAAAGAGTAAAGAGTAAAGGTCCAAGATGTCTACCTTGAGGAACACCAGAAGTAACGTGAACCTGTTTAGAGGTAGTCAGCCTTAAAGCAAGAACTAATCCAAAGCAAAAAAGACGGAGGGAAACCTATTCGGTCAAGTTTAAAAAGTAAAATGTCGTGGTGTAAATGTCATCAGTTTGCATTTTCGAAAGAAAAGCATCATTTACCAAGGAAGTAAACTCTAGCAGATTGGTCGTAGTTGACCGATTCTTTACGAAACCATGTTGAACAGGGGAGACAACAGATTTGCAGAAATGCTGCTAATTTGAAGTGATTATTTTTTCGAAAAATTTAGGAATAGCGGACATTTTTGCAATGCCCCTGTACTTTTGTATATCAAACTTTCCAATTTTCTTGTGGAGAGGAATGATATAAGATTTTTTCCAAAGAGATGGAAAGACAGAAGATGCAAGGGATAGATTAAAAAGCTTTAGCAATGGATAAACAAGGGAAGAACTACACTCCTTGAGTAGACAACTAGGAATATTGTCAGGCCCAGGAGAGTAAGAAGACTTTAAAGAATTTATAGCTAAAAGGAGGGAGGAATGGGAAATAATAGTAGGAGGTATAAAACTAGAGGAAGTAATTGTATAAGGGTAAGAATTATTATTAGGACAAGAACTATTATTAGGACAATAACAACATACCTATGCGACAGATCCTTGACGTCGTAATCGTTTGGGCAGAATACAATATAGCAATAATAAGTGAATTGTCCTGTAAACCTTCTATTATCACCTTCACAGTTTGCTTCTCATAAATGGTAGCACGTGATGCGATTTCCTGCATCTGAAGTATATATCCCGCGACGGAAAGCTTGAGTGGCGGAGACACTGTTGACTTCAATAATGAGATGATTTCTGCCACTGACTGTTGATGTCCGAAGGTCCTCAGAAAATTGCATTCAAGATCGGCATAGGTTGCCGACTGACCAACGCGTATAAACAAATATCCTTCTGAATCAGGCTTCATAAAACAACGTACACAACGCAGCCGAAGTCCTGAATCCACTAAGGCGCATAGTACGTCTCCAAATTAGAAAACGGAAGAATGCTGCACAGAATATCTCTAACGTCGTTTCCAGAATTGTTGTCCGAATTATTGTAGTTATATGTTAAGTCATCTTCTTCTGTTAGTGTCTGCGTACAAAATTTTTCCATATTCGAATTTTTCGATGTACAGGCTTCAATGACGGTGACGTCATTCTTAACTGCTCAAATTGATCCAAATCACTGTTGTTGTGGGCAGCAATCATTGTTAGTTGTCTTTTTGTTTCATTAGCAGGGAAACTATTGTGAGTGCGATTCAATAGTACAACGATGTCTATTTTTTTCATCCCTTTTCTCTTCTCGTTGTTGGATTACTTATCTCACTTACGATGTCCCAATATGCTTTTCTGAGTACTCTTTTGACAATATTTTATCAAAGTCCTCTTGTTACTTCATATACCAAATCTTAAGTGTCGATCACTTGCCTATCTGTGTCTTATGTTATCGGAAAATACAACCGTAGCAAAACAATTGAACTACTACTAGATATCGTAATCAATCAATATCGTCAGCAATTACTATAGAACAATTAGATTAATTTAGAATTAAATAATTTCATAAACATACAACAATACTTAATACTACCATTCCTGTTGTACTTGGGAGACTCGAACTCTGAACTGACCCCATTACTTGATGCTGCCTCTGCTTAATAGCCTCACCGAAATGAAATTGTGCTTTTTTTATATTTATGTGTGTGGATGCTCATGAGAAAGGGGGGTCTTTTGTTTCCATTTCTGTGTTCGAAGCAAGATCACATAGAGGAGGGGGGAGTGTGTTAGTCTCGCGTGCGCAAGACGGGAAGGGGAATTGGGTGGTCATGAGGAAGGGGATGAGGGTGTTATGCTTCCATTTGTGTGTGGGGAGCCAGATCACTTTTGTTTCCGCTGGATGTGATTGGATGGGATGGAAAGAAGGGAAGGGAAGTGCGCTGCTATGTTATCATAATGCAGCTTGGGAAACTGAAATGAAGTGAATTATTTTTAAATAAAATTTATTTAGTCATGAGAATGTTTTAAAAGTGAATCTGAAAGTTTTTAAAGTGAAAAAGCTATCGACATCAGCAGCAAAATATTAAAAAAATGTCGTCAACATCAGCAAGTAGTAATCAAAGTGCTCAACGCTTTTGTGTGGTTTGTGGAGTAACTGTACCTCATAATCGGACGCAACATTTGCGAACAAATGGTCATATAAATAAGGTCTCTACACCGGTGGGTGATTATGTTAAACTTGTGTCATCTAGGTTCAAAAACCTGATTGATACATATTCATATAATAATGTTTTGAAAATCGTAATGCTTCCTGAAGATTTCCTAAGGAGGATGTTCATTTCTTCCAATAATGGAAAACGTTTTAGAGGTGCACACCTCGTATAAAGTATACTTTAAGCTTTTTTGCGAATATATGAAGATAAATAATGGTGAAGAATTTGAAATAATGATCAAATCCTATCAAACGAAAATATGTGTGGCTACGATTTCTTCTGATTTAGGGGAAATATTCGTAAGCCACTCAGCCATGATAAGGTCAAAGTTGGATGAATTTCAAGAGTAAGATAGTGGTTGGACTCTCATAAAAATTTGACGGCTTGAAATGAGTATAAGCCACTAAGAGGCTCCAGCTTTATTCCGTTACCACGGAAATTAAGTTTGAAGAAAGCTATAATAAACATTCAACACGAAGATTAATTTTGCTTTAAGTGAGCTGTTGCGCTATTGAGCTTTTTCAATAGCTTTCACAAATAGAAATAATGAACTTTAGTATACCCTGAACCCATTAAAAATGGGTAAAAGGGGTATAACGTTTATGTGCAAAATGCATATGAATGTAACATGCAGAAAGAAGCATCTCCGGCCACATAAAGTATATATATTCTTGATCAGCATCAATAGCCGCGTCGATCTAGCAATGTCCGTCTGTCTGCCCGTTCGTTGGTCCATCTGTCCGTATGTAAGAACGCAAGGATCTCAGAACCTATAAGAGATAGAGACTTGAACTTTTAGCTGTAGGTCATTATTCAATCTATTTTCACCAAAGTTCGATGAAATCACCACGAAATTCACGTGGGTATAAGGTTTTTGTAGTATTATTCTTATTGGGCACAGTAGAGAGTCGCATAAGGTTAATGGAACTAACTATGTCAAATATTGCGGAAAGAATTTTTAAGTTAGACTTCTGCGATTTTTCAGTTCAAAAATATACTCCTATCTATCTTGGTTGATGGTTACACCTACAAGTTTCGACACTTTTACTTCTTGCGTGCTTAAGCAGTCAGGGCGGAGAGTTTTGTTGCACAGTTCAATATTCAATATTTATTTATTTTATTATTAATGGTTGACAAAACGAGTGTCTTCCTCATTATTCAGTAGATTATACATACATAATGAAAATTAAATGCTAAAAAGCCTAACTAGAGAACACAATTTTCTAAAAGCATCACCGACCGATGGAGGTGTTTTATTAGTCCGGCCAGCTGTGCTCCTTTTGACAGCTAATTTTGTCAGTGACGCTATTAGAGCGTACATCTAAGAAGAAGGGTGTAAGTAGGAAAAAAGTGCTCTTGAGTAAAATTAAAAATAATCTTAATTTGCTATATTATTTAAGAAAATACAATAAATAGGGAAAAAGAAAGAAAGGAGTTATTAATAAATTAAAGGAATTTAAAACAAGATATATAGAATGTTTGGTAGATAGGATAGAGAGATAGTAATGGGAAATCATCGACACGTTGGGGGAAAATTTATAGCCGGTCCGGCAAGCTATGTCCTTGCTCATAACTGGGAATAGTCAGTGACTTCCCGAAGGTATCCTGAAGGCAACAATTTTATAAGGGGTAGAGAAAGTTCGGTAGAGAAATCGCGATGTAAACTGTTATAATTTTTACATAGCACGCGAAAAGGATTGTGCTATGTGCACACCGAGAATTGTCATACGGTTGATTAACGACGGAAGATTAAGAAGAGGCAGCCTGCTTGAGTAACATGGCAAACCGAAGATTAGGGTCCCAATTTAAGCAAAAAACAGTAAGTGCTTCTGAAAAGATTCAATACGATCCTAGCTATTGTTATACTGCGGAGACCAGATGGACCAGCATTCAAGGATAGGGCGAACAAGAGAGATGAACAAAAGTTTCGTTATAAAAGGATCGTTAAACTCTTTAGACCAGCTTTTGCCTCATTAACGATGATTTCTATATGCAGATTGAAGCTGAGTTTAGAATCAAAATGAACGCCTAGATCCTTAACTGTTAGTATACGTTTCAATGGAGTATTGTCAATTGTACAGCTGACAAGATAAGGTGAAGTGCGATTGCAGGTCATAAACATACACTTTGAAAAATTCAGATGAAATTTATTGGCCGAACACCAAAGTTTCATAGCGTTAAAATCGTCTTGTAGACGAGAATAATGTAGGGGATTAGTGAATGATAGAATAAGTTTAACATCGTCCCCCTACATGAGTACACGGGCATGTGATATAACAGAGGGGAGATCATTTATAAAAAGAGTAAAGAGTAAAGGTCCAAGATGACTACCTTGAGGAACACCAGAAGTAACGTGAACCTGTTTAGAGGTAGTCAGCCTTAAAGCAAGAACTAATCCAAAGCAAAAAAGACGGAGGGAAACCTATTCGGTCAAGTTTAAAAAGTAAAATGTCGTGGTGTAAATGTCATCAGTTTGCATTTTCGAAAGAAAAGCATCATTTACCAAGGAAGTAAACTCTAGCAGATTGGTCGTAGTTGACCGATTCTTTACGAAACCATGTTGAACAGGGGAGACAACAGATTTGCAGAAATGCTGCTAATTTGAAGTGATTATTTTTTCGAATAATTTAGGAATAGCGGACATTTTTGCAATGCCCCTGAACTTTTGTATATCAAACTTTCCAATTTTCTTGTGGAGAGGAATGATATAAGATTCTTTCCAAAGAGATGGAAAGACAGAAGATGCAAGGGATAGATTAAAAAGCTTTAGCAATGGATAAACAAGGGAAGAACTACACTCCTTGAGTAGACAACTAGGAATATTGTCAGGCCCAGGAGAGTAAGAAGACTTTAAAGAATTTATAGCTTAAAGGAGAGAGGAATGGGAAATAATAGTAGGAGGTATAAAACTAGAGGAAGTAATAGTATAAGGGTAAGAATTATTATTAGGACAAGAACTATTATTAGGACAATAACAACATACCTATGCGACAGATCCTTGACGTCGTAATCGTTTGGGCAGAATACAATATAGCAATAATAAGTGAATTGTCCTGTAAACCATCTATTATCACCTTCACAGTTTGCTTCTCATAAATGGTAGCACGTGATGTGTGTTAGTCTCGCGTGCGCAAGACGGGAAGGGGAATTGGGTGGTCATGAGGAAGGGGATGAGGGTGTTATGCTTCCATTTGTGTGTGGGGAGCCAAATCACTTTTGTTTCCGCTGGATGTGATTGGATGGGATGGAAAGGAGGGAAGGGGAAGTGCGCTGCTATGTTATCATAATGCAGCTTGGGAAACTGAAATGAAGTGAATTATTTTTAAATAAAATTTATTTAGTCATGAGAATGTTTTAAAAGTGAATCTGAAAGTTTTTAAAGTGAAAAAGCTATCGACATCAGCAGCAAAATATTAAAAAAAATGTCGTCAACATCAGCAAGTAGTAATCAAAGTGCTCAACGCTTTTGTGTGGTTTGTGGAGTAACTGTACCTCATAATCGGACGCAACATTTGCGAACAAATGGTCATATAAATAAGGTCTCTACACCGGTGATTACGTTAAACTTGTGTCATCTAGGTTCAAAAACCTGATTGATACATATTCATATAATAATGTTTTGAAAAGAAGATTTCCTAAGGAGGATGTTCATTTCTTCCAATAATGGAAAACGTTTTAGAGGTGCACACCTCGTATAAAGTATACTTTAAGCTTTTTGCGAATATATGAAGATAAATAATGGTGAAGAATTTGAAATAATGATCAAATCCTATCAAACGAAAATATGTGTGGCTACGATTTCTTCTGATTTAGGGGAAATATTCGTAAGCCACTCAGCCATGATAAGGTCAAAGGTGGATGAATTTCAAGAGTAAGATAGTGGTTGGACTCTCATAAAAATTTGACGGCTTGAAATGAGTATAAGCCACTAAGAGGCTCCAGCTTTATTCCGTTACCACGGAAATTAAGTTTGAAGAAAGCTATAATAAACATTCAACACGAAGATTAATTTTGCTTTAAGTGAGCTGTTGCGCTATTGAGCTTTTTCAATAGCTTTCCCAAATAGAAATAATGAACTTTAGTATACCCTGAACCCATTAAAAATGGGTAAAAGGGGTATAACGTTTATGTGCAAAATGCATATGAAGGTAACATGCAGAAAGAAGCATCTCCGGCCACATAAAGTATGTATATTCTTGATCAGCATCAATAGCCGCGTCGATCTAGCAATGTCCGTCTGTCTGCCCGTTCGTTCGTCCAATAATATATAGAATATAGAGTAGTATATATATCTGCATTTGGTGTTGGAAGAAGAAGAGGATTCAAGGCGGAAGCTCCCGACTAGAACCTCTTACTTGTCTTATTTCTTGTGTACTAATTTGTTTGTATGACTTCAAAGAAGCAGGCAGTCCCGAATTGGTCTGTGCTTATTATTTGCGTTTAAGAAATTAACAAATCGATTATAAGTGCAAGCGCACCCGAATTGTCACGTGCCGATTACAGCGAAGCGACAATTGATTTTGAATAAATTTAAGTAATGCAATTGGCCGATGTGTACCAAATGCACGAAGCGAACGAACTTAACTAACTCGACGCGCTGAATCGAGGCCTTCGCATAAGTTAATGCTAGGGCAATAAATTGATCTTTACAGCGAAGAAGGCCAGCTTAATGTAAATGTAATTTTAAAAGCGAAATTTAAGAAATTGCTTCGCAGATGCTTAAGATGCTGCTCTTATTAGTTGAGAGGTCGCTCCAGCTATTTTGGTTGCGTAGCCAGACATTCTCCCCCGTTGGAAGGCATGGGCTTTCAACGGATTCTTTGATGGACAATAGGCACAGTCTGTTGCGGTGCGCAAAATGGCTACGCGAGCGATCTCCATCCTTTCCCACAATTAACTCCGTGATTCTCGCCAGTGGCCACCTTAAGGCGGCAGATTTTCACCCTTTACGAGGACTATGTCGTTGACGCATAAGCCTGGTTTCGGAGTACGCCATATGGAGCGCTGCTGAAGCAGTGTTAAATATTCGCCACCGGGACCAAAATATTTGTTTGAGATATATTACGCGCTGCCAGCCATCCAGACGATTGAATTAAAGGTGCGTCACATCATGCGCAACGAACGATGAGCTGGAGTGAGCACATCTAGGTCTGCTGGATCTTCTGAAAGAGGAAAAAATGGCCTAGAGTTAATTATCGCTGATATGTGGCAGACTACGGCCAGACTAGCCAACAGCACGAAATCATCCAAAAAAGGGTTAAGTGAGGGTTCTCGATCGCAATGATTTGATCTCTTCCCACAGGTGTGCTCTCTGGACGAGCCTCAGTAGGAATTGGGTCCCATGTTGTATATCACACACTGTTAGTCCAGGATGCCAGCTTCTGTGTATGAGTTTTTAAAAATATCCGTATATGTATCAAATGAGTTGACGTATTTACAAGTGGCAGTTATATCAACATAGGGAGATGACGCAATAAGGACTTTTTTTTAAGTTCGAGTTCTGTCTTTTCTGACAAGCAAGAAACAGGCCAGTCCAATTTGTTTCCAACTAGAAATTCTGGGCCGTTGAACCACAGTGACGATTGATCTAAATCACTGGGTGTAGATCCTCTCTAGAGTATATCAACCGTGTTGACGGATGTAGGAACGTAGGGCCATTTCATGCCATTAGGTAGCTTTAGGCATTAGGCATATAGAGGAATCCTACCAATAGTAGAATTTTCCATCGAAGAGATTCATGAGATTAGATAGCTTTGGAACTATGATTGTTTTCAGAGGAGCTACACGCGATTTGGAACACAACAACTGACAACTGGCAGATAGTCGTCGAGAAAGGACGTAGACACAGGCCCCATATGCGTCGATGCTGGCGTCACAGAAACCGTGTACTTCTAACTCTGCTGCAGGTATTGACACGAAACGAAGAAATTTAAGAAACTGTGCCTTCTCAAAACTGCAGCAAAGATCATGCCAAGCTGTTGCATGTGATGATGGCAGGCACTCGTCCCAATCAAGCTTCTCCTTCTAAATCTGCTGCATGAAGATTTTAGCCTTAGCGATTACCGGCCCTATGAGTCCAAGCGGATCATACAAGCGAGCAGTAGTCGACAGAATTGATCTTTTGGATGGTTTGGATATCTGCCGAATGTTCGAAAAAAAAAAACAGCAACCGATCCGACGCTGAGTCCCAAGCGAGTCCAAAAGTTTTGGTGATGTCGCTCCCATCATCAAACTTTAGAGAAGATTCTCTGTCCTCTACGGGTATCCCTTTCAGTACAGCAGCATTGTTTGAGCACCAATTTCGCAACTTGAAGCCCCCACTTGCTAAGATTCCAGTCGTCTGATTAAGAATTTCCTTTGCTTCTTGAATTAAATCACCCCCTGAAATGAGGTCATCAAAGTAGAAGTCACGCCGCAGAATCCGAGATCCAATTGCAAGGAGCCATTGGCAGTATTATTAGATGTTTTTCATAGTTTGTAAGATTCAAATGTAGTAGCATAAGGCGATAGATTTATAAGAGGCAAGAAGCCTCCGATACTTTAATTATGTTAAAGGCAAGAAGCCGCGGATATTATAATTAAGTTGAAAGGCAAGGAGCCATTAACCGCATAGTCTGTGTATTATTGGAATAAGTGCATAGTTAGGGGCAAGCAGCCGTTGATAGTTTGAATTTAACCGCCGGCCGCCGCTGCAACCGTGCGTTGCTGATCGGCTGCTCAACACTGCCTGCGAGAGCGCAGCTTGTATTCGGCGGCGAAGAGCGAAAGCTCCGAAGCGAAGTTGCGAAAGCTCGCGGCGAAGTTGAGCGGCCGAGGCAAGCGCATGGCTCGCTAGCGAGCGAGCCGGCACTTTGGAAATACCGATCATGGTGAGTAGACGTGCCGAAAAGGAGTGTGAGCGAATAACGTGCAGTGCATAGCGAAGCGCTAGGGCTCCAAGACAGTGCGGCAGGGCCTTAGACTAGGAAGTTCGTTAGGGTAGAATATGATAAAAGTTATGAATAAAGTGAATACAATCTCAATAATTAACTTAAATGCAGATCTTTGTAGTCTCGGTCGGTTACCTTTGTGCTAAACATCGGAGTTAGCCGATGTTCACCCTAACCTAGGGGGGGAACAGTGTAGTTGGTGCGTGGCTAAGGCCCGACAGTGTAGTTGGTGCGTGGCTAAGGCCCGATAGTGTAGTTGGTGCGTGGCCAAAGCCCGATAGCGGGGGTGGTACGAGGCTCCGGCCCGCTAGAAGAGGTAGCACGAGGCTGCGGCCTGGTATGGTAGGTAGGACAGTGGCAGTGCGAGGTATATTTGTGTCGAAACCCTCACCCCCCACCCTGACAAATGCATATCATACCCTATGTTAGGCGACGAGATGAACACCTGCTAAATTACGGCAACCAAAATGTGCACAGAAGTCAAGCTCATAAAGCAACAAGAAAAAAAAAGGAGAGATAACGGCCGGTCGAAAAGTACAGCGCGCGCGCGCCAGACGGGCGACATCAAGACCATGCTTGCACACGTTCACAAACGCGCGCCGCAGTCGACGTCGGCGTCGAAGGGCCGTTAAGGCGTCGCGGCTGTACAGTGGGACGAATTCAGTTCACGCGCGGTGAAAACTTAATTCGTCAGTACAGTCGGCGAAGGCGATGACGACGGGTGTGCAGTGAAAGTAATAAATAACAATAATAAAATAATATAAAACCAAAAAAAAAAAAAAAAAAAATAAATAATAATAATAATAAAAAGGGATAAAATAAATAAATAACAAAAAAAAAAAAAAAATAATAATAATAATAATAAAAAGAATAATGAACAAAGACTAAAAAATTAAAAGAACATCAAGTGAGTTAATTTTTTTTTTTATATGTTTTTTTGCGAAGTGAATACAAGAAATATATAAAAGAAAAAATAAGAAACAAGCGGCTATCCACTTTCGTGCAGGATGGCGGCCATACACCTCGAGATTCGGCTGGCCGAGCTAGAGTCTCAGACCGCCAAAACATTGGAGCCGTCTCCTGGGGCACTCTACCTGACGTTGGCGGACCGGCGCGCCAAAAATCGGAACCAGACCTGAGGAGCTCGCAGCTGTACGAGCGTCTTCAGGTCCCGATCCCTAGTTTAGCCGTCACGGGTGCAGGGGCAACTCGCGAGATTAGGAGCAGCGGAGCTCGCCGGACGACGGCGGTCGACGTGGAGCTAGGGCGAACCCCTTACGACTCGAATAATGGCCCTCATATTCCCCGGCCATATTCTCAGTCGGAGGCCAGGCCTCTCGCGAACGTTCCAGAACAAGTCCGAAAGTGGGGCATGAGGTACGATGGCCGTTCCGACCCCCTTGGGTTCCTAGAGGACCTAGAGGAGTTGCACCTAGCAAGAGTTGCACCGGATATATGAGAATGCCGCACCCGAACACAGGCTTTACGTACGACGGCAAGATTTTTCCACTTTGTGCCAGCTGACTCAACTCGCTGTGGAGTACGAAACGGTGATGAGACAGCGAGCGGAATACTCCGGAAGCAGGGCAGGGAGTCAGGTGGCCACGAGCTCACGTAGCGGGGAGTGGGAAAGGACGGCACAGCCCCCGGGGGGACACCTAAACCCATTCCGGTGTACTCCCATCGGATCCGGCGCGATCGGTGTGGATGGACAAATCTCCTCTCCGCCGGCAACGGGCCCTACGGAAGTGGCCCACCAGATGATGAACCAAGAGGCCGGGACCGGGTACGATCCGCGACGAGCATGCCGCAGGTGCGCCCGGGAGGGGCATTTCGCCAGGGAATGTCCTAATGCGCCCGTTTTGTTTTGTTGGGTATGTGGGCATCAGGGCAGAAGTAGCCAAGAGTGTTGTCGCCGCCTGGAGGCGGGAAACGGGCAACGGCGTCGCCCAGGTCAGGGTCGGGTCGACGCCGACACACACGGGACTCGGCAATAGTACACCCGCTTAAGGTGGAGGGTGGCCGGATCGTCGCCACGGTGGAGATTGGCGGGCGGACGATGCCCGCCACTATCGATACAGGGGCCACTCGCAGCTTCATGAGCGAAGACTGAGTACGCAAGTGGGCGATTCGGGGAAGAGTGGAGAACGTACAGGCGCGCATTCGTCTGGCAGATGGGTCCACGGTCGAAGTGGAGAAGGCATTGAGGATAGACGACGGCCTAGCGGGGAAGGTGGCCAGGATGTTAATGCTTGTCATGCCCGCAATGCTGGACCACGTTATCCTGGGGATGGACTTCCTGGGTGCCATGGGCACTACGGTACGCTGCGGCAAGGCGGAGCTGATCCTAGAGGACGTGACGTCTCCGGCCGCGGGGCCTGGAAATGGGAAATAGCCGAAAGAAGGCCTCACGCGTCAAGGATCGGGAGTGCCTGCTCGGCAACAGAGTGGAGAGGAGTCGAAGGAAGGCCTCCCAGGTCATGGAAAGGGAGCACCTGCTCGGCAACAGAGTGGAGAGAAGTCGAAGGAAGGCCTCCCAGGTCATGAAAAGGGAGCACCTGCTCGGCAACAGAGTGGAGAGGAGTCGAAGGAAGGCCTCACAGGTCATGAAAAGGGAGCACCTGCTCGGCAGCAGAGTGGAGAGAAGTCGAAGGAAGGCCTCCCAGGTCATGAAAAGGGAGCACCTGCTCGGCAACAGAGTGGAGAAAAGTCGAAGGAAGGCCTCCCAAGTCATGAAAAGGGAGCACCTGCTCGGCAGCATAGTGGAGAGAAGTCGAGGGAAGGCCTCCCAGGTCATGAAAGGTGAGCACCTGCTCGGCAGCAGAGGAGAGAGAAGTCGGCAGAAGGCCTCGCGCGTCATGAAAGGGGAGCACCTGCTCGGCAGCAGAGGAGAGAGAAGTCGGCAGAAGGCCTCGCGCGTCAGGGAACGGGAGTGCCGGCTCGGCAACTGTCGGAAAAGGAGAAGAAGAAGGAAGTAAAAGATGAGTCTCATTCGGGGTCGGGCCGAGAGCTTGAGGAGCCCAAAAGGCGGCCCGTAGACCTGCAAAGGCAGATCTACGCTGGTCATGCAGGCGGCACGGTGGATGTGTGCCAAAGAACGGAGGGATTAGGAGCAATGGCTCAAATCCACACGGGCACAGGGAATTAGGAGCGGCAGCCAGAGTCGAGCGATCAAGGAGCTCTATTTGGAGTCGGAATGGTACCTGGAGGAGGCGAGTCTCAGAGCAAGCCCGGCGTAGAAGAGGCAGAGTGGCCAGCGGACTTGGATCCGGAACTTAGGGAGTCGGAACTGACACTCTTTGAGGATCTGCAGGGAGTCTCGCACATCGCGGAGCACAGGATCAGGCTTAAGGATGATAAGCCATTAAAACAGAGATATTACCCGAGGAATCCGGCCATGCAAAGGGTGATCGATGAACAGGTGGACGAGCTGATGCAGGCAGGTGCCATCGAGCCGTCGCGTAGTCCACACAGCGCCCCGATCGTCTTAGTCAAGAAGAAGACTGGCGAGTGGCGCATGTGTATCGACTATCGACAACTCAACGCGCACTCCGTCCCAGATGCTTATCCTGTTCCCAGGATTAATCACATCCTTGAGCGGTTGCGTCACGCCCGGTTCATCTCCACTCTGGATTTGAAGCACGGGTACTGGCAGATATCGATGGCAGCCGATAGTCGGGAATGTACGGCGTTCACAGTAGGGATGAGCGATATTTACTCAACCTGTTACAAGTAACAAGTATTTAAAAGTAACTAGGTACTGCTGTTACACCTTTCAAAAGTAACAGCGACAAAAATCATCCTATGACATGCACGGATAGTAAAGCAAGGGTCTACTTTTGGTCGTTGTTTACTCAAAAGATTGACACCGAAAATTTCACTAAGAGATTATTACGACGATATAACAAATGACTGGATCAATGTTGATGGCGAAATTTGTATTCACTTTGCACGAAGATATACTTTTCAATACATATCAAAAACTTGCACAGTTTCTAAATTTTTATTGTTTGCTTTCCTACCAAAAACTTGCACAGTTTTTATTTTGATGGTTGCTGTCTTTTCTGATTTGTACTCAGGTTGTTCCTGTCGTACTCTTCGAGAAGCTGAGTACTGTGTCACAGGCCCGTACTCAGGTTGTTACTTTCGTACTCTTCGAGAAGCTGAGTACTGTGTCACAGGCCTGTACTCAGGCTGTTCCTTTCGTACTCTTCGAGAAGCTGAGTACTGTGTCACAGGCCTGTACTCAGGCTGTTACTTTCGTACTCTTCGAGAAGCTGAGTGCTGTGTCACAGGCCTGTACGCAGGTTGTTCGTTTCGTACTCTTCGAGAAGCTGAGTACTGTGTCACAGGCCCGTACTCAGGTTGTTACTTTCGTACTCTTCGAGAAGCTGAGTACTGTGTCACAGGCCTGTACTCAGGCTGTTCCTTTCGTACTCTTCGAGAAGCTGAGTACTGTGTCACAGGCCTGTACTCAGGCTGTTACTTTCGTACTCTTCGAGAAGCTGAGTGCTGTGTCACAGGCCTGTACGCAGGTTGTTCGTTTCGTACTCGACGAAGAGCTGAGTACTGCATAACAGATCTGTACTTAAGCTGTTTCTTTCGTTCTGGATGCCAAGCTAAGATCTGTGTAACTGGCGTGTACTTGGCTGTTATTTTGAACTTGCAACTATAACTAACTAACTAAACTAAAAATAACATATATAAAAAAATAAAATATAATTTATTTAATTTGGTTACTTGGTTTAATTTGGTTTACTCATATAATTTTTTTTTATAAAAACTGCGCGCCCAAAATTCAAGTAACAGTCGCTGTTATTTGTCACTGATATTTTTTTGTAACTGTCACAGTTGTCGCTGTGACACAGAAATAACACTATCGATCATCCCTAGTTCACAGTCCCCGGAAGAGGTCTTTTCCAGTGGCGGGTGATGCCATTTGGTTTACACTCCGCGTGTGCGACCTTCCAGCGAGCTTTAGACACGGTCATAGGGCCGGAGATGGAGCCTCATGCATTCGCCTACCCAGACGACATCGTGGTAATAGGAGCGACTAAGGAACAACATGTAGAGAACTTGAGGGAGGTGTTCCGCCGGTTAAGGGCGGCTAATCTCAGGCTGAACAGGAAGAAGTGCAGTTTCTTCCGGGAGAGGTTGGTCTACCTAGGACACGTCATTTGTGGGGAAGGAATACGTACCGATCCAGAGAAGGTGGAGGCGATACGTAACCTGAGGGCCCCGACAAATTGTAAGGAGTTACGGCAGTGTCTTGGGATGGCGTCATGGTACAGGCGCTTCGTTCCCAACTTCGCGACTCAGGTACAGCCGCTAACAGCGCTCTTAAAGAAGGGGCGGAAATGGGCATGGGATCAAGAACAGGAGGAGGCATTGCGTCAATTGAAGGACAGCTTAACGACTGCCCCTGTGTTGGCTTGTCCAGACTTTTCCGCCAGATTCGTCCTACAGACTGACGCGAGCGAGTACGGCCTCGGCGCAGTGCTGATGCAGACGATAGAAGGGCAGGAGCGGGTCATAGCGTACGCGAGCAGAAAGTTGCTGAAGGCCGAAGTGAACTAGAAAGAGTGCCTGGCAATCGTTTGGTCGATACGGAAGCTGCGTTGCTACCTAGAAGGGTACCGGTTCGACGTGATAACGGACCATTTGGCCCTAAAGTGGCTTAATTCTATCGAGAGCCCGTCGGGAAGGATCGCACGATGGGCATTGGAACTGCAACAATTCCAATTCGACGTTCACTACCGACGAGGCAAGCTCAATGTCATGGCTGACGCACTATCAAGAAATCCTCTAGAGACCTGTCAGCAAGCAGTGGTGGCCGAGCCGCCCTGCAAATGGGTCGTGAGTATGCGTGCCAGGATCGCCGAAGAGCCAGCCAAGTTCCCGGACTACGCAGAAGAAAATGGACAGCTATATCGACATTTGGGCCACCGGACGGACGACGAAGATTACATTCCCTGGAAGCTATGTGTGGCCAGTGGTCAACGGCAGAGGGTATTGGCGGAATGCCATGATGCCCCCACGGCCGGACATCAAGGCGTGAGGAAAACTGTGTCGAGGCTAGCCCAAAGGTACTACTGGCCGGGTATGTTCCGAGACGCCGCCAAGTACGTGAAGTGTTGCGAAACCTTCCAAAAGTTCAAGAGTGAGCAACTCAAACCGGCTGGACGCATGCTGACGAGGCAGGTGGCAGAGCCGATGGCAATACTTTGTGCGGATTTCGTCGGGCCCCTCCCACGATCGAAACATGGCAACACCATGTTACTGGTGTTCCATGATGCTTTCTCGAAATGGGTGGAGCTGGTCCCTCTCAGGAGAGCCACGGCGGCACACCTACAAACGGCGTTCCGGGAGAGGATTTTGAGCCGATTCGGGGTGCCCAAGAAGTTCGTGTGTGACAACGGGGTACAGTTTACGAGCCGGAGTTTCAAGGCTTTTCTGGAGTCCTTGGGTGTAGAGATCCAGTACACCGCCCCTTACTGTCCGCAAGAAAATCCTACCGAGAGGACCAACAGGACCGTGAAGACCATGATAGCGCAATTTATCGAGGGCCACCAGAGTTCGTGGGACGAACTCTTGCCCGAGATATCGCTGGCGGTCAATACAAGCGTGTCGGATTCGACCGGATTCAGTCCCGCTTTCCTGATGCAGGGAAGGGAGCCTCGGTTACCGGCTGCTTTATATGATCAGGTATCTCTGGGGTCCGCAACTAGTGCGTTCGAATCTTTTGTATCGTTCACAGCAATCTCCAGCGTGCATCGAAGGACCAGGGCAGACACTATAACTTGAGGAGACGAGAGTGGCGGCCTTCGTTGGACTCGATGGTCCTGTTAAGACAGCACCAGCTATCCAACGCCGCCGAGGGTTTCGCAGCGAAGTTGGCACCTAGGTTTGACGGCCCCTACAGGGTCGTCAAATTCATATCCCCCAATCTTGTGCGCCTGGCGAAGCCGGGCGAACATAAGACGAGGGAGGCCAACATCTCACAGCTGAAACCATTCTACCGAGAGACAACTGAGGACGGAGAGGAAGACTCAGGGCACAGGGATGCCCACGAGTAGGCGAAGCCGCAATAAACGTACTAAATGTAGATTAGACTAACACTAGGAGCATAATTAGAATAGGCAAAGTAAAATGTCAGCCGCACTTTGAGAATAGGCTATTAACCAATAAGTAATGAATAAGTTAACCAATAAGCCAAATTTACGGACGGAACCCTAGACGATCACCATATCATCAGAGGATGACGACAGCAGCAGAGATACTGGAGGCGCCGTTTGCGCGGAATTCGCCACCTTACGCGGAGGAGCCCCCGTCCCGTCCGCTTGCATCCCACTCGCCAAGGCCGTCCGGAATGACGACTCCGGTAACAACCGGCGAAGTGGACGATCTCGCGGACGAGGAGGAACTCCAATCGATCGAGGCAGGCAGGCCTGGGCCATCGGTGCCGAGATCCACGGTGACGAACGCAAAGGGGGAGGGAAGTTCCCCGTCGGCCCCAGAGACAGGAGCGTCCCCGACGGAGGCAGCAAGCAACGTCCCAGTGGCCCGCACGGAAGCGGACTGGATCAGCCGTAGCCCGGACCCCACCGCGGAAAGGAACCCGACGCAACCGAAGCCCATGTCGGCTTATGAGCCGCTGACGGAAGACGAGGACGACGAACCGGCATTCCGCCACCGTTTCACTACCCATCGATTAGAGGTAGACCCCGAGAGCCAATTCCCCGGGTGACGTTGCGCTACCTGCCGAAGGTCCCCGAGGAGGTTAGGGGCGCCCCGTCCTGGGCCCTCGAAGCGGGGAAGGGTGAACACAGGGGAAGGCCCTGACGGAAAACGCCGGCGAAACCGTCGCCGCCGACAAACGGTTACGCCTAGCAAGCGCCGTCGAAGCAGGAGTCGACGCGAGCCCGGTCTAGAGGGGACGTCGACACCGGCACAGAAGAGACCTCGCTCCGAGACCGAGAAGCCCGGAGGCCCGCAGCTGCACGTGCCGCGTTCGCCCCGCGAACGCCAGGAGGGTCCTTCCCAGCCTGGGAAGGATAACTACAGCTGCGGAGCCATGAGCAGTCGTCGGGAAGGACATTCCGAACCCTGGCTGACCAATCTCAGTCTGCCAGATGGTTGTGGAAGAGCGGCGATGCGGAAACGAGGAGGCGACACCCCCACTCGCGCCCATGACCTGTACCGGGGAGCCAGTTTCCGGCTCTCAAGAGGATTTGGAGGAGGCATGGTTCGGCCGCGAGGAAGCAATGCCCACACTCGTGCCTGTAACACGCGACGAAACACCAAACACCACTTCTCGGAGGGAATTGGAGGAAGCGTGGTTCGGCCAGGAGAGCGAGACGCCATTCGCAAAGGCATCTTTTGCCACTCGCCAGGCGGGCATGGGCGAAGCATGGTCCGAGGACGAAGACGCGATGGCGACGCCTCCATCACCCAAGTCGGGTGTTGCGACCGAGGCTCCTTCGCCTAGTGTCCCGAAGACCCCCACCGACAGCAAGTTGTGGGAGGACATTGTGGACCTATTCGATGGAATCGACGGATGGGATACCAGCTTGGAGTCGGTGCTCGACGAGGAGCCCGACATCGATGCCGAGACGGACGCCGAGCCTGAGGTCGCGCCGAGGAGCCTCACGCCGACAGAAGTCGTCGAGAGCCCCGCCAGGAAACCCATGCCAGATTCCACCCCTTCGGGTTGGAGGGTGTTTCCCCGCGGGACACCGTTATCCTCAGGCGTGGTGGAACTCATCGCAAGGGAGGCGCGGGTCCGCCGCTTCCGGTGCCGACGCACGCGCTTCCACGTGTCTGATGGAAAGGAAGACTACAGCGTGACGCTAAACGCCAGAGGCGACGTTACCGTCACCTGCCCGAAGTAAGGGGGGGGTGTGAGGCGGCTACTAGGATTAGCCTCCCCACAGTTATGAACTCACGGCAAGGATCGCCAAGGCCATGGCAAGGAGCCATTGTCAGTATTATTAGATGTTTTTCATAGTTTGTAAGATTCAAATGTAGTAGCATAAGGCGATAGATTTATAAGAGGCAAGAAGCCTCCGATACTATAATTATGTTAAAGGCAAGAAGCCGCGGATATTATAATTAAGTTGGAAGGCAAGGAGCCATTAACCGCATAGTCTGTGTATTATTGGAATAAGTGCATAGTTAGGGGCAAGCAGCCGTTGATAGTTTGAATTTAACCGCCGGCCGCCGCTGCAACCGTGCGTTGCTGATCGGCTGCTCAACACTGCCTGCGAGAGCGCAGCTTCGATTCGGCGGCGAAGAGCGAAAGCTCCGAAGCGAAGTTGCGAAAGCTCGCGGCGAAGTTGAGCGGCCGAGGCAAGCGCATGGCTAGCTAGCGAGCGAGCCGGCACTTTGGAAATACCGATCATGGTGAGTAGACGTGCCGAAAAGGAGTGTGAGCGAATAACGTGCAGTGCATAGCGAAGCGCTAGAGCTCCAAGACAGTGCGGCAGGGCCTTAGACTAGGAAGTTCGTTAGGGTAGAATATGATAAAAGTTATGAATAAACTGAATACAATCTCAATAATTAACTTAAATGCAGATCTTTGTAGTCTCGGTCGGTTACCTTTGTGCTAAACATCGGAGTTAGCCGATGTTCACCCTAACCTAGGGGGGGAATAGTGTAGTTGGTGCGTGGCTAAGGCCCGACAGTGTAGTTGGTGCGTGGCTAAGGCCCGACAGTGTAGTTGGTGCGTGGCTAAGGCCCGACAGTGTAGTTGGTGCGTGGCTAAGGCCCGATAGTGTAGTTGGTGCGTGGCCAAAGCCCGATAGCGGGAGTGGTACGAGGCTCCGGCCCGGTAGAAGAGGTAGCACGAGGCTGCGGCCTGGTATGGTAGGTAGGACAGTGGTAGTGCGAGGTATATTTGTGTCGAAACCCTCACCCCTCCCCTTTAACCCTCCGTCCCAGCGAATTTATAAATGTCTTGTAAGATTCATACCCCGGCCAGTAGCTACTTTACACTTTAAAGCGAATAATTTTAATACAACAACAAAAAATCACGTCGGAGTCACCAAAATGTTGCGCCATCGAGCTTTGTCAATAGCTTTCTCTATTAAGAGTAATGATTATTTTATTTCTTGTGTTTCAATTGGTTTGTATGTTTATTATGACTTCAGAGAAGCAGGCAGACCCGAATTGGCTGTACTTATAATTTAAGTTTAAGAAATTAACAAAATGATTACAAGGGCACGCGCATCAGAATTGGTAAGTGCCGATTACAGCGAAGCGACAATTGATTTTTTATAATTTTAAGTTATGCAAGTGGCCAATGTGTATCAAATGCACGAAGCGAACGAACTTAACTAACTCGACGCGCAGCATCGAGGCCTTCACATAAGTTAATGCTAGGGCAATAAATTGATCTTTACAGCGAAGAGCGCCAGCTTAATGTAATTTTAATTTTAAGAACGAAATTTAAGCAATTTCGCAGAGCAAATATTATAAGATTAGATTAAAATGCGGCTCTTATCAGTTGCGAGGTCGCTCCAGCTGTTTTGGCTGCGTAGCCAGACATGGGCTTTAAAAGCAGCCCTAAAGAACTCTCTACACAATACTGATAGGTATGCATCTTATAAAATCAATTATATAAATAATTATATAGAGGGGAGGTGATAGGTATAAAATGAAAGATACTTTACATATATATAATATTCTAGAAGCAACATATCATGTTTGGTGACTCTAGCTCTTATTATTTACACAATTTGCTCAAAAAACAGGATGTCGATATCGATTTTTATCGATTGCTTGGAAACGGAGTAAGTTATCGATTATCGGAAACAAACTCGATCTGCGCAGGCACTAGGAGCACCTACATCTAAAATTTCAAGTCTCTAGCTCTTATAGGTTCTGAGATCCTTGCGTTCATACATACGGACAGACGGACGGACGGACGGACGGACAGACAGACAGACGGACATGGCTAGATCGACTCGGCTATTGATGCTGATCAAGAATATATATACTTTATGGGGTCGGAGGTGCTTCCTTCTGCCTGTTACACACATTTGCATTTTGCACAAATACAATATACCCTTTTTACCCATTTTCAATGGGTTCAGGGTATAAAAATATGTATACATTTTGTTTTTAATATTATTGATATATTCTCCTCAAGGCTTACACACAAGCAACTGACTTCGCATACGAGGAAATTACATTTCTGCAATGTATGCTTGAACTATTTACATAACGACAGGTTGCATAGTGAGCATTGTGGAAAAGTGGTGTCGAAATTTCCAACAGCACATAAGGCGAATCTTAAAACTAAACTCGAAATGAGTATATAAGCTGAGCATACATTTAAAAGTGCTATAAATTATAACTAAAACTTAGATAGAGTACGTAATCATACATTTAAAGTGCTATAAATTATAACTAAAACTTAGATAGAGTACGTAATCATTGCCAGTACATCATAACTGCTATGTTTAGAGGAGCAGCTCATAATGCCTGTAATATAAATTACAAGCTTGCCTCATTTATCCCTGTACTTTTTCAAAATTTTTTACGCTATGATGCTCATTTCTTTGTAAGAGAGTTGTCAATACATATATTACAGAGCATAATAAAAATTTGGAAATCCGTTTTATAGACTCATTTCTTAGCTCGAATTTAGAACGTAATAATTTCACCTGATGAAACACACTTTAATCTAGTACATAGGACGGGAGTTTTTCCGTATGAATATTTAACTTAATTTGAATGTTTGCAAGAAACTGCCTTACCACGAAAGGAAACGTTTTTCAACAGTCTTGCAAATAGAGAATGTTCAGAAGAAGATTAGCTAATAGCTACTGTTTAAGAAAAAAAGTGATGGTAAAGTATATGGATGATTAGTGATGCAAGTTTTAATAATATTTACAAAGTATTTTAAAGTGACAATGTAGGTGCTGTGTAACATGTTATTATTTGCATAATACTAAATTAATTGACATTCTGCTGCGATCAACGTGTTTCTTAACCGATCTTAATGAAATTTTCTACAGTATATCTTATTGTACCATAGAATATTTGTGTATTCTCAAAAAGTTAACTGCATTAAAATTGTAGTTTAAATTATTAGGCAATACAATTGATTTGTAGCTATGAGGTAGTATCGGGGAAGTGGCGATAGGTATAAAATGAAAGATACTTGTTATATATATACTATTCCCCAAAATAAACATATCACTTTTGATGTCTCTAGCACTTATTATATACCCACATTGTTAAATATATAGGATTTCGATATCGATTTTTATCGATTGCTTGGAAAGGGAGTATGTTATCGATTATCGAAAACAAACTCTGCGCATGGACTAGGAGAACCTACAGCTAAAATTTCAAGTCTCTAGCTCTTATAGGTTCTAAGATCCTTGCGTTCATACATACGGCCAGACGGACAGACAGACGGACATAGCTAGATCGACTAGGCTTTTGATGCTGATCAAGAACATATATACTTTATGGGGTAGGAGATGCTTCTTTCTGCTTGTTACATACATTTGCACAAATACATTAAGCCCTTTTTACCCATTTTCAATGGGTTCAGGGTATTTATTTATTTATTAATGGTCGACAAAACGAGTGTCTTCCTCATTATTCAGTAGATTATACATACAATAGATAATGGAATTATATGCTAAAAGCCTAGTTAGATAATACACTTCTCTAAATAGCATCACCGACCGATGGAGGTGTTTTAGTTGCCAGTCCGGCCAGCTGTGCCCCTTTTCACAGCTAAATTTGTCAGTGACGCTATTAGAGCCTACATCTAAGCAGAAGGGTGTAAGTAGGAAAAATGTGGTCTTAAGTAAAATTAAAAACGAGAAAGAAGGGCTATCTTCGGCATGCCGAAGATCTAATACCCTTGCAGACCCAACCTTTTAATGCCGAGAAAATGGTTAAGGCCGAGTATAGTCAAGGTATATTGATAAACAAAAAAAGGCTTTTAATCAAAAACCGATGTAAATAAGATTTTGCAAAAATGAAGGGAGCATAGTGAAATCTTTAAATGCCGTGTTTAATCGCAAAATCATGAAAAACAAAAAATGCTCCAAACAAAAACTTAATAATATGATATAGTGGTCCGATCTTAATAGGATTTTGCATATATATGAGGAGCATAGTAAAACTAATAAATGCCGAGTTTGGTTAAGATATCTTGAAAATCAAAATGTTTTTTTAAACAAAAACTTAATTTTCGACCGATCGTTCCTATGGCAGCTATATGCTATAGTGGTCCGATCCAGAAAAGGGGACTTCTGCAAAGTTTCATTAAGATAGCTTTAAAACTGAGAGACTAGTTCGCATAGAAACAGACAGACGGACAAACGGACAAGGCTATATCGACTCGGCTATTGATGCTGATCAAGAATATATATACTTTATGGGGTCGGAGATGTCTCCTTCTATGCGTTACAGATTTCACGACAAAATTATAATACCCTCTGCAAAGGTATAATAATCTTAGTTTGCTATATTAATTAATAAAATACAATATATAAGAAAAAAGAAAGTAATAAGATTGTTAATAAAGTAAAGAAATGTAAACTAGATCCATAGAGTGTTAAGTAGATAGGACAGAGAGAAAAGTAATGGGAAAAGTAATGGGAAATCATCGGCAAGCTATGCCCCTGCTCATAGCTGGGAATGGTCAGTGACTTCCCGAAGGTATCCTGAAAGCAACGATTTTATTAGGGGTAGAGAAAATTCGGTAGAGAAAACGTGATGCAAACTATTATAATTGTTACATAGCACGCGAAAAGGACTGTGCATAGCGTAGTCTGTTGTGCACGTAGACAGGAACAAGGGACGGTAATTTCTGGTTGGTCTAAACGGAACAGAGAATTGAAGACGCCCTAGCAGAAAAGAAGAATCTATATCGCCAATAAGCAACTTATGTAGAAGGACAACACCAAGAATTGTCCTACGGTTGGTTAACGACGGAAGGTTAAGAAGAAGCAGCCTGGAGTAGGATGGCAACCGAAGATTAGGGTCCCAATTTAAACCTCGTAAGGCAAAAAGCAGAAATTGCTTCTGAACAGATTCAATACGAGCCTGGCTGTTGTTATACTGCGGAGACCAGATGCAAGAGCAGTATTCAAGGATAGGGCGAACAAGAGAGATGTACAAAAGTTTCGTTATAAAAGGATCGTTAAACTCTTTAGACCATCGGTTAATGAATCCAAGTACACCTTTTGCCTCATTAACGATGGTATCTATGTGAAGATTGAAACAGAGTTTAGAATCAAAAAGAACGCCTAGTTCCTTAACTGTTAGTATACGTTGCAATGAAGTATTGTCAATTGAATAGCTGACAAGATAAGGTGTAGTGTGAAGGTCATACATAAACTTTGAATATTTGGCCGAACACCAAAGAGAATGATATGGGGGATTAGTGTATGATAGAATAAGTTTCACATCATCCGCATACATAAGTACCCGGGCATGTGATATAACCGAGGGGAGATCATTTTTAAACGTAAAGTAAAGAGTAAAGGTCCAAGATGACTACCTTGAGGAACATCAGAAGTAACGTGAACTTGTTTAGAGGTAGTCAGCCTCAGCATTACTCTTTGGGTCCTACCTTTTAAATAAGAATTAATCCAAAGCAAAAGAGACGGAGGGAAACCTATTCGGTCAAGTTTAAAAAGTAAAATGCCATGGTGCACAGAGTCAAACGCCTTACTGAAGTCAGTATAAATGACATCAGTTTGCATTTTCGAAAGAAAAGCATCATTTACCAAGGAAGTAAACTCAAGCAGATTGGTCGTAGTTGACCGATTCTTTACGAATCCATGTTGAACAGGGGGAAACAACTGATTTGCAGAAATGCTGCAAATTCGAAGTGATTATTTTTTCAAATAATTTAGGAATAGCGGACAGTTTTGCAAAGCCCCCTGTAATTTTGTATATCAGACTTTCCACCTTTCTTGTGGAGAGGAATGATATAAGATTCTTTCCAAAGAGATGGAAAGACAGAAGATTCAAGAGATAGATTAAAAAGCTTTTGCAATGGATAAAGAAGGGGAAGAACTACACTCCTTGAGTAGACAACTAGGAATATTGTCAGGCCCAGGAGAGTAAGAAGATTTTAAAGAGCTTATAGCTAAAAAGGAGAGAGGAGTGTGAAATAATAGGAGGAGGTATAGAACTAGAGGAAGAAATAGTATAAGGGTAAGAATTATTATTAGGACAGACTGAGGAGTAAGTTGATTGGAATTAGGAAAATTAGCAAAGAGGTTAGCAGAATCAGAGTAATTACTAGCTTTATCCATCCCAAAAGAAAAAGAAGTTGGCAAACTTGAAGATTTACGCTTCAAGTTTACAAAATTGTAAAACTGTCTCGGATATTGTGCAAATTGCCTTTTGCAACGAGTTAGATAATTCTCATAGCATTGAGAATTTAGAAGAAAGAAGTTCGACTTGGCTATGGAATATTTAGCCAAGTCTATACACGAACCAGACTTGTTAAACTTTTTAAAATATTTAGATTTTAGATTTTTCAGATTTGATAATCTGGGAGTAAACCAGGGTGGCTTTGAAGAAGTAGTCGAAGGTATTGACTTGGGAATACACATATCTAAGAGGGAGTTTAAGGTGTTATAAAAATAATTAATAGCAGTATTCATATCAACCGAGTCATATAAGAAAGACCAATCGGTTGCATAAATAAGCTGATATAGCAATGAATAATTTCCTTTGCGAAAGCAACGGCGGGGCTTATTGGCTGATGAGCACGAAATGAGACGATTACAATTGCTCATTGCAACCTCTAAAGTAGGATGATGTACATCCTCAGCAAGAGATAAAGGAGGGGACCTAGACACATTAGAAATAAGGTAGTCGTTTGCAAATACCAGATCAAGAGTTCTATTCAAAAGATTAGGAATTGAATTGATTTGAAACAACGAAAGATCAAGCATGCAGTCTATAAAATCATGCTGTGCTGAGGGCACTAGATAATTTTCGGCAGTGAATAATGACTAAGAGATGTTCGGCAAATTAAAATCACCTAACACAATATATAGGTCATTATCACGCATGTGTGAAGAAACTTCTTTAATACAAGAAATATGTTTCATATAAACTTAAATATCGGAAGAAGGAGGGACATAAGAGCATGTAATATAGATATTCCGTGTAGGAAAAGACACCTTAACTGAGACAATCTCAGCGTTGAATTTAACCATGTTTCTGAAAATGCTATTATATCCGAGTCGAAGGAAGTACTGGGCATGAAAAGATTTTTAAGCTTTGAAATAAGAATTCTGACATTCTGATAATGAATACAGATTTGGTTAAAAAATTAAGTTAGTTTTTTGGGACAGAAATGGTACCCTGTATTGAAGGGACTGGAAGGGTGACAGTCTGGTTACGCTTTTTTGTCTTGAACTCGTGAACAATCATGTGTGGCGACCAAAATTTGGGATCACAAATGATTGGGAACATATCATGTGAAACATTTATTTTGAATGATGATATTTCACGAGGGGTGGAGAAATTAAATTTGGTTATTGACACGCTAGCAGAAGATTTGCTAGCAATATAGGCTGCCAATGACTCAAAAGTGGTGTCCGATGAAAGTCGAGACACAAAAACTTGCCTACGAGGGGCAACAACCGTTAAAGTGGGTGAAGGAGCTAAAGAGGCACCATGATTGTGTTTAACAATCTGGGCAAGATTACGCGCAGGTCTACCTTTGCGGCCAGGAGCTGACGGGGCTGAGGCAGTTTGGATAACTGCGACAGTATTAGGTACGGGCTCTACTGGAACTACTATAGTGGATGAAACGGGGGTAATTGGGCAGTCGCTTGGAGAAGGCGATAAAGACAACATTGGAGATAAATCCATGTTGCTAGGTAGGGACAAGAAAGGCGTAGGTGTCTGAACAGACGTAGAGGGCAATTGCAAAAGTTGAGGCTCCAACCGGCGATTGGTTGGAAACTCGAATTTATATTTGGCAAGCAACTCAAAACTCGAGTCAAATTTACTCGACAGCTGCTTAGCCACATTATTCAATTTTAAAAATTGATTTCTCACAGAATTATACATTCTGGAGAAATCAATTTGCTTGTCGATGCAATCTGGGCACGACCAACGCAAGCCACCGCAGCCCTTCTTGGCAACTGCAGCGATCTTGTCGCAATCACGCCCAGTGAGACCTGCACATTTATCATGCATCATATTCTCACACAGCCAGCAATTAACAAATTGCGGCTGTGCAGAATCATCAGCCTGCTTGAACGTCCAAGATTTCTTACAGCACGACATAATTATTACAGGTATGCACAAGAATAGAGCAAGTAAACACGCACAAACAATTATCGTATACAAACAAATTGTTTGGAGCGAAAAGCAATAGCAAAAATTTGCCAGAGCGCGAGGCACAAGCAGAAATATGCAGCAGCGAACACACGCACATACAAGTGTATGCACAGGTGAGCACCAAAGCAAAAGAATCAAAAACAGGCAATAACAACAACACGGAACTGACGCCGCGTTTTATAAATGCAATAATTAACAGACTTACGCTGCAACAACAGATAACACTTTGCACAATTTATAAGATCTTTTTAAATAAAGCACAAAAAAATTCAAAATTTAGAAATAAAAAGCAGGATTAAAGCGCAAAATATATAAAAGTCTTGGAGCACACGTAAAACACGTCAATCACTCTCAACTGAGAACTCTCTCTTGTATAAAAAAAGCTATTCTAGAGGATTTTGTATTGAAATACTATACTACTCCAAAAAGTGTATTAAGTTATTATAATATTATTGATGTAGGAATGCAAATTGATGGCGAGAAAATACCATTAAAGCTTTTAAACAAACCAACATAACATAAAAAAGAACACAGAATGAGTTGCATGGACCAGCGCGGTAAAATTTTAAGCGAAGAAGGGTTATTATGAAAGGAATCGATGATCATTGACAGGCAGATTTGTTGGAAATGGGAAATTATACATCATCAAACATCAAATAAAAATGTTTGATTCCTGTTAACAGTTATAAATGTGTTGTATACATTTTCCAAATTTTTGTGGGGTGTTTCACTCATAAGCAAAAATGCTCAAGACTTACGATATTAAATGTTTTTAAATTGTATAGTAGTCTTAAGAATTTACAAACTGATGATGCAAAGAATTTTTTAATAAGAACTTTAAGCACTTAATTAATAAATTTAATATTAATCATTACGCAACATATAGTGGGTTAAAAGCCTCAATAGTTGAACGATTCAATAGAACGCTCAAAGATATGATGTGGAAAGAATTTAGTGTTAATAGTATATATCAATCGATTTTAATTTATCAACACCTAATTGATGAATATAATAGAAGATATCATCGAACGATCAAAATATCACCAATCAAAGTAAGTTCATCGGATGAAAAGGAGTTGTTAAGCACCGTCTACAGCAAAAAATTTACCGGATCACGATTTCATGTTGGTGATAATGTGATATATAATGTGTGATATGTGATATATCTTTGAGAAGGGATATACTCCGAATTGGACGCAGAAATTTTATTTTTAAATTTCCCAAATTGAGAAACACCCACAACATTTATATTAGAAGACTATCAAGGAACGGAACTTAAAGGGAGAACTCTATTTCACGAATTAAAGAAAACTCGCTTGTTGAGAAGCTTGGGGTTCTGTGATGAGCACGACTCCTGGATAAAAATATAAAGTTGTATAAAATTATATATATATATATAATTTTTTAAACAATAAATAAGATCATAATCATTTAATAATCATTTAAATGTACATTTTTATGTTATAATGTGAAATAAAAACGAGAAAGAAAGGCTATCTTCGGCATGCCGAAGATCTAATACCCTTGCAGACCCAACCTTTTAATGCCGAGAAAATGGTTAAGGCCGAGTTTGGTCAAGGTATATTGATAAACAAAAAATATATTAATCAAAAGCCGATGTAAATAAGATTTTGCAAAAATGAAGGGAGCATAGTGAAATCTTTAAATGCCGTGTTTAATCGATGCAAAGAATTTTTTAATAAGAACTTTAAGCACTTAATTAATAAATTTAATATTAATCATTACGCAACATATAGTGGGTTAAAAGCCTCAATAGTTGAACGATTCAATAGAACGCTCAAAGATATGATGTGGAAAGAATTAAGTGTTAATAGTATATATCAATCGATTTTAATTTTTCAACACCTAATTGATGAATATAATACAAGATATCATCGAACGATCAAAATATCACCAATCAAAGTAAGTTAATCGGATGAAAAGGAGTTGTTCAGCACCGTCTACATCAAAAAATTTACCGGATCACGATTTCATGTTGGTGATAATGTGATATATAATGTGTGATATGTGATATATCTTTGAGAAGGGATATACTCCGAATTGGACGCAGAAATTTTATTTTTAAATTTCCCAAATTGAGAAACACCCACAACATTTATATTAGAAGACTATCAAGGAACGGAACTTAAAGGAGAACTCTATTTCACGAATTAAAGAAAACTCGCTTGTTGAGAAGCTTGGGGTTCTGTGATGAGCACGACTCCTGGATAAAAAATATAAAGTTGTATAAAATTATATATATATATATAATTTTTAAACAATAAATAAGATCATAATCATTTAATAATCATTTAAATGTACATTTTTATGTTATAATGTGAAATAAAAACGAGAAAGAAAGGCTATCTTCGGCATGCCGAAGATCTAATACCCTTGCAGACCCAACCTTTTAATGCCGAGAAAATGGTTAAGGCCGAGTTTGGTCAAGGTATATTGATAAACAAAAAATATATTAATCAAAAGCCGATGTAAATAAGATTTTGCAAAAATGAAGGGAGCATAGTGAAATCTTTAAATGCCGTGTTTAATCGAAAAATCATGAAAAACAAAAATGCTCCATACTAAATTAATTTTCGACCGATCGTTCCTATGGCAGCTATATGATATAGTGGTCCGATCTTAATAGGATTTTGCATATATATGAGGAGCATAGTTAAACTAATAAATGCCGAGTTTGGTCAAGATATCTTGAAAAACAAAATTTTTTTCATACAAAAACTTAATTTTCGACCGATCGTTCCTATGGCAGCTATATGATATAGTGGTCCGATCTTAATAGAATTTTGCATATATATGAGGAGCATAGTTAAACTAATAAATGCCGAGTTTGGTCAAGATATCTTGAAAAACAAAATTTTTTTCATACAAAAACTTAATTTTCGACCGATCGTTCCTATGGCAGCTATATGATATAGTGGTCCGATCCAGCTGGTTTTGACATATGTGCTGCGTGCAACAGAAATAGGGACTTCTGCAAAGTTTCATTAAGATAGCTTGAAAACTGAGGGACTAGTTCGCATAGAAACAGACAGACGGACAGACGGACAGACGGACATGGCTATATCGACTCGGCTGTTGATGCTGATCAAGAATATATATACTTTATGGGGTCGGAGATGTCTCCTTCTATGCGTTACACATTTCACGACAAAATTATAATACCCTCTGCAAGGCTATAACGAGAAAGAAGGGCTATCTTCGGCATGCCGAAGATCTAATAACCTTGCAGACCCAACCTTTTAATGCCGAGAAAATGGTTAAGGCCGAGTTTGGTCAAGGTATATTGATAAACAAAAAAAAGGCTTTTAATCAAAAATCGATGTAAATAAGATTTTTCAAAAATGAAGGGAGCATAGTGAAATCTTGAAATGCCGTGTTTAATCGCAAAATCATGAAAAACAAAAATGCTCCATACAAAAACTTAATAATATGATATAGTGGTCCGATCTTAATAGGATTTTGCATATATATGAGGAGCATAGTAAAACTAATAAATGCCGAGTTTGGTCAAGATATCTTGATAAACAACATTTTTTTCATACAAGATCCTACTTTTCGACAAATCGTCCCTATGGCAGCTATATGATATAGTGGTCCGATCTTAATAGGATTTTGCATATATATGAGGAGCATAGTTAAACTAATAAATGCCGAGTTTGGTCAAGATATCTTGAAAAACAAAATTTTTTTCATACAAGATCCTACTTTTCGACAAATCGTTCCTATGGCAGCTATATGATATAGTGATCCGATCTTAATAGGATTTCGCCTATATATGAGGAGCATAGTAAAACTAATAAATGTCGAGTTTGGTCAAGATATCTTGATAAACAAAAGGTTTTTTCATAAAAAACTTAATTTTCGACCGATCGTTCCTATGGCAGCTATATGATATAGTGGTCCGATCTTAATAGGATTTTACATATATATGAGGAGCTTAGTAAAACTAATAAATGCCGAGTTTGGTCAAGATATCTTGACAAACAAAATGTTTTTTCATACAAAAACTTAATTTTCTACCGATCGTTCCTATGGCGGCTATATGATATAGTGGTCCGATCTTAATAGAATTTTGCATATATATGAGGAGCATAGTAAAACTAATAAATGTCGAGTTTGGTCAAGATATCTTGATAAACAAAAGGTTTTTTCATACAAAAACTTAATTTTCGACCGATCGTTCCTATGGCAGCTATATGATATAGTGGTCCGATCCAGCTGGTTTTGACATATGTGCTGCGTGCAACAGAAATAGGGACTTCTGCAAAGTTTCATTAAGATAGCTTGAAAACTGAGGGACTAGTTCGCATAGAAACAGACAGACGGACAGACGGACAGACGGACATGGCTATATCGACTCGGCTGTTGATGCTGATCAAGAATATATATACTTTATGGGGTCGGAGATGTCTCCTTCTATGCGTTACACATTTCACGACAAAATTATAATACCCTCTGCAAGGGTATAACGAGAAAGAAGGGCTATCTTCGGCATGCCGAAGATCTAATAACCTTGCAGACCCAACCTTTTAATGCCGAGAAAATGGTTAAGGCCGAGTTTGGTCAAGGTATATTGATAAACAAAAAAAAGGCTTTTAATCAAAAATCAATGTAAATAAGATTTTTCAAAAATGAAGGGAGCATAGTGAAATCTTGAAATGCCGTGTTTAATCGCAAAATCATGAAAAACAAAAAATGCTCCATACAAAAACTTAATAATATGATATAGTGGTCCGATCTTAATAGGATTTTGCATATATATGAGGAGCGTAGTAAAACTAATAAATGCCGAGTTTGGTTAAGATATCTTGAAAAACAAAATGTTTTTTCATACAAGATCCTACTTTTCGACAAATCGTCCCTATGGCAGCTATATGATATAGTGTTCCGATTTTAATAGGATTTCGCCTATATATGAGGAGTATAGTAATACTAATAAATACCGAGTTTGGTCAAGATATCTTGAAAAACAAAATGTTTTTTCATAGAACTACATTTTCGACCGATCGTTCCTATTGCAGCTATATGATATAGTGGTCTGATCTTAATAGGATTTTGCATATATATGAGGAGCATAGTAAAACTAATAAATGCCGAGTTTGGTCAAGATATCTTGAAAAACAAAATGTTTTTTCATACAAGAACTACATTTTCGACCGATCGTTCATATGGCAGCTATATGATATAGTGGTCTGATCTTAATACAATTTTGCATATATATGAGGAGCGTAGTAAAACTAATAAATGCCGAGTTTGGTTAAGATATCTTGAAAAACAAAATGTTTTTTTTTATACGATAACTTAATTTTCGACCGATCGTTCCTATGGCAGCTATATGCTATAGTGGTCCGATCCAGCTGGTTTTGACATATGTGCTGCGTGCAACAGAAAAAGGGACTTCTGCAAAGTTTCATTAAGATAGCTTTAAAACTGAGAGACTAGTTCGCATAGAAACAGACAGACGGACAGACGGACATGGCTATATCGACTCGGCTGTTGATGCTGATCAAGAATATATATACTTTATGGGGTCGGAGATGTCTCCTTCTATGCGTTACACATTTCACGACAAAATTATAATACCCTCTGCAAGGGTATAATAATCTTAGTTTGCTATATTAATTAACGAGAAAGAAGGGCTATCTACGGCATGCCGAATATCTAATACCCTTGCAGACCCAACCTTTTAATGGCGAGAAAATGGTTAAGGCCGAGTTTGGTCAAGGTATATTGATAAACAAAAAATATATTAATCAAAAACCGATGTAAATAAGATTTTGCAAAAATGAAGGGAGCATAGTGAAATCTGTAAATGCCGTGTTTAATCGAAAAATCATGAAAAACAAAAATTCTCCATACTAAATTAATTTTCGACCGATCGTTCCTATGGCAGCTATATGATATAGTAGTCCGATCTTAATAGGATTTTGCATATATATGAGGAGCATAGTGAAACTAATAAATGCCGAGTTTGGTCAAGATATCTTGAAAAACAAAATGTTTTTCATACAAGATCCTACTTTTCGACAAATCGTCCCTATGGCAGCTATATGATATAGTGGTCCGATCTTAATAGGATTTCGCCTATATATGAGGAGCATAGTAAAACTAATAAATGTCGAGTTTGGTCAAGATATCTTAATAAACAACAGTTTTTTTCATACAAAAACTTAATTTTCGACCCATCGTTCCTATGGCAGCTATATGATATAGTGGTCCGATCTTAATAGGATTTTGCATATATATGAGCAGCATAGTAAAACTAATAAATGCCGAGTTTGGTCAAGATATCTTGACAAACAAAATGTTTTTTCATACAAAAACTTAATTTTCGACCGATCGTTCCTATGGCGGCTATATGATATAGTGGTCCGATCTTAATAGAATTTTGCATATATATGAGGAGCATAGTAAAACTAATAAATGTCGAGTTTGGTCAAGATATCTGGACAAACAAAATGTTTTTTCATACAAAAACTTAATTTTCGACCGATCGTTCCTATGGCGGCTATATGATATAGTGGTCCGATCTTAATAGAATTTTGCATATATATGAGGAGCATAGTAAAACTAATAAATGTCGAGTTTGGTCAAGATATCTTGATAAACAAAAGGTTTTTTCATACAAAAATTTAATTTTCGACCGATCGTTCCTATGGCAGCTATATGGTATAGTGGTCCAATCCAGCTGGTTTTGACATATGTGCTGCGTGCAACAGAACAGACTTCTGCAAAGTTTCATTAAGATAGCTTTAAAACTGAGGGACTAGTTCGCATAGAAACAGACAGACGGACAGACGGACAGACGGACATGGCTATATCGACTCGGCTGTTGATGCTGATCAAGAATATATATACTTTATGGGGTCGGAGATGTGTCCTTCTTTGCGTTACACATTTCACGACAAAATTATAATACCCTCTGCAAAGGTATAATAATCTTAGTTTGCTATATTAATTAATAAAATACAATAAATAAGAAAAAAGAAAGTAATAAGATTGTTAATAAAGTAAAGAAATGTAAACTAGATACATAGAGTGTTAAGTAGATAGGACAGTGAGAAAAGTAATGGGAAAAGTAATGGGAAATCACCGACCCGGTTGGGGAAAATTTTATTAGGGGTAGAGAAAATTCGGTAGAGAAAACGTGATGCAAACTTATTGTTACATAGCACGCGAAAAGGACTGTGCATAGCGTAGTCTGTTGTGCACGTAGACAGGAACAAGGGACGGTAATTTCTGGTTGGTCTAAACGGAACAGAGAATTGAAGACGCCCTAGCAGAAAAGAAGAATCTATATCGCCAATAAGCAACTTATGTAGAAGTACAACACCAAGAATTGTCCTACGGTTGGTTAACGACGGAAGGTTAAGAAGAAGCAGCCTGGAGTAGGATGGCAACCGAAGATTAGGGTCCCAATTTAAACCTCTTAAGGCAAAAAGCAGAAATTGCTTCTGAACAGATTCAATACGAGCCTGGCTATTGTTATACTGCGGAGACCAGATGCAAGAGCAGTATTCAAGGATAGGGCGAACAAGAGAGATGTACAAAAGTTTCGTTATAAAAGGATCGTTAAACTCTTTAGACCATCGTTTAATGAATCCAAGTACACCTTTTGCCTCATTAACGATGGTATCTATGTGAAGATTGAAACAGAGTTTAGAATCAAAAAGAACGCCTAGATCCTTAACTGTTAGTATACGTTGCAATGAAGTATTGTCAATTGTATAGCTGACAAGATAAGGTGTAGTGCGATTGAAGGTCATACATAAACTTTGAATATTTGGCCGAACACCAAAGAGAATGATATGGGGGATTAGTGTATGATAGAATAAGTTTCACATCATCCGCATACATAAGTACCTGGGCATGTGATATAACCAAGGGGAGATCATTTTTAAACGTAAAGTAAAGAGAAAAGGTCCAAGATGACTACCTTGAGGAACATCAGAAGTAACGTGAACCTGTTTAGAGGTAGTCAGCCTCAGCATTACTCTTTGGGTCCTACCTTTTAAATAAGAATTAATCCAAAGCAAAAGAGACGGAGGGAAACCTATTCGGTCAAGTTTAAAAAGTAAAATGTCATGGTGCACAGAGTCAAACGCCTTACTGAAGTCAGTATAAATGACATCAGTTTGCATTTTCGAAAGAAAAGCATCATTTACCAAGGAAGTAAACTCAAGCAGATTGGTCGTAGTTGACCGATTCTTTACGAATCCATGTTGAACAGGGGAAACAACTGATTTGCAGAAATGCTGCAAATTCGAAGTGATTATTTTTTCAAATAATTTAGGAATAGCGGACAGTTTTGCAAAGCCCCTGTAATTTTGTATATCAGACTTTCCACCTTTCTTGTGGAGAGGAATGATATAAGATTCTTTCCAAAGAGATGGAAAGACAGAAGATTCAAGAGATAGATTAAAAAGCTTTTGCAATGGATAAAGAAGGGAAGAACTACACTCCTTGAGTAGACAACTAGGAATATTGTCAGGCCCAGGAGAGTAAGAAGATTTTAAAGAGTTTATAGCTGAAAGGAGAGAGGAGTGTGAAATAATAGGAGGAGGTATAGAACTAGAGGAAGAAATAGTATAAGGGTAAGAATTATTATTAGGACAGACTGAGGAGTAAGTTGATTGGAATTAGGAAAATTAGCAAAGAGGTTAGCAGAATCAGAGTAATTACTAGCTTTATCCATCCCAAAAGAAAAGAAGTTGGCAAACTTGAAGATTTACGCTTCAAGTTTACAAAATTGTAAAACTGTCTTGGATATTGTGCAAATTGACTTTTGCAACGAGTTAGATAATTCTCATAGCATTGAGAATTCAGAAGAAAGAAGTTCGACTTGGCTATGGAATATTTAGCCAAGTCTATACACGAACCAGACTTATTAACCTTTTTAAAATATTTAGATTTTAGATTTTTCAGATTTGATAATCTGGGAGTAAACCAAGGTGGCTTTGAAGAAGTAGTCGAAGGTATTGACTTGGGAATACACATATCTAAGAGGGAGTTTAAGGTGTTATAAAAATAATTAATAGCAGTATTCATATCAACCGATTTTGCAAAAATGAAGGGAGCATAGTGAAATCTTTAAATGCCGTGTTTAATCGCAAAATCATGAAAAACAAAAAAATGCTCCATACAAAATCTTAATAATATGATATAGTGCTCCTATCTTAATATGATTTTGCATATATATGAGGAGCATAGTAAAACTAATAAATGTCGAGTTTGGTCAAGATATCTTGATAAATAAAATTTTTTTCATACAAGATCTTACTTTTCGACAGATCGTTCCTATGGCAGCTATATGATATAGTGGTCCGATCTTAATAGGATTTTGCATATATATGAGGAGTATAGTAATACTAATAAATACCGAGTTTGGTCAAGATATCTTGAAAAACAAAATGTTTTTTCAGACAAAAACTTAATTTTCGACCGATCGTTCCTATGGCAGCTATATGATATAGTGGTCTGATCTTAATAGGATTTTGCATATATATGGGGAGCATAGTAAAACTAATAAATGCCGAGTTTGGTTAAGATATCTTGAAAATCAAAATGTTTTTTCATACAAGAAGTACATTTTCGACCGATCGTTCCTATGGCAGCTATATGCTATAGTGGTCCGATCCAGAAAAGGGGACTTCTGCAAAGTTTCATTAAGATAGCTTTAAAACTGAGAGACTAGTTCGCATAGAAACAGACAGACGGACAAACGGACAAGGCTATATCGACTCGGCTATTGATGCTGATCAAGAATATATATACTTTATGGGGTCGGAGATGTCTCCTTCTATGCGTTACACATTTCACGACAAAATTATAATACCCTCTGCAAAGGTATAATAATCTTAGTTTGCTATATTAATTAATAAAATACAATAAATAAGAAAAAAGAAAGTAATAAGATTGTTAATAAAGTAAAGAAATGTAAACTAGATACATAGAGTGTTAAGTAGATAGGACAGAGAGAAAAGTAATGGGAAAAGTAATGGGAAATCACCGACCCGGTTGGGGAAAATTTTATTAGGGGTAGAGAAAATTCGGTAGAGAAAACGTGATGCAAACTTATTGTTACATAGCACGCGAAAAGGACTGTGCATAGCGTAGTCTGTTGTGCACGTAGACAGGAACAAGGGACGGTAATTTCTGGTTGGTCTAAACGGAACAGAGAATTGAAGACGCCCTAGCAGAAAAGAAGAATCTATATCGCCAATAAGCAACTTATGTAGAAGGACAACACCAAGAATTGTCCTACGGTTGGTTAACGACGGAAGGTTAAGAAGAAGCAGCCTGGAGTAGGATGGCAACCGAAGATTAGGGTCCCAATTTAAACCTCGTAAGGCAAAAAGCAGAAATTGCTTCTGAACAGATTCAATACGAGCCTGGCTATTGTTATACTGCGGAGACCAGATGCAAGAGAAGTATTCAAGGATAGGGCGAACAAGAGAGATGTACAGAAGTTTCGTTATAAAAGGATCGTTAAACTCTTTAGACCATCGTTTAATGAATCCAAGTACACCTTTTGCCTCATTAACGATGGTATCTATGTGAAGATTGAAACAGAGTTTAGAATCAAAAAAGAACGCCTAGATCCTTAACTGTTAGTATACGTTGCAATGAAGTATTGTCAATTGTATAGCTGACAAGATAAGGTGTAGTGCGATTGAAGGTCATACATAAACTTTGAATATTTGGCCGAACACCAAAGAGAATGATATGGGGGATTAGTGTATGATAGAATAAGTTTCACATCATCCGCATACATAAGTACCCGGGCATGTGATATAACCAAGGGGAGATCATTTTTAAACGTAAAGTAAAGAGAAAAGGTCCAAGATGACTACCTTGAGGAACATCAGAAGTAACGTGAACCTGTTTAGAGGTAGTCAGCCTCAGCATTACTCTTTGGGTCCTACCTTTTAAATAAGAATTAATCCAAAGCAAAAGAGACGGAGGGAAACCTATTCGGTCAAGTTTAAAAAGTAAAATGTCATGGTGCACAGAGTCAAACGCCTTACTGAAGTCAGTATAAATGACATCAGTTTGCATTTTCGAAAGAAAAGCATCATTTACCAAGGAAGTAAACTCAAGCAGATTGGTCGTAGTTGACCGATTCTTTACGAATCCATGTTGAACAGGGGAAACAACTGATTTGCAGAAATGCTGCAAATTCGAAGTGATTATTTTTTCAAATAATTTAGGAATAGCGGACAGTTTTGCAAAGCCCCTGTAATTTTGTATATCAGACTTTCCACCTTTCTTGTGGAGAGGAATGATATAAGATTCTTTCCAAAGAGATGGAAAGACAGAAGATTCAAGAGATAGATTAAAAAGCTTTTGCAATGGATAAAGAAGGGAAGAACTACACTCCTTGAGTAGACAACTAGGAATATTGTCAGGCCCAGGAGAGTAAGAAGATTTTAAAGAGTTTATAGCTGAAAGGAGAGAGGAGTGTGAAATAATAGGAGGAGGTATAGAACTAGAGGAAGAAATAGTATAAGGGTAAGAATTATTATTAGGACAGACTGAGGAGTAAGTTGATTGGAATTAGGAAAATTAGCAAAGAGGTTAGCAGAATCAGAGTAATTACTAGCTTTATCCATCCCAAAAGAAAAAGAAGTTGGCAAACTTGAAGATTTACGCTTCAAGTTTACAAAATTGTAAAACTGTCTTGGATATTGTGCAAATTGACTTTTGCAACGAGTTAGATAATTCTCATAGCATTGAGAATTCAGAAGAAAGAAGTTCGACTTGGCTATGGAATATTTAGCCAAGTCTATACACGAACCAGACTTATTAACCTTTTTAAAATATTTAGATTTTAGATTTTTCAGATTTGATAATCTGGGAGTAAACCAAGGTGGCTTTGAAGAAGTAGTCGAAGGTATTGACTTGGGAATACACATATCTAAGAGGGAGTTTAAGGTGTTATAAAAATAATTAATAGCAGTATTCATATCAACCGATTTTGCAAAAATGAAGGGAGCATAGTGAAATCTTTAAATGCCGTGTTTAATCGCAAAATCATGAAAAACAAAAAATGCTCCATACAAAATCTTAATAATATGATATAGTGCTCCTATCTTAATATGATTTTGCATATATATGAGGAGCATAGTAAAACTAATAAATGTCGAGTTTGGTCAAGATATCTTGATAAATAAAATTTTTTTCATACAAGATCTTACTTTTCGACAGATCGTTCCTATGGCAGCTATATGATATAGTGGTCCGATCTTAATAGGATTTTGCATATATATGAGGAGTATAGTAATACTAATAAATACCGAGTTTGGTCAAGATATCTTGAAAAACAAAATGTTTTTTTCAGACAAAAACTTAATTTTCGACCGATCGTTCCTATGGCAGCTATATGATATAGTGGTCTGATCTTAATAGGATTTTGCATATATATGGGGAGCATAGTAAAACTAATAAATGCCGAGTTTGGTTAAGATATCTTGAAAATCAAAATGTTTTTTCATACAAGAAGTACATTTTCGACCGATCGTTCCTATGGCAGCTATATGCTATAGTGGTCCGATCCAGAAAAGGGGACTTCTGCAAAGTTTCATTAAGATAGCTTTAAAACTGAGAGACTAGTTCGCATAGAAACAGACAGACGGACAAACGGACAAGGCTATATCGACTCGGCTATTGATGCTGATCAAGAATATATATACTTTATGGGGTCGGAGATGTCTCCTTCTATGCGTTACACATTTCACGACAAAATTATAATACCCTCTGCAAAGGTATAATAATCTTAGTTTGCTATATTAATTAATAAAATACAATAAATAAGAAAAAGAAAGTAATAAGATTGTTAATAAAGTAAAGAAATGTAAACTAGATACATAGAGTGTTAAGTAGATAGGACAGAGAGAAAAGTAATGGGAAAAGTAATGGGAAATCACCGACCCGGTTGGGGAAAATTTTATTAGGGGTAGAGAAAATTCGGTAGAGAAAACGTGATGCAAACTTATTGTTACATAGCACGCGAAAAGGACTGTGCATAGCGTAGTCTGTTGTGCACGTAGACAGGAACAAGGGACGGTAATTTCTGGTTGGTCTAAACGGAACAGAGAATTGAAGACGCCCTAGCAGAAAAGAAGAATCTATATCGCCAATAAGCAACTTATGTAGAAGGACAACACCAAGAATTGTCCTACGGTTGGTTAACGACGGAAGGTTAAGAAGAAGCAGCCTGGAGTAGGATGGCAACCGAAGATTAGGGTCCCAATTTAAACCTCGTAAGGCAAAAGCAGAAATTGCTTCTGAACAGATTCAATACGAGCCTGGCTATTGTTATACTGCGGAGACCAGATGCAAGAGAAGTATTCAAGGATAGGGCGAACAAGAGAGATGTACAGAAGTTTCGTTATAAAAGGATCGTTAAACTCTTTAGACCATCGTTTAATGAATCCAAGTACACCTTTTGCCTCATTAACGATGGTATCTATGTGAAGATTGAAACAGAGTTTAGAATCAAAAGAACGCCTAGATCCTTAACTGTTAGTATACGTTGCAATGAAGTATTGTCAATTGTATAGCTGACAAGATAAGGTGTAGTGCGATTGAAGGTCATACATAAACTTTGAATATTTGGCCGAACACCAAAGAGAATGATATGGGGGATTAGTGTATGATAGAATAAGTTTCACATCATCCGCATACATAAGTACCCGGGCATGTGATATAACCAAGGGGAGATCATTTTTAAACGTAAAGTAAAGAGAAAAGGTCCAAGATGACTACCTTGAGGAACATCAGAAGTAACGTGAACCTGTTTAGAGGTAGTCAGCCTCAGCATTACTCTTTGGGTCCTACCTTTTAAATAAGAATTAATCCAAAGCAAAAGAGACGGAGGGAAACCTATTCGGTCAAGTTTAAAAAGTAAAATGTCATGGTGCACAGGGTCAAACGCCTTACTGAAGTCAGTATAAATGACATCAGTTTGCATTTTCGAAAGAAAAGCATAATTTACCAAGGAAGTAAACTCAAGCAGATTGGTCGTAGTTGACCGATTCTTTACGAATCCATGTTGAACAGGGGAAACAACTGATTTGCAGAAATGCTGCAAATTCGAAGTGATTATTTTTTCAAATAATTTAGGAATAGCGGACAGTTTTGCAAAGCCCCTGTAATTTTGTATATCAGACTTTCCACCTTTCTTGTGGAGAGGAATGATATAAGATTCTTTCCAAAGAGATGGAAAGACAGAAGATTCAAGAGATAGATTAAAAAGCTTTTGCAATGGATAAAGAAGGGAAGAACTACACTCCTTGAGTAGACAACTAGGAATATTGTCAGGCCCAGGAGAGTAAGAAGATTTTAAAGAGCTTATAGCTAAAAGGAGAGAGGAGTGTGAAATAATAGGAGGAGGTATAGAACTAGAGGAAGAAATAGTATAAGGGTAAGAATTATTATTAGGACAGACTGAGGAGTAAGTTGATTGGAATTAGGAAAATTAGCAAAGAGGTTAGCAGAATCAGAGTAATTACTAGCTTTATCCATCCCAAAAGAAAAGAAGTTGGCAAACTTGAAGATTTACGCTTCAAGTTTACAAAATTGTAAAACTGTCTTGGATATTGTGCAAATTGACTTTTGCAACGAGTTAGATAATTCTCATAGCATTGAGAATTCAGAAGAAAGAAGTTCGACTTGGCTATGGAATATTTAGCCAAGTCTATACACGAACCAGACTTATTAACCTTTTTAAAATATTTAGATTTTAGATTTTTCAGATTTGATAATCTGGGAGTAAACCAAGGTGGCTTTGAAGAAGTAGTCGAAGGTATTGACTTGGGAATACACATATCTAAGAGGGAGTTTAAGGTGTTATAAAAATAATTAATAGCAGTATTCATATCAACGGATTTTGCAAAAATGAAGGGAGCATAGTGAAATCTTTAAATGCCGTGTTTAATCGCAAAATCATGAAAAACAAAAAATGCTCCATACAAAATCTTAATAATATGATATAGTGCTCCTATCTTAATATGATTTTGGATATATATGAGGAGCATAGTAAAACTAATAAATGTCGAGTTTGGTCAAGATATCTTGATAAATAAAATTTTGTTCATACAAGATCTTACTTTTCGACAGATCGTTCCTATGGCAGCTATATGATATAGTGGTCCGATCTTAATAGGATTTTGCATATATATGAGGAGTATAGTAATACTAATAAATACCGAGTTTGGTCAAGATATCTTGAAAAACAAAATGTTTTTTCAGACAAAAACTTAATTTTCGACCGATCGTTCCTATGGCAGCTATATGATATAGTGGTCTGATCTTAATAGGATTTTGGATATATATGGGGAGCATAGTAAAACTAATAAATGCCGAGTTTGGTCAAGATATCTTGAAAAACAAAATGTTTTTTCATACAAGAAGTACATTTTCGACCGATCGTTCCTATGGCAGCTATATGATATAGTGGTCCGATCTTAATAGGATTTTGCATATATATGAGGAGCATAGTAAAACTAATAAATGCCGAGTTTGGTTAAGATATCTTGAAAAACAAAATGTTTTTTTAAACAAAAACTTAATTTTCGACCGATCGTTCCTATGGCAGCTATATGCTATAGTGGTCCGATCCAGAAAAGGGGACTTCTGCAAAGTTTCATTAAGATAGATTTAAAACTGAGAGACTAGTTCGCATAGAAACAGACAGACGGACAAACGGACAAGGCTATATCGACTCGGCTATTGATGCTGATCAAGAATATATATACTTTATGGGGTCGGAGATGTCTCCTTCTGTGCGTTACACATTTCACGACAAAATTATAATACCCTCTGCAAAGGTATAATAATCTTAGTTTGCTATATTAATTAATAAAATACAATAAATAAGAAAAAAGAAAGTAATAAGATTGTTAATAAAGTAAAGAAATGTAAACTAGATACATAGAGTGTTAAGTAGATAGGACAGAGAGAAAAGTAATGGGAAAAGTAATGGGAAATCACCGACCCGGTTGGGGAAAATTTTATTAGGGGTAGAGAAAATTCGGTAGAGAAAACGTGATGCAAACTTATTGTTACATAGCACGCGAACAGGACTGTGCATAGCGTAGTCTGTTGTGCACGTAGACAGGAACAAGGGACGGTAATTTCTGGTTGGTCTAAACGGAACAGAGAATTGAAGACGCCCTAGCAGAAAAGAAGAATCTATATCGCCAATAAGCAACTTATGTAGAAGTACAACACCAAGAATTGTCCTACGGTTGGTTAACGACGGAAGGTTAAGAAGAAGCAGCCTGGAGTAGGATGGCAACCGAAGATTAGGGTCCCAATTTAAACCTCTTAAGGCAAAAGCAGAAATTGCTTCTGAACAGATTCAATACGAGCCTGGCTATTGTTATACTGCGGAGACCAGATGCAAGAGCAGTATTCAAGGATAGGGCGAACAAGAGAGATGTACAGAAGTTTCGTTATAAAAGGATCGTTAAACTCTTTAGACCATCGTTTAATGAATCCAAGTACACCTTTTGCCTCATTAACGATGGTATCTATGTGAAGATTGAAACAGAGTTTAGAATCAAAAAGAACGCCTAGATCCTTAACTGTTAGTATACGTTGCAATGAAGTATTGTCAATTGTATAGCTGACAAGATAAGGTGTAGTGCGATTGAAGGTCATACATAAACTTTGAATATTTGGCCGAACACCAAAGAGAATGATATGGGGGATTAGTGTATGATAGAATAAGTTTCACATCATCCGCATACATAAGTACCCGGGCATGTGATATAACCAAGGGGAGATCATTTTTAAACGTAAAGTAAAGAGAAAAGGTCCAAGATGACTACCTTGAGGAACATCAGAAGTAACGTGAACCTGTTTAGAGGTAGTCAGCCTCAGCATTACTCTTTGGGTCCTACCTTTTAAATAAGAATTAATCCAAAGCAAAAGAGACGGAGGGAAACCTATTCGGTGAAGTTTAAAAAGTAAAATGTCATGGTGCACAGAGTCAAACGCCTTACTGAAGTCAGTATAAATGACATCAGTTTGCATTTTCGAAAGAAAAGCATAATTTACCAAGGAAGTAAACTCAAGCAGATTGGTCGTAGTTGACCGATTCTTTACGAATCCATGTTGAACAGGGGAATCAACTGATTTGCAGAAATGCTGCAAATTCGAAGTGATTATTTTTTCAAATAATTTAGGAATAGCGGACAGTTTTGCAAAGCCCCTGTAATTTTGTATATCAGACTTTCCACCTTTCTTGTGGAGAGGAATGATATAAGATTCTTTCCAAAGAGATGGAAAGACAGAAGATTCAAGAGATAGATTAAAAAGCTTTTGCAATGGATAAAGAAGGGAAGAACTACACTCCTTGAGTAGACAACTAGGAATATTGTCAGGCCCAGGAGAGTAAGAAGATTTTAAAGAGCTTATAGCTAAAAGGAGAGAGGAGTGTGAAATAATAGGAGGAGGTATAGAACTAGAGGAAGAAATAGTATAAGGGTAAGAATTATTATTAGGACAGACTGAGGAGTAAGTTGATTGGAATTAGGAAAATTAGCAAAGAGGTTAGCAGAATCAGAGTAATTACTAGCTTTATCCATCCCAAAAGAAAAGAAGTTGGCAAACTTGAAGATTTACGCTTCAAGTTTACAAAATTGTAAAACTGTCTCGGATATTGTGCAAATTGCCTTTTGCAACGAGTTAGATAATTCTCATAGCATTGAGAATTCAGAAGAAAGAAGTTCGACTTGGCTATGGAATATTTAGATTTTAGATTTTTCAGATTTGATAATCTGGGAGTAAACCAGGGTGGCTTTGAAGAAGTAGTCGAAGGTATTGACTTGGGAATACCCATATCTAAGAGGGAGTTTAAGGTGTTATAAAAATAATTAATAGCAGTATTCATATCAACCGAGTCATATAAGAAAGACCAATCGGTTGCATAAATAAGCTGATATAGCAATGAATAATTTCCTTTGCGAAAGCAACGGCGGGGCTTATTGGCTGATGAGCACGAAATGAGACGATTACAATTGCTCATTGCAACCTCTAAAGTAGGATGATGTACATCCTCAGGAAGAGATAAAGGAGGGGACCTAGACACATTAGAAATAAGGTACTCGTTTGCAAATACCAGATCAAGAGTTCTATTCAAAAGATTAGGAATTGAATTGATTTGAAACAACGAAAGATCAAGCATGCAGTCTATAAAATCATGCTGTGCTGAGGGCACTAGATAATTTTCGGCAGTGAATAATGACTAAGAGATGTTCGGCAAATTAAAATCACCTAACACAATATATAGGTCATTATCACGCATGTGTGAAGAAACTTCTTTAATACAAGAAATATGTTTCATATAAACTTAAATATCGGAAGAAGGAGGGACATAAGAGCATGTAATATAGATATTCCGTGTAGGAAAAGACACCTTAACTGAGACAATCTCAGCGTCAGTAGGCGTACTAAAACAGAAAAGTTCTGACTGGAGAGTGGCTTTAACGGCAATTAACACCCCACCAACTCGAGTCGGCCGATCATTTCTATGCAAAATAAAACTATTCGAAAATACCTTAAAATCGGATATGGTTGAATTTAACCATGTTTCTGAAAATGCTATTATATCCGAGTCGAAGGAAGTACTGGGCATGAAAAGATTTTTAAGCTTTGAAATAAGAATTCTGACATTCTGATAATGAATACAGATTTGGTTAAAAGATTAAGTTAGTTTTTTGGGACAGAAATGGTACCCTGTATTGAAGGGACTGGAAGGGTGACAGTCTGGTTACGCTTTTTTGGCTTGAACTCGTGAACAATTATGTGTGGAGGCCAAAATTTGGGATCACAAATGATTGGGAACATATCATGTGAAACATTTATTTTGAATGATGATATTTCACGAGGGGTGGAGAAATTAAATTTGGTTATTGACACGCTAGCAGAAGATTTGCTAGCAATATAGGCTGCCAATGACTCAAAAGTGGTGTCCGATGAAAGTCGAGACACAAAAACTTGCCTACGAGGGGCAACAACCGTTAAAGTAGGTGGAGGAGCTAAAGAGGCACCATGATTGTGTTTAACAATCTGGGCAAGATTACGCGCAGGTCTACCTTTGCGGCCAGGAGCTGACAAGGCTGAGGCAGTTTGGATAACTGCGACAGTATTAGGTACAGGCTCTACTGGAACTACCATAGGGGATGAAACGGGGGTAATTGGGCAGTCACTTGGAGAAGGCGATAAAGACAACATTGGAGATAAATCCATGTTGCTAGGTAGGGACAAGAAAGGCGTAGGTGTCTGAACAGACGTAGAGGGCAATTGCAAAAGTTGAACCTCCAACCGGCGATTGGTTGGAAACTCGAATTTATATTTGGCAAGCAACTCAAAACTCGAGTCAAATTTACTCGACAGCTGCTTAGCCACATTATTCAATTTTAAAAATTGATTTCTCACAGAATTATACATCCTGGAGAAATCAATTTGCTTGTCGATGCAATCTGGGCACGACCAACGCAAGCCACCGCAGACCTTCTTGGCAACTGCAGCGATCTTGTCGCAATCACGCCCAGTGAGACCTGCACATTTATCATGCATCATATTCTCACACAGCCAGCAATTAACAAATTGCGGCTGTGCAGAATCATCAGCCTGCTTGAACGTCTAAGGTTTCTTACAGCACGACATAATTATTACAGGTATGCACAAGAATAGAGCAAGTAAACACGCAAAAACAATTATGGTATACAAACAAATTGTTTGGAGCGAAAAGCAATAGCAAAAATTTGCGAGAGCGCGATGCACAAGCAGAAATATGCAGCAGCGAACACACGCACATACAAGTGTATGCACAGGGGAGCACCAAAGCAAAAGAATCAAAAACAGGCAATAACAACAGCACGGAACTGACGACGCGTTTTATAAATGCAATAATTAACAGACTTACGCTGCAACAACAGATAACACTTTGCACAATTTATAAGATCTTTTTAAATAAAGCACAAAAAATTCAAAATTTAGAAATAAAAAGCAGGATTAAAGCGCAAAAATATATAAAAGTCTTGGAGCACACGTAAAACACGTCAATCACTCTCAACTGAGAACTCTCTCTTGTATAATAGCTATTCTAGAGGATTTTGTATTGAAATACTATACTACTCCAAAAAGTGTATTAAGTTATTATAATATTATTGATGTAGGAATGCAAATTGATGGCGAGAAAATACCATTAAAGCTTTTAAACAAACCAGCATAACATAAACGAGAAAGAAGGGCTATCTTCGGCACGCCGAAGATTTAATACCCTTGCAGACCCAACCTTTTAATGCCGAGAAAATGGTTAAGGCCGAGTTTGGTCAAGGTATATTGATAAACAAAAAAAAGGCTTTTAATCAAAAACCGATGTAAATAAGATTTAGCAAAAATGAAGGGAGCTTAGTGAAATCTTTAAATGCCGTGTTTAATGGCAAAATCATGAAAAACAAAAAATTCTCCATACAAAAACTTAATAATATGATATAGTGGTCCGATCTTAATACGATTTTGCATATATATGAGGAGCATAGTAAAACTAATAAATGCCGAGTTTGGTTAAGATATCTTGAAAAACAAAATGTTTTTTCATACAAAAACTTAATTTTCGATAGATCGTTCCTATGGCAGCTATATGATATAGTGGTCCGATCTTAATAGGATTTTGCATATATATGAGGAGCTTAGTAAAACTAATAAATGCCGAGTTTGGTCAAGATATCTTGACAAACAAAATGTTTTTTCATACAAAAACTTAATTTTCGACCGATCGTTCCTATGGCAGCTATATGATATAGTGGTCCGATCCAGCTGGTTTTGACATATGTGCTGCGTGCAACAGAATTAGGGACTTCTGCAAAGTTTCATTAAGATAGCTTTAAAACTGAGGGACTAGTTCGCATAGAAACAGACAGACGGACAGACGGACATGGCTATATCGACTCGGCTGTTGATGCTGATCAAGAATATATATACTTTATGGGGTCGGAGATGTCTCCTTCTATGCGTTACACATATCACGACAAAATTATAATACCCTCTGCAAGGGTATAAAAAGAACACAGAATGAGTTGCATGGACCAGCGCGATAAAATTTTAAGCGAAGAAGGGTTATTATGAAAGGAATCGATGATCATTGACAGGCAGATTTGTTGGAAATGGGAAATTATACATCATTAAACATCAAATAAAAATGTTTGATTCCTGTTAACAGTTATAAATGTGCTGTATACATTTTCCAAATTTTTGTGGGGTGTTTCACTCATAATGCTCAAGACTTACGATATTAAATGCTTTTAAATTGTATAGTAGTCTTAAGAATTTACAAACTGATGATGCAAAGAATTTTTTAATAAGAACTTTAAGCACTTAATTAATAAATTTAATATTAATCATTACGCAACATATGGTGGGTTAAAAGCCTCAATAGTTGAACGATTCAATAGAACGCTCAACGATATGATGTGGAAAGAATTTAGTGTTAATAGTATATATCAATCGATTTTAATTTATCAACACCTAATTGATGAATATAATAGAAGATATCATCGAACGATCAAAATATCACCAATCAAAGTAAGTTCATCGGATGAAAAGGAGTTGTTAAGCACCGTCTACAGCAAAAAATTTACCGGATCACGATTTCATGTTGGTGATAATGTGATATATAATGTGTGATATGTGATATATCTTTGAGAAGGGATATACTCCGAATTGGACGCAGAAATTTTATTTTTAAATTTCCCAAATTGAGAAACACCCACTACATTTATATTAGAAGACTATCAAGGAACGGAACTTAAAGGAGGACTCTATTTCACGAATTAAAGAAAACTCGCTTGTTGAGAAGGTTGGGGTTCTGTGATGAGCACGACTCCTGGATAAAAAATATAAAGTTGTATAAAATTATATATATATATATAATTTTTTAAACAATAAATAAGATCATAATCATTTAATAATCATTTAAATGTAAATTTTTATGTTATAATGTGAAATAAAAACGAGAAAGAAGGGCTATCTTCGGCATGCCGAAGATCTAATAACCTTGCAGACCCAACCTTTTAATGCCGAGAAAATGGTTAAGGCCGAGTTTGGTCAAGGTATATTGATAAACAAAAAAAAGGCTTTTAATCAAAAATCGATGTAAATAAGATTTTTCAAAAATGAAGGGAGCATAGTGAAATCTTGAAATGCCGTGTTTAATCGCAAAATCATGAAAAACAAAAAATGCTCCATACAAAAACTTAATAACATGATATAGTGGTCCGATCTTAATAGGATTTTGCATATATATGAGGAGCATAGTAAAACTAATAAATGCCGAGTTTGGTCAAGATATCTTGATAAACAAAATTTTTTTCATACAAGAACTAAATTTTCGACCGATCGTTCCTATGGCAGCTATATGATATAGTGGTCCGATCTTAATAGGACTTTGCATATATATGAGGAGCATAGTAAAACTAATAAATGCCGAGTTTGGTCAAGATATCTTGATAAACAACATTTTTTTCATACAAGATCTTACTTTTCGACAGACCGTTCCTATTGCAGCTATATGATATAGTGGTCCGATCTTAATAGTATTTCGCCTATATATGAGGAGTATAGTAATACTAATAAATACCGAGTTTGGTCAAGATATCTTGAAAAACAAAATGTTTTTTCATACAAAAACTTAATTTTCGACCGATCGTTCCTATGGCAGCTATATGATATAGTGGTCCGATCTTAATAGGATTTTGCATATATATGAGGAGCTTAGTAAAACTAATAAATGCCGTGTTTGGTCAAGATATCTTGATAAACAAAATTTTTTTCATACAAGATCCCACTTTTCGACAGACCGTTCCTATGGCAGCTATATGATATAGTGGTCCGATCTTAATAGTATTTCGCCTATATATGAGGAGTATAGTAATACTAATAAATACCGAGTTTGGTCAAGATATCTTGAAAAACTAAATGTTTTTTCATACAAAAACTTAATTTTCGACCGATCGTTCCTATGGCAGCTATATGATATAGTGGTCCGATCTTAATAGGATTTCGCCTATATATGAGGAGTATAGTAATACTAATAAATACCGAGTTTGGTTAAGATATCTTGAAAAACAAAATGTTTTTTTATACAAAAACTTAATTTTCGACCGATCGTTCCTATGGCAGCTATATGCTATAGTGGTCCGATCCAGCTGGTTTTGACATATGTGCTGCGTGCAACAGAAAAAGGGACTTCTGCAAAGTTTCATTAAGATAGCTTTAAAACTGAGAGACTAGTTCGCATAGAAACAGACAGACGGACAGACGGACATGGCTATATCGACTCGGCTGTTGATGCTGATCAACAATATATATACTTTATGGGGTCGGAGATGTCTCCTTCTATGCGTTACACATTTCACGACAAAATTATAATACCCTCTGCAAGGGTATAATGAAAAATATAGAATTTATTATGAAATTTTTTTTTTTTTTAAGTGGATTTATGACTGTGTTTGGGTTAAAGATATGATAAAAAGTATTTTGCAATCATTATTATTTTATCGTTGGCTCTGAAAATATAAAGAGCACTCATCTATTTAAATATTATATATTAATTATAGTAGCTTAATGTGTTGGCGCAGATCCGCGCATTGAATAAATAAAAATGAAAATGAATCATTAAGTCTAGTGTAAATTAGGTTTAGGGCGGAGCGAGAGCGCAATAAAGTTGTATCACTCCCTTTGTAGCGAATTCGCCTCGCTTCACCGCCTTAGCGTAATGTTAGCTTAAGTTCAGTTGTCGAATTATATCAATGCAATACGCGCTAAACCGCATGTCAATCTTTTAAAGCCACCACAAGTTTTAACTGGTTTAATTATATAAACTAATATAATTTTTCATGGCGCCCCCGGATGGACTCTTTTAAAAGATAATTGTGTGTAAAAAACAAACTCAAATGGTTTAACTGCACAGCTGTGGCCCGCGAGTGAATTGAAGTTGAAAATAACGAGAAAGCAGGGCTATCTTAGGCATGCCGAAGATCTAATAACCTTGCAGACCCAACCTTTTAATGCCGAGAAAATGGTTAAGGCCGAGTTTGGTCAAGGTATATTGATAAACAAAAAATAGGCTTTTAATCAAAAACCGATGTAAATAAGATTTTTCAAAAATGAAGGGGGCATAGTGAAATCTTTAAATGCCGTGTTTAATCGCAAAATCATGAAAAACAAAAAATGCTCCATACAAAAACTTAATAATATGAAATAGTGGTCCGATCTTAATAGGATTTGCATATATATGAGGAGCTTAGTAAAACTAATAAATGCCGAGTTTGATTAAGATATCTTGATAAACAACGTTTTTTTTCGTTCAACTTAATTTTCGACCGATCGTTCCTTTGCCAGCTATATGATATAGTCTTCCGCTCTTAAGAGGATTTTGCATATATATGAGGAGCATAGTAAAACCGAGTTTTATCAAGATATCTTGAAAAACAAAATGTTTTTCATACAAGATCCTACTTTTCGACCGATCGTTCTTATAGCAGCTATATGATATAGTTGTCCGATACTGCTGGCTGTGTGCAGCAGAACTAGTTCGCATAGAAACAGACATACGGACATGGCTGTTGATACTGTTGAAACTGATGAAGAATATATATACTTTATGGGGTCAGAGATGTCTCCATCTCCATTTCACGACAAAATTATAATACCCTCCGCAAGGGTATAATAAATTCTCGTCAGCCGTAAATAATAAAATAACAATAAATCTGTCCTGCTGCCATTGTTGGGATGCCAAGGAAAGTAGCTTCCAAAGTGGAAAGTCCAGTGTGCTAAAAATTGAAAGGCCAACTCTATTGGTTTGGTTGCACTAATGAAGCCAACGCTTTCAGTTCTTGGCACATATGTAAAGTAGTTGAGCATAATTAAAATTTGTATTCATTTACTAACCGCCTTGGAGATTCCTACATATAATTTAGTATTTGTTAATTAGTGTTAAAAATTAATTGTCACTACAATTTCATATCGCTTAGCTTTGTCGTTCCCCCCTTCTTGCCATCACTCGCAACCACTTTAAATTATACAGTTGTCCGAGACCAATCGCTGGCGCGTTCCGGTCGAGACACGCTCGCTCCCCTACGCTTTTTTGATCAGGCATATCAGTTTTTAAATTCGTTTGGCAAATTCGATTTAATTTAAATTAATAATTATTATATATATATATATATATACCGAAAACTGCGCTCACCTTTACAGACATCTATTGAATTGTAAAATAGTTTCAACCTCCACGTCAATGAGCGCAGACGTGTAAAACAATGTATGTTTTTTATAGAAAATTTTTTAAATTGTTTAAGTAGTTGTTTTAATTTTATTTAATGTATCTTAATGTTAATTGTGTTTTTTGTTTTTTGTGTTAGTGCCCTGAAGACGGTTGCCGAGTGCAGCCGAAATATATTGGTCATAATCAAACAAAAAAATTGCGTTTTAAGTTTTGGTTTGAACCCCGGACCTCGAGCTAGCCAAACAAATAATTATAACATGGAAAATTCGCCAAACACAACATTAAATAAAAGATCATATATTTATATATAACAGCTACATGTATCGGGTCCTTCTGTTGCATCATCGATATACCATGGACAAGATGTTAAATATATCCCATATTGAGATTCATTGAGATCACAATATGACCGCTCCAGTAGGTAGCTTCTAAACGAATCCAGAAAATTCAGCACTTCATTTAAAACAACATCCTGAAAATCTTCTGTAAACGCTAAAATTTTATTAATAATTGAGCGGAACAATGAAATTGATTGAATTTTTTTTTTTTTTGTGATGTTTAATATTAGTAGATATAATTATTCAATTCGTTTGTTTCAAATCAATTCAATTTATAATCATTTGAATAGAACACTCGACCTTGTATTTGTTAACAACTACCTTATCTCTAATGTGTCTAGGTACCCTCCTTTATCTCTTCCTGAGGATGTATATCATCCTACTTTAGAGATTACAATGTTCAATTGTAATCGTCTCATTTCGTGCTCATCAGCCAATAAGCCCCGCCTCTGCTTTCGCAAAGGAAATTATTCATTGCTGAATCAGCTTATTTATGCAACCGATTGGTCTTTCTTATATGACTCGGTTGATATGAATACTGCTATTACTTTTTTTATAGCACCCTAAACTCCCTCTTAGATATGAGCATTCCCAAGTCAATTCCTTCGACTACTTCTTCAAAACCACCCTGGTTTACTCCCAGATTGTCACATCTTAAAAACTTAAAATCTAAATATTTTAAAAAGTTTAAAAAGTCTGGTTCGTGTACAGACTTGGCTAAATATTCCATAGCCAAGTCGAACTTTTTTCTTCTGAATTCTCAATGCTATGAGAATTATCTAACTCGTTGTAAAAGGCAATTTGCCCAAAATCCGAGACAGTTTTACAATTTTGTAAACTTGAAGCGTAAATCTTCAAGTTTGCCAACTTCTTTTCTTTCGGGATGGATAAAGCTAGTAATGACTCTGATTCTGCTAACCTCTTTGCTAATTTTTTCCAATCTACTTACTCCTCAGTCTGTCCTAATAATAATTCTTATCCTTATACTATTTCTTCCTCTAGTTCTATACCTCCTCCTATTATTTCACACTCCTCTCTCCTTTCAGCTATAAACTCTTTAAAATCTTCTTACTCTCCTGGGCCTGACAATATTCCTAGTTGTCTACTCAAGGAGTGTAGTTCTTCCCTTCTTTATCCATTGCAAAAGCTTTTTAATCTATCTCTTGAATCTTCTGTATTTCCATCTCTTTGGAAAGAATCTTATATCATTCCTCTCCACAAGAAAGGTGGAAAGTCTGATATACAAAATTACAGGGGCATTGCAAAACTGTCCGCTATTCCTAAATTATTTGAAAAATAATCACTTCGAATTTGCAGCATTTCTGCAAATCAGTTGTTTCCCTGTTCAACATGGATTCGTAAAGAATCGGTCAACTACGACCAATCTGCTTGAATTTACTTCCTTGGTAAATGATGCCTTTCTTTCGAAAATGCAAACTGATGTCATTTATACTGACTTCAGTAAGGCGTTTGACTCTGTGCACCATGACATTTTACTTTTAAAACTTGACCGAATAGGTTTCCCTCCGTCTCTTTTGCTTTGGATAAATTCTTATTTAAAAGGTAGGACCCAAAGAGTAATGCTGAGGCAGACTACCTCTAAACAGGTTCACGTTACTTCTGGTGTTCCTCAAGGTAGTCATCTTGGACCTTTACTCTTTACTCTTTTCATAAATGATCTCCCCTCTGTTATATCACATGCCCGTGTACTCATGTATGCGGATGATGTGAAACTTATTCTATCATACACTAATCCCCTACATCATTCTCGTCTACAAGACGATTTGAACGCTATGCAACTTTGGTGTTCGGCCAATCAATTGCATCTGAATTGTTCAAAGTGTATGTTTATGACATTTTATCGTACTACACCTTATCTTGTCAGTTATACAATCGACAATACCCCTTTGCAACGTATACTAACAGTTAAGGATCTAGGCGTTCTTTTTGATTCTAAACTCTGTTTCAATCTTCACATAGATACCATCGTTAATGAGGCAAAAGGTGTACTTGGATTCATTAAACGATGGTCTAAAGAGTTTAACGATCCTTTTATAACGAAACTTCTGTACATCTCTCTTGTTCGCCCTATCCTTGAATACTGCTCTTGCATCTGGTCTCCGCAGTATAACAATAGCCAGGATCGTATTGAATCTGTTCAGAAGCAATTTCTGCTTTTTGCCTTACGAGGTTTAAATTGGGACCCTAATCTTCGTTTGCCATCCTACTCCAGCAGGCTGCTTCTTCTTAACCTTCCGTCATTAACCAACCGTAGGACAATTCTTGGTGTTGTCCTTCTACATAAGTTGATTATTGGCGATATAGATTCTCCTTTTCTGCTAGGGCGTCTTCAATTCTCTGTTCCGTCTAGACCAATCAGAAATTACCGCCCCTTATTCCTGTCTACGTGCACAACAGACTACGCTATGCACAATCCTTTTCGCGTGCTATGTAAAAATTATAATAGTTTGCATCACGTTTTCTCTATAGAACTTTCTCTACCCCTAATAAAATCGTTGCTTTCAGGATACCTTCGGGAAGTCATTGACCACTCCCAGCTATGAGCAGGGGCATAGCTTGCCGGACAGGCTGTAAATTTTCCCCCACCGGGTCGGTGATTTCCCATTACTTTTCTCTCTGTCCTATCTACTTAACACTCTATACATCTAGCTTAAATTTCTTTACTTTATTAACAATCTTCTTACTTTCCTTTTTCTTATTTATTGTATTTTATTAATTAATATAGCAAACTAAGATTATCTTTAATTTTACTTAAGAACACTTTTTCCTACTTACTCCCTTCGGCTTAGATGTAGGCTCTAATAGCGTCACTGACAAATTTAGCTGTGAAAAGGGGCACAGCTGGCCGGACTGGCAACTAAAACACCTCCATCGGTCGGTGATGCTATTTAGAGAACTGTGTTATCTAACTAGGCTTTTAGCATATAATTCCATTATGTATTGTATGTATAATGAGGAAGACACTCGTTTTGTCAACCATTAATAAATAAATAAATAATTGTTTAAAGTAGTCCGATATCAAATAGTTCAGACATATGCCCGCTTGATAGCTGCGCACACTCATGCTGATTTGAATGGGAACCACACTTTTTATATCCGCTGATTTGATCAGATGAAAGCACTGGAGCATTTATATAATCATTATAGTCTTCGACGCTTGTTTTTAGCATATATTGTAAGATGTCTTTTTCCTGACATCCGTGCGTTATACGTTTGCCTTTAGTTTTTTCGCGAAGCCATCTTTTAGTTGAGTTGTAATCGTCCTCACCGATCTCCCACGAGAGAACTGCATCTGCCCGTGAATAGGTTTGCTAAAGCTTTTTTAAGTCCCTAAAGGGGTATGGAGGTTTTATTCGAAATACTCGATCGAGCATGGTTTCCGGTGTAAAGAAGAATGAGATTTCCTTGACAATAATCTCACATTGTTTTCCGCCAGTAAATGTAAGATATAAGATATATAGATATATGACGAATACATCCGATCGCTATCAGACTATGGGTTGAACTAAAGAGGTTAACGGTGAATAAGTAGACAGTAAACATCACATTTTGAAGTATTTCGTGTTGCTAAGTCTATAGAAATTCGAACATCAATGGGTCCGGTTTTAACTGCCTCATTCTGATATGATAAGTTCACAACAACAATGGGGGCATTTTGTTAAAATTCTTTAGGTGTTAGCAGTGGTTAAGGTTCTTTCATATAATTGCTTTCTTGAAATTTAGCGTACATATCATACAAAACAGCAAATTGTCCGCGCTAAATTTAAATCATCGTATGGATGTGTTTCTGAGTTCAAATAAACTTTTAAATTTAATAAATTGTTTGTAATCATTTTTCCATCCGAAATAAATACGAATAATGCAAATCGAGGACGTTCTCTATTAGCTGCTAGTTTTACATTCCAAGTGTGTTGAGCGCCATCTGTAAGTGATGGATTCATATAACAGTCCCAGCTGCGGAATGCTATTGGGAGAGAACTTTCATTTTTAAGCACATTAAACATTTGCAGTTTTGCTTGATCATTTAGTATTATATGCGGAATTTTCCAGGTTATCTTGAAAATATTGCGTTTATACTTAAGGTTGGCACCACCTTAGTTTAGTCGTAGCAACCGTAGTAGCCGTAGCAACCGAACCTTCTATGCTGATGAAACTTTCATGTGGTAAAACATACAAATCTTGGTTTTGAATTGTAATTCGAACTGCATCGTTAACATTGAATGATTGAAGATAGGGTGTATAAGTACGATATTCGCTTTCCTTATGCTATCATCGGAATAAGGTTTTTCACGAACATTTAAAATGCTGTTGTCTGTCATTGTTTTCTAACTTTAAAAACTAGAGATTTTAAGAATATTTTATTTGCTGGTGTAAGTGCTCTCCTAGTGGACCCTCGCCCTACTGTGGAATATGAGCGACTATTTCATATAACTGGCTTCCACACGTTTTTATTATTGTAAATTATCATTCTCGTGGTCTCAAATGTAAGCGAAGAGTTACTTCTTCTTCACGCAAGTTAATCAAGTCACCGTCTTGATCAAAAATTCGTATCGTTAATGTGTTTATCTCTCTGGTGTTTAATGGCAAGTAAATAAGGTTGTGTCGGATCTCATCTTTTATATCCAGGTGCAACGTCGAGAGCAAATTCATGAAGCGTATGCGATAAGATATTGTTTACATATGATCCCTTAATAATATTATACTCTAATCGAATTGTATTCACTTTAAAAATATTTACCCCTAAATCTGAGGTATGAGTAACGTTCGGTACTAGAACTCTTTTTTTTAAATCCAAGTAATTGACCAATCGAATGATTTTTATTAAAATGTATTGACAAACTTTTACTCATCACCGTCACTTGAAGTGTATTGTTTTTGCTTTCAATTGTGAGATCAGAGTGATGAGTAATAAGTTTTCGTTCTATCAAATTATCTATGATGAAATCAACAATGTCCTAAGGCTCGTATGATCCTACAGGTATTTCAATCGTATGTTCCCCAAAATGAAATAGATTATTAGTCCGATCAACATTTGGAATTTAATTGTACATATGAAAATCAACTAGATAGCATTCGTATTCTGTTGACAATTCAATGGGAGGAAAGTAATTTGCAGTTAGATTGCCCCTTTCCCAGTTAAAGTTATTGTTGTTACCATTTTGAGAAACGAATGTTAAATGAATCTAAATTAACATAATTTTACAGTTTTATAATATAATTTTATTATAGTGAATTATTTAAATTTTAATAAATGTATCAAATCCTATTCTATATCTTCCATTGTCTATTGCGTCATCCTTGCTAACCAAAAAGAAACCCATATTTATTTTTCCAGCATAGTTCACAAATTAGTATAAATGGTTCGAAGTTCATATCGACACCCACATGATCTTAATAAATGTGCTTCATATTAAATTGATCTTGATTGAATATTATTATTAAATTGGCATTATGCGTGTATACGTTTGACATAAATAAAATGAGTCGATGTTTTTATGTCGAAATATCCCATTCCTTTTATTGGGGTCACTCGATTTTTTAAGTATTCATATTTCGGTTGAAATAATGATTTTGAGTATAAGTAAATTTTTTTAACTTTTAATCCATTTGGACTCTCTATTAAGCTGATCATAAGATTTGTCTTTCCGCAATTAGATGGACATAAAATTAATCCTCTTATTGACTTTGGTAATAGCACACTGTGTCTAATATTATTGTTATTGGATGCAAAGTCAATATTTCTCACTTCTATATTATTTTTTTGCTTCTTTAAATGCATATTTAATGATTTTATTCTCGCAAAATGAATATCATTCAGTAATATACATTCAGCGATTAAGTATCAATTAAAATGTCTCTTTGTTTTTATAAAAGATTCAGTCGTAAACCAAACGCCTATTGTGGAGGTAGTCTAGTTAATAACATAATTAATAGCCTTCCGATTGAATTGCATAACGCCCACAGCGTGGTGATAAAGGCATTAACCCATTAGACGCAGCTTGCAGGGAGCACGATATAGCATATTCAGAAAACGAAGAATTAGCTAAACGGCACATAGCTGATGTAAATTTAGCCGATAAAGCTTGGGAGAGAGTCAAAGCGTCTAATAGCAGCATTGGAGAAAAAATTGCTGCATATTTCGTTACGAACGCAATGAAAACAACAAAAACGAGAAAGAAGGGCTATCTTCGGCATGCCGAAGATCTAATACCTTTGCAGACCCAACCTTTTAATGCCGAGAAAATGGTTAAGGCCGAGTTTGGTCAAGGTATATTGATAAACAAAAAAAAAGACTTTTAATCAAAAACCGATGTAAATAAGATTTTGCAAAAATGAAGGGAGCATAGTAAAATCTTTAAATGCCGTGTTTAATAGCAAAATCATGAAAATCAAAAAATGCTCCATACAAAAGCTTAATAATATGATATAGTGGTCCGATCTTAATAGGATTTTGCATATATATGAGGAGCATAGTAAAACTAATAAATGCCGAGTTTGGTCAAGATATCTTGATAAACAAAATTTTTTTCATACAAGATCCTACTTTTCGACAGATCGTTCCTATGGCAGCTATATGATATAGTGTTCCGATCTTAATAGGATTTCGCCTATATATGAGGAGTATAGAAAAACTAATAAATGCCGAGTTTGGTCAAGATATCTTGATAAACAAAATTTTTTTCATACAAGATCATACTTTTCGACCGATCGTTCCTATGGCAGCTATATGATATAGTGGTCCGATCTTAATAGGATTTTGCATATATATGAGGAGCATAGTAAAACTAATAAATGCCGAGTTTGGTCAAGATATCTTGAAAAACAAAATGTTTTTTCACACAAGAACTACATTTTCGACCGATCCTTCCTATGGCAGCTATATGATATAGTGGTCCGATCTTAATACGATTTTGCATATATATGAGGAGCATAGTAAAACTAATAAATGCCGAGTTTGGTTAAGATATCTTGAAAAACAAAATGTTTTTTTATACAAAAACTTAATTTTCGACCGATAGTTCCTATGGCAGCTATATGCTATAGTGGTCCGATTTTGACATATGTGCTGCGTGCAACAGAAAAAGGGACTTCTGCACAGTTTCATTAAGATAGCTTTAAAACTGAGAGACTAGTTCGCATAGAAACAGACAGACGGACAGACGGACATGGCTATATCGACTCGGCTGTTGATGCTGATCAAGAATATATATACTTTATGGGGTCGGAGATGTCTCCTTCTATGCGTTACACATTTCACGACTAAATCGGCTGGAGGTGGACCACACTGGGTAGCTCATATTTAAAATGGAAGAGAGAATGAATATTTTGTTAGATTTGGAAATTTACAACCTCCTCAAGAAGTTTTTCATTATTTAGGAAAAAACATTAAATACTACTATAATCGGGTTCAACATTTCAACAGCTATAATTGTGGACATCTCTGTTTACAGTTTTTATTAACACAATAATAAACGCTGCAGTGTGCAGGCAGATGTATCAAGGGAAGCTCTCAAAATGTTTTGGGTACAAGCACTTACTCCAGATGATTGATACTGCACTTGGAGGATGAGCAAAATTATATATTGCTCAACGGTAAGCTATTGCTCTATTGCTACAAGTGTATATCACACCTGAAAATGGACAGAAAACTCTTATATTTTCTCTAAGGCGTGGAGAATCTCCACCATATTTTGTTCCATTATCATTTTCTATTGATCAATGTCAACATATTGCAATTTGCGTTTAGGGTGGCTGCGTAACATTTGTTGACACAAGCTATGTGCCAGAACTACGTAACAAGATATATAAGAATCCTTAGATATGTTTGAAAAATTAATAATTGATAACGAGCTAAAAAAAGAATGAAGACTCCCACTTCACAAAATGCTGTTCCTCAAAAATATTACTTCAAAAAATATTCCAGCGGAATTTATACTAGAGGCAGACCTATAAGAATCACTCGAGATTCTCGAGAAAAACTAATACTTGACAAATGCTGTTCCTCAAAAATAATTTCAGCATACAATGGCAGGCCTATAAAATCAGTGCAGCTCAGAGTATTATTTCAACATTAAGAATCGCTCGAGATGTTTGAAAAAATTATTTCAACATTAAGAATCGCTCGAGATGTTTGAAAAACTAATCGTTGAAGACTCCACTTAACAAAATGCTGCTCCTCAAATATATTGCCTGAAAAATAATTCCAGCGTTCAAAGGCAGGACTATAAAATCAGTGCAGCTCAGAGTATGACTTCATTAAGTAAGAAACTATGGAGGCAGCATAATCTTCATCCTAAAAGTTGTATCAAGTGGCCATCCTCGTCGAAGCTCCCAGACAGCTGGAGCATCAGCATCAGCAGCAGCAGCAGCCATCAAGTGGAGATGCAGGACATTGATGTCCTTAATGAGGTTTTGCCCCTTTTGAGTATAACAGCCATGGAAGACAATGTGATGTACGATATTGTACGCGCATGGAGAACAAAAACAAAATCTGGTGAGACAATTGCTTTGGAGCTCCAACACCACGTATTCTTCCTTCCGAAGAAATATAATTCGATGAAAGACGAGTCAATTCAACGACTTTGTAACGGGCGATATCAGCTTGCCAAACAAAGAGCTGCAGGCGCGCAGTTTTACAACTTGGGATTACACCTCGCAGTCTAAACAGCAGAAACTGTTGAATATTATTATACAGGATAAATAATACCATTTTTTGTATTATTTTTTATAAATAGATGAATGAAAATAAAAGACATTTTAATATATATTCAAAATCTCTTTATTTTTTAGTACATTTACATTTACAACTTTCTCTACTTCAGTAGAATGTAATATTATTTATTATTTTTGTATTACAGACAAAAAAAAACAATAACTGTTTTTTATTATATACGGTATATACAATCTCCATCTCTCTCTATTTCATAAAAAATGAAAATGATATATATATAGTTACATACTCTATTATATGTCTTTAATATTCAGTCATCTCTTTAACTCGTTACTAATAGTAATACATTAAATAATACATTTTGAAACCGAAGAAAGAAGAGCAGTCGTACACGCCACTTATTTCAAATACTGGAATTAAGCCAGTTTTGAGAAAATCTTACAAAAAACAAAAAACTATTTGCATACGTATATTAATAGTGAAAATAATGAATTGAGAGAATATCTTATAAGTGAAAATGTTAAATTAAAGAGTATAAATACTAAAAGCTTGAATGAACTTAAGACGTTTTTGATTACTTATATCAATAGTGAAAATATTGCGTTGAGAGAGTATATTAATAAGGAAAATGCCTAAATTAGGGAGTCAATTACGTTGTTGAAAGGTTGACTTAAGACAATAGAGCTATTATAAATATAATAAATATTCAATGGTTTAGCTATTCACAACATATCCGTAGACAAGTTTGGTCACTTTTCAAGTGATAAATACAATACTGAGAGAAAAATGGTGCTAAATTCTTGGGGCTGTTTATGGATAACGATCAAAACATTGATATCCAGAGTAAACGTCTTTAAAACGTTGGGAACCCAATTCAAGAAAAGGACGCAGTTTACTATCGTTTTTTGGAAAGTAAGGTCGTTGGGTTAGCACAAGACTTGCAAACGCTCATTAGAAAAGAAAACTTAAATATAGAAATGAGTATTATAAGTCAGTCTACGAGTAGCGAGAAGAATCTGAAAGAATAATGTGAAAAAATAATAGCTGAACTAAATTAAAAACTAGCGATTCTAGAGGATTTTGTATTTAAATACTATACTATTTGAAAAAGTGTATTAAAGAATGTAGGAATGCAAATTGAAGTCAAGAAAGTACCATTAAAGCTTTTAAACAAACCAACATAACATAAAAAAGAACACACACCACCACCACCACCATGAGCAAGAGGGGAATAGTTAATGAGTTGCATGGACCAGCGCGAAAAAATTTCGAGCGTAGAGAAGGGTTATTATGAAAGGAATCGATGATCATTGGCAGGCAGATATATATATGATATATCATCAAATAAAAATTTTCGATTCCTATTAACTGATATCGACACATTTTCCAAATACGCCTGGGGTGTAGCACTCAAAAGCAAAAATGCTCAAGGCGATGTCAAATATTTTTAAATTGGGTCGTACTATTAAGAATTTACAAACCGATGATGGAAAAGAATTTTTAACAAGAACTTTAAGCACTTAATGAATAAATTTAATATTAATCATAACTCAACATATAGTGGGTTAAAAGCCTCAATAGTTGAACGATTCAATAGAACGCTCAAAGATATGATGTGGAAAGAATTTAGTGTTAATGGTACATATCAATGGATTGGAATTTATCAAGAACTAATTGATGAATATAATAGAAGATATCATCGAACGATCAAAATATCAACAATCAAAGTAAATTCATCGAATGAAAAGGAGTTGTTAAGCACGGTCTACAGTAAAAAAAAATATTTACCGGATCACGATTTCATGTTGGTGATAATGTACGCATTAGCAAGTATAAACATATCTTTGAGAAGGGATATACTCCGAATTGGCGACAGAAATTTTTAAAATTTCACAAGTGAAAAACACTCATCCCACAACATATATATTAGAAGATTATCAAAGAACGCCACTTAAAGGAGGATTCTATTCTCACGAAATAAAGAAAACTCGCTTACCCGATACCTACCTAGTTGAGAAGGTAATACAGAAAAATGGTGACAAGGTATATGTTAAATGGTTGGGGTTCTCAGATGAGCACAAATCCTGGAGAAACAAAAATGAAGTTGAATAAAATAATATATATATTTATGGATATCATTTTTCAAATCATAAATAAGGAGAATCATTTAAATGTAAAATTTTATGTAATTATATGAAAAAAAAAATGAAAATATAAAGAATTTTGTATGAAAATGTTTTCTTTTGAAAGTAGAGTTATGACTAGGTTTGGGTAATAAATTGATATAAAATGAATATTGCAATCAATATTATTTTATCGTTTGCTCTGAAAATATTAAGAGCATCTATTTAAATATTATATATTAATTATAGTAGCTCAATGTTTTAATACGCTACTAATTCCACTTCAACTTGATGAGAATTCAAGCGCAAATGATGTGCTGGCAAGAGCTAATACAGAAAGAAGCAAACATTTCTGGAATTTTTGAGAGTAATACACCGTTTTATAGACATTTTATGCTTCAATATGATAAATATCTCTCAACAAAAGGGTGTACTTATAACAGTAGTTATGAACTTCGTCATCTGAAAATTACCTGTTAACGAAGCTGAAAGGATAATGGTAAATGAGGAGAGGTTAAAGAGAGGAATCAGTTAAAATATTTGAAGAATTCTTAAAATTTGAAAATTCGATTGATTAATTTTAAAAAATTATTCTCAAAACTTCTTTAATGAAAATAGAATAAACAAGAAAGATATAGTTTGGTAAAATATTTATTATAATTTTATAAATCAAATCAATTTTGGTTTTCAAATAGTTCTTCCTCACTATCTGATAATATTATTGGTTGAGCTTCTTGATGCAAATAATGATGTCTATTGTTAAATATATCGTCCTCCTCATCTTCAATGTCTGTTTCAGGGACTTCAACGGTATCATCATCCTCATCAAAAAGCTGACGAGTTGTAGATGATATTATATTTTCTTGAAACTCCATGTTTCATATTGAAAAACATCTGATGATGATGATATTTTGTTGGATTGAATTTACAGGTTTGGTTGTTTATGATGAGGCTTCCGTATCCAGTGTTTTCTGTCGAATGTTTGTTGCTAGCACAAAGTCAGAGCTATTTAAATCTTTGGTATTTTACAGAGCTCTCTGAATAGCTGTTATCATTGTGGTTTGTTTTTTCTCGTTATTTGTTTTAGCTGGATTTCGATATATTTTACATTTTGCTTCTTTCACCTTATCTTCACGTCCACTCTCAGGCCGGTAAAACGCTGGGAATCGCTCATTCTTATATTTTTTGAATACAGCAGCAGTAATGTAGATCTACTGAATATGATATACGGTATTTATACATCTTCCTCTCTGAAGTTTAATAGTAATTTTTTAGGTAATTCCTTTTAACTCTCTCTCTCTCTCTCTCTCTCTCTCTCTCTCTCTCTCTCTCTCTCTCTCTCTCTCTCTCTCAATTTATATACAATTTCAGAATAAAATTAAAAAAGTAGAGTCAGTTTTTTTTAATGTTTTTATTTAACCAATTAATTTACAATCTTATAGTGAGCCCATGCGTAAGTATGTATACAATCATCTCTTATTTTTCTCTTATCATCTTGAGAACTTAAAGCTACTTTTGTTATTTTTTGAGTATACAATTTATGTAAGTTAGATCTAAAAATTAACATATTATTTGCTGTATATGAATTATTATTGAAAAGACAATCTTTAACGCATTTCACACTGATGTTTTCCAAAATTTATTTTTTAATACCCTTAGCCTTTTTAACACAACCTCCGTCCTCAAGTTTCAATGAGTACATTTTGTCTCGAAGTCCTATGAATTCTTTCATTATTCTACCATTATTGTCAACTTTCATCATGCCTAAGACTTTTTTATTAACTCTCTTTAGGGCATAAAAGTCCTCAGTTTTAATGGTATATATTAAGGAGTCTGTGTCCATATAATTCAATGCTAGATCAGGTTTAAACTTTGCTACCATATATATAATGAAAATCATACATATACATTACATATACATATTATTCAACAATTGCACTGAGCTATGAAAGTTTGATTTTGCGATTAATGCCCCTGCTCCCAATCTATTGGGTGACGTTGTTTCCCACTCAGTTACCAATTTAATATTTTTACGTTTTTCAACGTTTTCCATGGTTTTCCCATATACAGCATTAGAATAATTATGAATACATTGTTGAAGATTCCTATAATGTATGGGATATTTATATTTCGGTCTTAGGTCAGCGATAACCTTTTTAATTATACACTAACTAACTGTACCGACTGCAAGGTTTTTGATTGCTTGGACAAAACGGCAAGTCGTTACGCATATCATGAAGGGATGCTGGGTATCCTAAATCTACTTCAAGAATATATCTATATTCATACGTTTCAGAAATTGAAAATAAATTAAATGATCGTATTTTATCCACACTTAACCACTGGAAATCACCATGTGTAAAATATTTTGTTACATCGCCCACCCATATAGATTATTTGAATCCAAATACATTAAATATTGAGAGGGGCTTGTGCTATCATAATCATTCATATACTTATGATTAGCAATTGAATATCTCTGACAACATTGTACTAATCCCCCACGAATACCATTTTGTATAAATCTTTTCATATCTATGTCTGTAAATAATTCTAATTCTATTCCAGATGTTTTTAGCATAGCATCCCAAGATAACCCCGGAGCTGTGTAATAATGGGCTGGGTCCAATGAATAAATATTCTTTGAAATTAAACGAACATTTTCGAAAAAATCTGAAAGCAAAAGTACATCTGTCTTTAAATGAAGCTCCATATAATCTTTGTGAGTTTTACAATTAAAAACTCTCCACACGTTCTGAGCGTGTAAACAATCATCATCTAAACATTCTCTATTTGCAAGACTGTTGAAAAATTGTTCCCTTGGTGGAAGAACGGTTTCTTGCAAACATTCAAATTTAGTAAAGTATTCATATGGGAAAACTCCCTTCCTATGTACTAGATTAAAGTGTGTTTCGTCCGGGAAAAACCGTTTAACAGTTGTGAAATTATTATGTTCTAAATAAGAGCTAAGACTATCTAAACTTGCAGCCATAAATCAAAATGAGTCTATAAGAGAAAGAAGGGCTATCTTCGGCATGCCGAAGATCTAATACTCTTGCAGACCCAACCTTTTAATGCCGAGAAAATGGTTAAGGCCGAGTTTGGTCAAGATATCTTGATAAACAAAATTTTTTTCATACAAGATCCTACTTTTCGACAGATCGTTCCTATGGCAGCTATATGATATGGTGGTCCGATCTTAATAGGATTCCGCCTATATATGAGGAGTATAGTAATACTAATAAATACCGAGTTTGGTCAAGATATCTTGAAAAACAAAATGTTTTTTCATACAAAAACTTAATTGTCGACCGATCGTTCCTATGACAGCTATATGATATAGTGGTCTGATCTTAATAGGATTTTGGATATATATGAGGAGCATAGTAAAACTTATAGCTGCCAAGTTTGGTCAAGATATCTTGCTAAAGATAAACAACATTTTTTTTATTGCAACAACTTAATTTTCGACCGCTCGTTCCTATGGCAGATATATGATATAGTGGTCCGATCTTAATAGGATTTTGCCTATATATGAGGAGCATAGTAAAACTAATAACTGCTAAGTTTGGTCAAGATATCTTGATAAACAACATTTTTTTCATACAACAACCTAATTTTCGACCGCTCGTTCCTATGGCAGCTATATGATATAGTGGTCCGATCTTAATAGGATTTTGCCTATATATGAGGAGCATAGTAAAACTAATAACTGCTAAGTTTGGTCAAGATATCTTGAAAAACAAAATGTTTTTTCATACAAGAACTAAATTTTCGACCGATCGTTCCTATGGCAGCTATATGATATAGTGGTCCGATCTTAATAGGATTTTGCATATATATGAGGAGCATAGTAAGACTAATAAATGCCGAGTTTGGTCAAGATATCTTGAAAAACAAAATGTTTTTTCATACAAGAACTATATTTCGACCGATCGTTCCTATGGCAGCTATATGATATAGTGGTCCGATCTTAATACGATTTTGGATATATATGAGGAGCATAGTAAAACTAATAAATGCCGAGTTTGGTTAAGATATCTTGCAAAACAAAATGTTTTTTTATACAAAAACTTAATTTTCCACCGATCGTTCCTATGGCAGCTATATACTATAGTGGTCCGATCCAGCTGGTTTTGACATATGTGCTGCGTGCAACAGAAAAAGGGACTTCTGCAAAGTTTCATTAAGATAGCTTTAAAACTGAGAGACTAGTTCGCATAGAAACAGACAGACGGACAGACGGACATGGCTATATCGACTCGGCTGTTGATGCTGATCAAGAATATATATACTTTATGGGGTCGGAGATGTCTCCTTCTATGCGTTACACATTTCACGACAAAATTATAATACCCTCTGCAAGAGTATAAAAACGAAGATGAGTTTTGTTTTAAGTGGGCTTTAATAGCAGCCCTAAAGAACTTGCAACATAATGCTGATAGGTGTGCCCCATATAAAATCGATGATATAAGGAGTCCAATTATTGAAATTGATGAGATATTCTCACTGAAATTTCATAATATGGAATTTCCATTAAAGCTCAAAGACATTAAATTGTTTGAGCAACAAAATACTTACTTAAGTATAAATGTCTTTGGCTATGATGAAGACATTAATGAAATTATTGGACCACTCTATCTAACCAAAGAGCACACAAAGAGCGGGGGAAGCATATTAATCTATTGCTTTTGGAAAAGCAAGATATATCCCATTATACATGGATAAGGAATTTATCAAGGTAAGTAAATAATTCAAAAAAAAAAATATACATTTCTTTTTTAATATCAATCATAATTTCTCCTCCAGGCTTACAGACAATGAGTTGACTTCGCATACGAGTAAATTACATTTCTGTAATGTATGCTTAAACTATTCGCATAACGACAGGATACATGGCGAGCAGTGTGGAAAAGTGGTGGCAAAGCTTCCAACAGCGGATAAGGCGAGTGTAAAATTTAAGAATTATGCAAATAGTTTAGATATACCTTTTATAATATATGCAGATTTCGAGTGCGTTTTAAAACCTATCAACAGGAATGTGATCGAGAATGTAATAAGCATTCAAGAACACATTCCTGTTGCATACGCATATTTCATAAAATCTGCATATGATTCTAGTTTAGATAACATCTCTCATTGATGATGCCAGAGAGATTTATAGCAAATATTTATCTACTGTAAAGCCAATCGAAATGAATTTAGAAGATGAACATAAATTTAACGAGAAAGAAGGGCTATCTTCAGCATGCCGAAGATCTAATACCCTTGCAGACCCAACCTTTTAATGCCGAGAAAATGGTTAAGGCCGAGTTTGGTCAAGGTATATTGATAAACAAAAAAGGCTTTTAATCAAAAACCGATGTAAAGAAGATTTTGCAAAAATGATGGGAGCATAGTGAAATCTTTAAGTGCCGTGTTTAATCGCAAATTTTTGCAAAATCTTATTTACATCGGTTTTTGATTAAAAGCCTTTTTTATACCCTTGCAGAGGGTATTATAATTTTGTCGTGAAATGTGTAACTCATAGTAGGAGACATCTCCGACCCCAATAAGTATATAGTATACTCAACAGCCGAGTCGATATAGCCATGTCCGTCTGTCCGTCTGTCTGTTTCTATGCGAACTAGTCTCTCAGTTTTAAAGCTATCTTAATGAAACTTTGCAGAAGTCCCTTTTTCTGTTGCACGCAGCACATATGTCAAAACCAGCTGGATCGGACCACTATAGCATATAGCTGCCATAGGAACGATCGGTCGAAAATTAAGTTTTTGTATAAAAAAACATTTTGTTTTTCAAGATATCTTAACCAAACTCGGCATTTATTAGTTTTACTATGCTCCTCATATATATCCAAAATCGTATTAAGATCGGACCACTATATCATATAGCTGCCATAGGAACGATCGGTCGAAAATGTAGTTCTTGTATGAAAAAACATTTTGTTTTTCAAGATATCTTGACCAAACTCGGCATTTATTAGTTTTACTATGCTCCTCATATATATGCAAAGTCCTATTAAGATCGGACCACTATATCATATAGCTGCCATAGGAACGATCTGTCGAAAATGTAGTTCTTGTATGAAAAAAATTTTTTTTATCAAGATATCTTGACCAAACTCGGCATTTTCTAGTTTTACTAAGCTCCTCATATATATGCAAAATCCTATTAAGATCAGACCACTATATCATATAGCTGCCATAGGAACGATCGGTCGAAAATTAAGTTTTTGTATGAAAAAACATTTTGTTTTTCAAGATATCTTGACCAAACTCGGTATTTATTAGTATTACTATACTCCTCATATATAGGCGAAATCCTATTAAGATCGGACCACTATATCATATAGCTGCCATAGGAACGATCTGTCGAAAAGTAGGATCTTGTATGAAAAAAATTTTGTTTATCAAGATATCTTGACCGAACTCGGCATTTATTAGTTTTACTATGCTCCTCATATATATGCAAAATCCTATTAATCGGACCACTATATGCCATAGGAACGATCGGTCGAAAATTAAGTTTTTGTATGAAAAAACATTTTGTTTTTCAAGATATCTTGACCAAACTCGGTATTTATTAGTATTACTATACTCCTCATATATAGGCGAAATCCTATTAAGATCGGACCACTATATCATATAGCTGCCATAGGAACGATCTGTCGAAAATTAGGATCTTGTATGAAAAAAATTTTGTTTATCAAGATATCTTGACCAAACTCGGCATTTATTAGTTTAACGATGCTCCTCATATATATGCGAAATCCTATTAAGATCGGACCACTATATCATATAGCTGCCATAGGAACGATCAATCGAAAATTTAGTTCTTGTATGAAAAAAATTTTGTTAATCAAGATATCTTGACCAAACTCGGCATTTATTAGTTTTACTAAGCTCCTCATATATATGCAAAATCCTATTAAGATCGGACCACTATATCATATAGCTGCCATAGGAACGATCGGTCGAAAATATAGTTCTTGTATGAAAAAATTTTGTTTATCAGGATATCTTGACCAAACTCGGCATTTATTAGTTTTACTAAGCTCCTCATATATATCCAAAATCCTATTAAGATCTGACCACTATATCATATAGCTGCCATAGGTACGATCTGTCGAAAATTAAGTTGAATGAAAAAACATTTTGTTTTTCAAGATATCTTGACCAAACTCGGCAATTATTAGTTTTACTATACTCCTCATATATAGGCGAAATCCTATTAAGATCGGACCACTATATCATATAGCTGCCATAGGAACGATCTGTCGAAAAGTAGGATCTTGTATGAAAAAAATGTTGTTTATCAAGATATCTTGACCAAACTCGGCATTTATTAGTTTAACGATGCTCCTCATATATATGCGAAATCCTATTAAGATCGGACCACTATATCATATAGCTGCCATAGGAACGATCAATCGAAAATTTAGTTCTTGTATGAAAAAAATTTTGTTAATCAAGATATCTTGACCAAACTCGGCATTTATTAGTTTTACTAAGCTCCTCATATATATGCAAAATCCTATTAAGATCGGACCACTATATCATATAGCTGCCATAGGAACGATCGGTCGAAAATATCTTGACCAAACTCGGCATTTATTAGTTTTACTAAGCTCCTCATATATATCCAAAATCCTATTAAGATCTGACCACTATATCATATAGCTGCCATAGGTACGATCTGTCGAAAATTAAGTTGAATGAAAAAACATTTTGTTTTTCAAGATATCTTGACCAAACTCGGCAATTATTAGTTTTACTATGCTCCTCATATATATGCAAAATCCTATTAAGATCGGACCACTATATCATATAGCTGCCATTGGAACAATCGGTCGAAAATTAAGTTTTTGTATGAAAAAACATTTTGTTTTTCAAGATATCTTGACCAAACTCGGCATTTATTAGTTTTACTAAGCTCCTCATATATATGCAAAATCCTATTAAGATCGGACCACTATATTATATAGCTGCCATAGGAACGATCGGTCGAAAATATAGTTCTTGTATGAAAAAATTTTGTTTATCAAGATATCTTGACCAAACTCGGTATTTGTTAGTATTACTATACTCCTCATATATAGGCGAAATCCTATTAAGATCTGACCACTATATCATATAGCTGCCATAGGTACGATCTGTCGAAAATTAAGTTGAATGAAAAAACATTTTGTTTTTCAAGATATCTTGACCAAACTCGGCATTTATTAGTTTTACTAAGCTCCTCATATATATGCAAAATCCTATTAAGATCTGACCACTATATCATATAGCTGCGATCGGAACGGTCGGTCGAAAATTAAGTTTTTGTATGAAAAAACATTTTGTTTTTCAAGATGTCTTGACCAATCTCGGCATTTATTAGTATTACTATACTCCTCATATATAGGCGAAATCCTATTAAGATCGGAACACTATATCATATAGCTGCCATAGGAACGATCTGTCGAAAAGTAGGAGCTTGTATGAAAAAAATTTTGTTTATCAAGATATCTTGACCAAACTCGGCATTTATTAGTTTTACTATGCTCCTCATATATATGCAAAGTCCTATTAAGATCGGACCACTATATCATATTATTAAGTTTTTGGTATGGAGCATTTTTTGTTTTTCATGATTTTGCGATTAAACACGGCATTTAAAGATTTCACTATGCTCCCTTCATTTTTGCAAAATCTTATTTACATCGGTTTTTGATTAAAAGCCTTTTTTATACCCTTGCAGAGGGTATTATAATTTTGTCGTGAAATGTGTAACGCATAGTAGGAGACATCTCCGACCCCATTAAGTATATATATTCTTGTTCAGCATCAACAACCGAGTTGATATAGCCATGTCCGTCTGTCCGTCTGTCTGTTTCTATGCGAACTAGTCTCTCAGTTTTTAAGCTTTCTTAATGAAACTTTGCAGAAGTCCCTTTTTCTGTTGCACGCAGCACATATGTCAAAACCAGCTGGATCGGACCACTATAGCATATAGCTGCCATAGGAACGATCGGTCGAAAATTAAGTTTTTGTATGAAAAAACATTTTGTTTTTCAAGATATCTAAACCAAACTCGGTATTTATTAGTATTACTATACTCCTCTTATATAGGTGAAATCCTATTAAGATCGGACCACTATATCATATAGCTGCCATAGGAACGATCTGTCGAAAAGTAGGATCTTGTATGAAAAAAATTTTGTTTATCAAGATATCTTGACCAAACTATGCATTTATTAGTTTTACTATGCTCCTCATATATATGCAAAGTCCTATTAAGATCGGACCACTATACCATATATTTTGCGATTAAACACGGCATTTAAATATTTCACTATGCTCCCTTCATTTTTGCAAAATCTTATTTACATCGGTTTTTGATTAAAAGCCTTTTTTATACCCTTGCAGAGGGTATTATAATTTTGTCGTGAAATGTGTAACGCATAGTAGGAGACATCTCCGACCCCATTAAGTATATATATTCTTGATCAGCATCAACAGCCGAGTCGATATAGCCATGTCCGTCTGTCTGTTTCTATGCGAACTAGTCTCTCAGTTTTAAAGCTATCTTAATGAAACTTTGCAGAAGTCCCTTTTTCTGTTGCACGCAGCACATATGTCAAAACCAGCTGGATCGGACCACTATAGCATATAGCTGCCATAGGAACGATCGGTCGAAAATTAAGTTTTTGTATAAAAAAACATTTTGTTTTTCAAGATATCTTAACCAAACTCGTCATTTATTAGTTTTACTATGCTCCTCATATATATGCAAAATCGTATTAAGATCGGACCACTATATCATATAGCCGCCATAGAAACGATCGGTCGAAAATGTAGTTCTTGTATGAAAAAACATTTTGTTTTTCAAGATATCTTGACCAAACTCGGTATTTATTAGTATTACTATACTCCTCATATATAGGCGAAATCCTATTAAGATCGGACCACTATATCATATAGCTGCCATAGGAACGATCTGTCGAAAAGTAGGATCTTGTATGAAAAAAATTTTGTTTATCAAGATATCTTGACCAAACTCAGCATTTATTAGTTTTACTATGCTCCTCATATATATCCAAAATACTATTAAGATCGGACCACTATATCATATATCTGCCATAGGAACGATCGGTCGAAAATTAAGTTTTTGTATGAAAAAACATTTTGTTTTTCAAGATATCTTGACCAAACTCGGTATTTATTAGTATTACTATACTCCTCATATATATGCGAAATTCTATTAAGATCGGACCACTATATCATATAGCTGCCATAGGAACAAACTGTCGAAAAGTAGGATCTTGTATGAAAAAAATTTTGTTTATCAAGATATCTTGACCAAACTCGGTAATCATTAGTTTTACTATGCTCCTCATATATATGCAAAATCCTATTAAGATCGGACCACTATATCATATAGCTGCCATGGGAACGATCGGTCGAAAATTAAGTTTTTGTATGAAAAAACATTTTGTTTTTCAAGATATCTTGACCAAGCTCGGTATTTATTAGTATTACTATACTCCCCATACATAGGCGAAATCCTATTAAGATCGGACCACTATATCATATAGCTGCCATAGGAACGATCGATCGAAAATTTAGTTCTTGTATGAAAAAAATTTTGTTTATCAAGATATCTTGACCAAACTCGGCATTTATTAGTTTTACTTAGTTCCTCAAATATATGCAAAATCCTATTAAGATCGGACCACTATATCATATAGCTGCCATAGGAACGATCGATCGAAAATTTAGTTCTTCTATGAAAAAAATTTTGTTTATCAAGATATCTTGACCAAACTCGGCATTTATTAGTTTTACTAAGCTCCTCATATATATCCAAAATCCTATTAAGATCAGACCACTATATCAAATAGCTGCGATAGGAACGGTCGGTTGAAAATTAAGTTTTTGTATGAAAAAACATTTTGTTTTTCAAGATGTCTTGACCAAACTCGGTATTTATTAGTATTACTATACTCCTCATATATAGGCGAAATCCTATTAAGATCGGACCACTATATCATATAGCTGCCATAGGAACGATCTGTCGAAAAGTAGGATCTTGTATGAAAAAAATTTTGTTTATCAAGATATCTTGACCAAACTCGGCATTTATTAGTTTTACTATGCTCCTCATATATATGCAAAGTCCTATTAAGATCGGACCACTATATCATATTATTAAGTTTTTGTATGGAGTTTTTTTTGTTTTTCATGATTTTGCGATTAAAAACGGCATTTAAAGATTTCACTAAGCTCCCTTCATTTTTGCAAAATCTTATTTACATCGGTTTTTGATTAAAAGCCTTTTTTATACCCTTGCAGAGAGTATTATAATTTTGTCGTGAAATGTGTAACGCATAGAAGGAGACATCTCCGACCCCATAAAGTATATATATTCTTGATCAGCATCAACAGCCGAGTCGATATAGCCATGTCCGTCTGTCCGTCTGTCTGTTTCTATGCGAACTAGTCCCTCAGTTTTAAAGCTATCTTAATGAAACTTTGCAGAAGTCCCTATTTCTGTTGCACGCAGCACATATGTCAAAACCAGCTGGATCGGACCACTATATCATATAGCTGCCATAGCAACGATCGGTCGAAAATTAAGATTTTGTATGAAAAAACCTTTTGTTTGTCAAGATATCTTGACCAAACTCGACATTTATTAGTTTTACTATGCTCCTCATATATATGCAAAATTCTATTAAGATCGGACCACTATATCATATAGCCGCCATAGGAACGATCGGTCGAAAATTAAGTTTTTGTATGAAAAAACATTTTGTTTGTCAAGATATCTTGACCAAACTCGACATTTATTAGTTTTACTATGCTCCTCATATATATGCAAAATTCTATTAAGATCGGACCACTATATCATATAGCCGCCATAGGAACGATCGGTCGAAAATTAAGTTTTTGTATGAAAAAACATTTTGTTTGTCAAGATATCTTGACCAAACTCGGCATTTATTAGTTTTACTAAGCTCCTCATATATATGCAAAATCCTCTTAATATCGGACCACTATATCATATAGCTGCCATATGAACGATCGGTCGAAAATTAAGTTTTTGTATGAAAAAACCTTTTGTTTATCAAGATATCTTGACCAAACTCGACACTTATTAGTTTTACTATGCTCCTCATATATAGGCGAAATCCTATTAAGATCGGACCACTATATCATATAGCTGCCATAGGAACGATTTGTCGAAAAGTAGGATCTTGTATGAAAAACATTTTGTTTTTCAAGATATCTTGACCAAACTCGGCATTTATTAGTTTCACTATGCTCCTCATATATATGCAAAATCCTATTAAGATCGGACTACTATATCATATAGCTGCCATAGGAACGATCGGTCGAAAATTAATTTAGTATGGAGAATTTTTGTTCTTCATGATTTTTCGATTAAACACGGCATTTAAAGATTTCACTATGCTCCCTTCATTTTTGCAAAATCTTATTTACATCGGTTTTTGATTAATTTTTTTTTGTTTATCAATATACCTTGACCAAACTCGTCCTTAACCATTTTCTCGGCATTAAAAGGTTGGGTCTGCAACGGTATTAGATCTTCGGCATGCCGAAGATAGCCCTTCTTTCTCGTTTTTGTTTATCAATATACCTTGACTAAACTCGGCCTTAACCATTTTCTCGGCATTAAAAGGTTGGGTCTGCAAGGGTATTAGATCTTCGGCATGCCGAAGATAGCCCTTCTTTCTCGTTTATATTAATAATAGATTTCTTCAAGCTCAATTTCCGTGGTAATGGAATAAAACTAGAGCCTCTTAGTGGCTTTGTAGAAGTAGTCGAAGGTATTGACTTGGGAATACACATATCTAAGAGGGTGTTATAAAAATAATTAATAGCAGTATTCATATCTACCGAGTCATATAAGAAAGACCAATCGGTTGCATAAATAAGCTGATATAGCAATGAATAATTTCCTTTGCGAAAGCAACGGCGGGGCTTATTGGCTGATGAGCACGAAATAAGAGGATTGCAATTGCACATTGCAACCTCTAAAGTAGGATGATATACATCCTCAGGAAGAGATAAAGGAGGGTCCCTAGACACATTGGAAATAAGGTAGTCGTTTATAAATATAAGGTCAAGTGTTCTATTCAAATGATTAGAAATTGAACTGATTTGAAACAACGAAAGATCAAGCATGCAATCTATAAAGTCATGCTGTGCTGAGGGCACTAGATAATTTTCGGCAGTGAATAATGAACAAGAGATGTTCGGTAAATTAAAATCACCCAACACAATAAGTAGGTCATTATCATTATCATTACGAAGAAACTTTTTCAATACAAGTAATATGTTTCATATAAACTTGAATATCAAAGAAGGAGGAACATAAGAGCATGTAATATAAATATTCCGGGTAGGAAAAGACATCTTGACTGAGGCAATTTCAGCGTTAGTAGGCGTACTTAAACATAAAAGTTCAGACTGGAGTGTGGCTTTAACGGAAATTAATACCCCACCACCTCGAGTCGGCCGATCATTTCTATGCAAAATAAAATTATTCGAAAAAACCTCAAAATAAGATATGGTTGAATTTAACCATGTTTCTGAAAATGCGATTATATCCGAATCGATGGAAGAGCTGGCCAAAAAAGCTTTTAAGCTTTGAAATGAGACCTCTGACATTCTGATAATGGATAGAGACTTGGTCAGAAGGCGAAGTTAGTTTTTTGGGGCAGAAATGGTACCTATTATTGAAGGGACTGGAAGGATGACAGGCTGGTTACGCTTTTTTGGCTTGAACTCGTGAACAATCATGTGTGGAGGTCAAAATTTGGGATCACAAATGATTGGGAACATATCATGTGAAAAATTATTGATGATGATATTTCACGAAGAGTGGAGAAAATTAAATTTAGTAATTGACACACTGGCAGAAGATTTGCTAGCAATATAGGTTGCCAATGACTCAGAAGTGGTGTCAGACCAAAGTCGAGGCACATAAACTTTCCTACGAGGGGCAACCACAGTTAAGGTAGAAGATGATGGGGCAACAGATAATTTAAGACTTGGTGGGGCTAAAGAGGCACCTTTGCGGCCAGGAGCTGACGGGGCTGAAGCAGTTTGGTTAACTGGGACAGATTCAGGTACGGGGACTAATGAGACTATTACTGGGAATAAAACGGGGGTAGTATTTGGGCAGTCGCTTGGAGAAGGCGATAAGGACAACATTGGAGATAAATCCAAGATGCTAGGCAGGGACAAAAGAGGCGTAGGTGTCTGAATAGACGGAGAAGGCGACTGCAAAAATTGAGGCTCCAACGATTGGTTGGAGTTGCCAAGCAACTCAAAACACGAGTCAAAATGACTGGAGAGGTGCTTAGCCACGTTGTTCAATTTTAAGAATTGATTTCTCACAGAATTATACATTCTAGAGAAATCAATTTGCTTTTCGATGCATACTGGGCACGACCAACGCAAGCCGCCGTAGCCCTTCTTGGCAATTGCAGCGATCTTGTCGCAATCACGCCCAGTGAGACCTGCACATTTATCATGCATCATATTCTCACACAGCCAGCAATTAACAAATTGAACGTGCAAGGTTTCCTACAGTACGACATAATAACTTCCAGCGGTAAAAGGTAAGCAGCAGTTGCGAGAGCGCAGAGCGAAACAAAACACAGTGCACAGAAGTAGAGCAAGTAAACGCTCTAAAAATAGTTATTCGTACACAAACAAACATTGTTTGGAGAGAAAAGCAACAGCAAATTCAATAAATGCAATTATTCACAGACTTACGCTGCAACAACAGAAAACACTTAGCACAATTATAAAGTTTTTTAAATAAAGCACAAAAAGTGCCAAATTTAGAAAAAGCTGGATTATTCGCAAAAATATATGAAAATCATAGAGCACAAGTAAAATACGTCAATCACTCTCAACTGAGAACTTGCTCCATTGCTTTCGGTGTATATCACACCTGAAAATGGACAGAAAACTCTTATATTTTCTCAAAGGCGTGGAGAATATCCACCATATTTTGTTCCATTGTCATTTTTATTTGATTAATGACAACATATTGCATTTTCCGTTCAGGGTGGCTGCGTAGCATTTGTTGACACAAGCTATGTGGCAGAACAACGTAACAATATATATAGACCAAACTGTCCGTTCGACGAGGGGAATGGGATCATCCTGAAGCAGAATATTTAGCAATGTATGCTCGCAATTTAAACTCAGTTTACACATAAGATGGCAGTATATTACTCAACGATCTCGATATTATGAATCCCTAAAGATATTTGAAAAATTAGTAATTGATAACGAGCTAAAAGAGAATGAAGACCCCACTTCACAAAATGCTGTTCCTCAAAAATATTACTTCAAAAATAATTCCAGCGAAAAATTTACTAGAGGCAAGCCTATAAAAGCAGTGCAGCTCAGAATATTATTTCAACATTAAGAATCGCTCGAGATGTTTGAAAAACTAATAATTGAAGACTCCACTTAACAAAATGCTGCTCCTCAAAAATATTGCCTGAAAAATAATTCCAGCGTTCAATAGCAGGACTACAAAATCAGTGCAACTAAGAGTATTACTTCATTAAGTAAGAAACTATGGCAGCATCATCTTCTTCTTTCTGAAAGTTGTATCAAGTCGCCACCCTCGTCGAAGCTCCCAGACAGCTGGAGCATCAGCATCAGCAGCAGCAGCAGAAGAAACCGCAACAATCGAACCATTTGGTCATGGATATGGAGGACATTGATTTTCTTAATGATTTTAACTCAAAAGGGGTTCTAACACCACTTATTATTCCTACCCAGGAAATATAATTCGATGAAAGACGAGTCAATTCATCGACTTTGTAGCGGGCGATATCAGCTTGCCAAACAAAGAGCTGCAGGCACGCAGTTTTATAACCTGGGATTACAAATCGCAGTGCCAACAGCAGAAACTGTTGAATATTATTATACAGCATAAATAATAACATTTTTTGTACTATATTTTATAAATATATAAATGGAAATGAAAAACATTTACTTATATATTCAAAATCTCTTTCTATTTTTATATACATGTCGTATATCAAACAAATTATCGAGACTATTATTTTAAATCGATTAAGTGCAAATAATAAACATGACATAAACATATGACAGAAGGTACTGTTTAATATTACTGTGTCATTTGTATTAGGGTTGCTACTGAAAGCATGGTGTGAGACATAGAAGTTAGTCTCTGCCGAGCTAGGCCCGAGTGTCTTGTGTAGCATTCAGTTTGATATTTAGTGTTAAGTGTCCACTAACAGTACTTAAAGTCAGAGAAGAATGTAAAATGACAAGAGCATGTGTAGTGTGCTAGAGTACGAGGCAAATCTCCTCATTATGAACGTGCCAGTCATAGTGAACAGACGAGCCCATTCCATTTTGTTTTATTTATTCTGTGGCTAAAGGAATGATTATCAAGTGAGTTGTGCTGAAGAGTTCTAATAGTTTGGTGCTTCTAAGGGGCATTGGCGAAAATTCTGTGCATGACACTATGCAAATTTTGGATACTGTCAAAATTGATTAGTACTCCTTAGAAATATTATTTCATAAGTTTTTGAAATACGATAGATTGATAGGCCGTGATGACTCGGAATAGTCTTTGGAGTCTCCATAGAGGCTGAAAAATTTAAAATGTACAAAACTGTTCATGCTTTAATAAAAGTGCCAGATACAAGTAAGGTAAAGCAAGAATATTCTGCTAGAATTGTTGCAAAACTATGTTGATAAATTTATTGAGGGTATTCCTCAAACCCGAGTAACCACAGGTGATCTTTAATTTCGCTTGCTTAACCCAAATAAAACTGTAGAGAGACGTCCGTATAGGCTAAGCATAGAAGAAAAAGAAGTCGTGCGAAATAAAGTAAAAGAATTGTTAGAATCAATTGTCCTACGTCCAAGTTGCTCCCCATTTGCAAGCCCAATGCTGATAATTAGAAAGAATAATGGAACCGATCGGCTATGTGTGTCGATTATTGGAAAACTTAATGCTAATACCGTCGCTGACAAATATCCGCTGCCTTTGATTGCTGATCAAATTAACAGATTGCGTGGAGGCAAATACAAAGTGCTCATTCTTGAAAACGAGCCGGAATATGAGGAAATTCGTCAAAAAATCATATCCATTTTAAATAAGGACTCCGTTTTGACAATTTTCGATCCAATGAAGCCAATTGAACTATACACGGACGCAAGTTCTATTGGATATGGTGCCATTTTAATGCATAAAATAGAAAATAGACCCAGGGTTATTGAATATTACAGCAAATGTACGACAATGGCTGAAGCAAAATATCACTCGTACGAGCTTGAAACCCTAGCGGTTTATAACGCAGTAAGACACTTCCGCCATTATTTATATGGTCAAAAATTTATTGTGCATACAGATTGCAACTCCCTTAAAGCAAGTATCAAAAAAAATATCCTCCTCCCCCGGGACACCTCTGTAGGGGGGCTTTCTTCCATCCTTTCGTATTAGTTGAGAGCGTGAGGGCTTCATTTTTTTTTTAAAATTAATTTACTCCCCCCCCTTATCCCCCCCCCTTTTCCTTTTTCCTTTTAATTTTTAATTTGGCGCGTAGGCACCTAAAACGAAAAAAAAAATAAGTCGGGAAAAGCGGAAGAGAACTCTTATAACTCTTTTAACTTTAAAAATAAGAGGAAAGGAGAACCCCGCGCCTCTCCGATTTTTTTGGTAAGGTAGGGAGGGAAGAGGGGGAAGAAAAACAAAAAACCCAAAAACCCCCCCATTTGATATTGATCCCCGGAGTTTTTTTTTTTGTACCATTATTTAAAGGGAAATAAAATAAAATTTTATTTTTTTAATTTTTTTTATTTTTTTTTTTTTTTTTGTGTTATTTTTTTTTTTTTTTTTTTTATTGGGATTGTTTCTCAACACTGCTTGTCAAACGTTGAATTAAATTTTCTCCTAAAAAAAATAAAAGTAAAAGAAAATTTTCTTATTTAAAATCCTACATTCTCGTCTTAAAAAGTGCCCATCGGTCGAGCGTTGTGTGGCGTCTCGTCACCTGGTGAGATGAACGATGGAGACGGTGCCCAAGGAAGCGCCCTTGCCAGCGTGACTTGGCAAATAAATTCCAAGCGATTGACACCCAAACGAAAAAAGTGCTCTCCTCTGTTAAAAAAAAAGAAAGTTGCCCGGAAGCACGGAAACTCCTTATCAACAAACTCTCTATCGGACACTGACGACTCAGAAATGAACGAACTCATTGCGAAACACCAAAACATTGGCAAACTCCCAGCAGCCCAAGGGAACCCAAAAGCAGATGAGGTAAACTCTATGAATAGATTCGCTCTTCTTGCGACAGCAGACAACGAAATGGATCAAACAGCCGCACCAACGAATCAGGAGCCAGTTGTCCCTCCTGCACACAAGCCGCCACCAATATTTATAAGTGCGGTTGACAACATAGCAGCTATGCAGGAGACATTCGCAGAACTTGTCGAAAGCGATGGGTATACTTATAAAGCTGGCCGAGATGGTCAAGTGCGCATCATGGCCACAAGTGAAGCCAATTACAGGAGCCTGGTCAACATGTTGATTCAGCGAAATGTGGAATTCCACACTTACCAGCTTAAACAGGAGAGAGCATACAGAGCCGTCATAAGGAACCTACATCACAGTACTCCGCTTGATCACATCCGTAATGCCCTAAGTAAGATTGGCCACTCGGTCCGCCACATAACAAACGCCAAACATAAAGTTACAAAGGCGCCCATGGCAATGTTCTTCGTTGACTTAGAGCCAGACAGCAACAATAAAGCTATATTTGAGGTCAAAAGACTGTGCAATGCAGTTATAGCGGTTGAGCCCCCAAGGAAGTTCAATGACCTTGTTCAATGCCATAGGTGCCAGGAGTTTGGTCACACTCAACGCTACTGCCGTAAGTCATATCGATGCGTCAAATGCAGTGGTAATCACAAATCCACGGATTGCACGAAACCTCGAGATGCCCCCGCCTCATGCGTCCATTGTGGAGAGAGCCACACTGCTTCCTACAAGGGATGCAGAGTTTATAAAGCCACTGTGCAACAACGGGATCATGACAAACCCAGGCTTATGCCAACAAGCAAGGATGTCAAACCCACCTCCAAAAGTAAGGAATGATAACGCTAGCTACGCCAACGTAGCAGGAGGTCGATCCCCCCTCCACCCAAACTCTAACGAACTGAATCAAGCACCAGATCAACCTTTGATCGCCCAAATACAGGCCATGATGCAATTAATGCAAACCCATGCTCAGATGACGCAAATGATGGGCACTATCATATCATCATTATGCAAATAGGTTTAAAGCTGGTCATATGGAATGCGAACGGCCTATGCAAGAGTAGGCCTGAGGTTGATATGTACCTTAAGAGGAACAACGTAGATATTATGCTCATTTCTGAATCTCATTTCACCGATAGATCTCATTTTAAAATAAATGGATATAGCCTCATTTTCGCAAACCACCCGAGTGGCAATGCTCGAGGCGGTGCAGCCATCCTCATCAAATCAGGGCTTCAATTTGCTGAGCGCACTCCTGTTCTGGAGCCCTGGTTTCAAGCAGCTGTGACAACAATCAACACGCCAACTGGAATATTGACACTTGCAGCCGCCTATGTACCACCCAGACACCAAGTAACAGCGCAAATGTTTAGCCAAATATTTAATGACCTCGGGCACAGGTTTGTAATTGGGGGCGACTTTAATTCAAAAAACACCTGGTGGGGCTCCAGGCTTTGCAACCCAAAGGGAACTGCCCTGCTATCCTGCATCCAAGCTAATCATTTCACCACTCTTTCTTCCGGACATCCTACCTACTGGCCCACGGATATTCGGAAGGTGCCCGACCTTCTCGACTTTGCAGTTGCCTATGGTGTGAACTCAAATCTAGTGCAAGTGGAGAATGACTTTGATCTACTATCTGATCACTGTGCAATAGTGCTTCGTATCAATTTACCTATAAGTATCAGCAAGCGAATCACCAAGCTACTAACTAGGAACTCAAATGTTGAGAGGTTCAAGGCAAGGCTGGAGGAGACACTCGATCCATCCACCATCAACCTAGACTCTGGTGAGGACATTGAGGAAGCTGTTGAAACTCTCACACGTAGAATACATGACGCTGCACACTCTTGCACTCCTTCGTACTCTATCAGGTCAGCTCACACCCAGAGACCGCGAAGAGATCGTTATCTGCACTCAGAGCAAGTTACCGAGCAACTGAGAACTAAGCGTCGTCTTCGCAGAATATGGCAGCTTAGTCGTAATCCTCGCGACAAGGCAGCCCTTAACCGTGCATGCAAAGACCTTAAGACTCTCCTACTGGAACTGCGTAACGAGACTCTGTCTGACTATCTCCGCAAAGCTGAACCTAATGGGCAAGAGCACAACCTGTGGAACGCCACTAGCTACCTCAAGAGGCCAACTAAAAGGATTGCACCAATTCTCAACGCATCTGGCTCCTGGTGTCGCTCCAACGAGGAGAGAGCCCAGACTTTTGCCCTCCATCTGGAGAGAATTTTCACACCCTTCAATATATGTTCTGCCTCGGATGTAATAGCCACACAGCTTTTCTTAGATGCGCCTTGCCAAATGGACTTCCCGATTCGACCCATACTAGTAGAAGAAGTGGAAAATGCAGTGTCCAGCTTAAAAATAGCTAAAAGTCCTGGCTACGACGGCATCGACTCAGCCACCATCAAGCTCCTTCCTCCACGTGCTCTTGACTTCCTTACGGCCATCTACAATGCCATCATTAGGCTTCACTACTTTCCTTCACAATGGAAGTGTGCGGAAATCATAATGATACACAAACCTGGGAAGCCTGAACAAGATCCTGCCTCCTACCGTCCCATCAGCTTGTTAGCAATACTGTCGAAAGTTTTCGAAAGATTATTTTTGGTCAGACTACTGCCACTGTTGGAAGACGGGAAGTTGATACCTGATCATCAATTTGGCTTTAGGAGTCAGCATGGAACCCCCGAACAGTGTCACAGGATAACACAAGCAATCCTAAACTCCTTTGAAGCTAAAAAATACTGTTCAGCGGCCTTTCTTGATATAAAGCAGGCCTTTGACCGAGTGTGGCATCTAGGATTGCTGCACAAACTGAAGCTCCTACTTCCAGCTCCGTTTTATTTAACGCTAAGGTCATACCTCCATAGGAGGACGTTCTATGTGAGAAGCGAATGGGCCGAATCCGCAATATGTCAAATCAATGCCGGTGTCCCGCAAGGAAGCGTGTTGGGCCCAGTCTTATACACCCTGTATACAGCTGACCTTCCTGTAATCGACAGAGATGACCTGCTCTTCGCCACCTATGCAGATGACACTGCATTTGTAGCTTCGTCAACAGATCATTCTGAAGCCTCCGTCATCCTTCAAGCTCAGCTGTCAAGCCTCGAACCATGGCTTCAAAGATGGAATATTGTGGTCAATGAAGCCAAGTCCACACACATAACATTCGCCACAAGACGAAAAACCTGCCCTTCTGTTCACCTAAACGGCAACACGCTGCCAACAGAAAACAAAGTCAAGTATCTTGGCCTAACCCTTGACAGGAGATTGACATGGTCAACCCACATAAAAGCCAAAAGAAAGCAGCTCAGCCTGAAACTCCGGCAAATGAACTGGCTCCTTGGCTACAGGTCGCAGCTTAACTTAAGAAATAAAGTACTCTTATATAAGGTAATTTTGAAGCCAATCTGGACATATGGGATTCAGCTGTGGGGCACGGCCTCTAATTCAAACATCGAAATCCTGCAAAGATTCCAAAATAAAACTCTGCGCAGGCTGGTTAAGGCACCCTACTATGTAAAAAACAGTGTAATACACAACGACCTCAAAATCCCATCCGTCACCGAAGAAGTGAAACGAATTAGCCTGAAGCATGCAGACCGACTGGGCAACCACGTCAACCACCTTGCAATAAACCTCCTTGACAATAACCTGCACCCCCGACGCCTAAAAAGAAACCACCCACTCGACCTGCCTTTTAGGCCGCCTAAAGAGTGGTGAGACTCTATAATATACCAGTACCATTACACACAAAAACCTCATGTGAATTTCAACAACACATAATTTACTTATTATCGATAAGATAGATTGTAAATAAAAATAAGAGAAAAAAAAAAAAAAAAAATAATGCCACATGCATCTTAATTTTTATACCCTGAACCCATTGAAAATGGATATTTGTGCAAATGTATGTAACAGGCAGAAAGAAGAATCTCCGACCCCATCTTGATCAGCATCAACAGCCGAGTCGATCTAGCCATGTCTGTCCGCCTGTCCGTCCGTCCGCCTGTCCGTCTGTCCGTCCGTCCGTATGTATGAACGCAAGGATCTCAGAGCCTATAAGAGCTAGAGACTTGAAATTTTAGCTGTAGGTCCTCCCAGTGCCCGCGCAGATCGAGTTTGTTTCCGATAATCGATAACTTACTCCGTTTCCAAGCAATCGATAAAAATCGATATCGACATCCTTTCTTAGCAAATTGGGTAAATAATAAGAGCTAGAGTCACCAAACATGATATGTTGCTTCTAGAATAGTATATATATGTCAAGTATCTTTCATTTAATATCTATCGCCACCTCCCCGCTACCACCTCATAGCTATAAATCAAGTTAATAACCCAACTTGTATTGCCCACCAATTTAAGCTACAATTTTAATGCACTTTACTTTTTGAGAATACACAAATATTTGATGGTACAATAAGATATACTGTAGAAAATTACATTAAGATCTGTTCACAAATGTTACGTTATGTTACTTGTTTTGATTACCCACATGTTAGCAGCGGCATGAGCAAATTCCAAGAATTCTGTATACATGTACACACACACACACACATTCATGCGCGTCTGCTTCGAGTTCTATCAACAGCTCTGCAATTGCGATTGATTTGTTTTCTGTGCTACTATTATAATTGTTTTTTTTTCTCATTAAGACCCAGTTACTAGTATGGCTAGAGTGGTGGCGGTGGCAAGTGGTGTTGTATGTCGCGAGTTCGAGACCTACCGAGGAAACTATTTTTTGTTTGTTTGTGACTAGTGTGGCTGTTGAATAGAAATGGCGGCAAGTAGTGCGGTTAGTTGCGAGTTCGAACCCTGCCAAGGGAACTACTTGTTATACCCTGAACCCATTAAAAATTGATAAAAAGGGTATATTGTATTTGTGCAAAATGCAAATGTATGTAACAGGCAGAAGGAAGCATCTCCGACCCCATAAAGTATATATATTCTTGATCAGCATCAATAGCCGAGTCAGTGCAGTGCATGCATAATTCAAGGCGCGCTCTTGTGGCCAGCCAGCAGCAGGCAGAGAGAAGAGAGCCAGCTCTGCTCTCGCTCTCGCTCTCTTAGTTGTTGCTGTGCCAGATTTTAGTTGCTTGCCCTGTTACGGGAATTATACTATTAAGGGAGAACAATTTGATCTCTCGATTTAAACGAAATATTATTTTGTCGTGAAATTTGTAACGCATAGAGGGAAGTATCTCCGACCCTATAAAGTATATATGTTCTTGACCAGTATCAACAGCCGAGTCAATATAAGCATATCCGTCGGTCCGTCTGCCTTTTTCTATGCGAACTAGTCTCTCAGTTTTAAAGCTATCGTCACGACCATATTTATGCCTTTGAAATCGGAAAGTTCAGCACTTTTACAGCACTCTCACTTGCTTCAAATATGTAACCGATAACATTTATCGAAACTGTAATCGAACTGAATGAGTTGAAAAAGCCCAGCATAATAAATCGTACCAAGTTCAGATAATTTCAAGTTGGGTCACACTTCGTTCGTTAATATCAGTTAAGACAGTCTTGTCTAGTTAATTGTCGAACTGCTCCCATTTAATATACAACCATCCGCTAAATTCATCTTCAGCATCATCGATAATAAGTTTATTTACTCGAACAGATGAAGGTGCTGCTCTGCCCCGTGCACTTAATTTCAATTAACTTTGCTTTGTTGCGCTGAAAATGTTGCACATGAGGTCTACTGCACGTGTTAAAAAATTTGTCCTGCAGTATCCTTGTGCAACGGGTGTGGGGGCAAATAGCGAATGAAGCCCACATAATTGACTAGAAAATGCAATAAAGGGAACATGGGCGTGTCCAGGAACGGTACGTCCAATGCGTAAAGCAAACGTGGGAAGTATATCAAAGCTCGTCCTGCCCCATGTATATTTTTTATTATTGTTTTTTATACCTTCAGCTGGCCCGTTGGCATTCATGTATGATTAATTGCGTTGCCCAGCACCAATTTTCCATTGTTCTACTATCCTTAGTGGAATGTGTGCCAAATTAATGGAAGGCCTAGAACGCTGTGCATATCTGAACTATATGGACGCTTATTTAATGTGATTTTCCTGCAAAACTTTCCAGCTTATCCACAAAAGTCGGTTGCATTTCTGATATGGGCAGAAAAAACTTGCCCAATGGTACTAAATAGCGTTTAATTTGTTTGTCTGTTTGACGTAAATAAAGGCAAATCGTATATCAAAAAAATTCGTCAGTGGATAATTAGAATTTAATAAATAAAGAGTTTTCCACCAATTTTCCACACTTGCTTTTCTAAAACCCCATCTTAGCGGCATTTTAATCATGAAAGGTAACTGCCGTAATCATATCAGCTATTTAGCTCTAACACTTGAATTATTTTGTCGATATGAAATTAGCCTAGAAAATAAAATGTTGTAGCTAGATAATGCCAGCAACATACAACTTCATATACATGCGCGCTTTGGCAACATGTTGACAAAACGTTCGCAGACTTTTGCCCAAACACATGTTGCTATACCGCTTAATGTTGCGACAGCATGATACGTATGCTAATTAGAAGCTGATAAGCTTTTGTTTTTTACACGCGTGTACAGCCACAAAGCTTTTGCTTATGTATCTATATGATAAATAGAAGGAGATGAAAAGTCACTCTGAGCTTTTAATAAATATTGTTATTGTTGTTGTAGGAACGGCAATGAAACCAGCAGAAAAACAGTGACATATTTGTCCCTTTTTTCTGCACAAACCAACAAAATGTACCTTGCTTGAGTCAAAAACGTTAATAACAGTTCAGAGTGACTTTTTATCTATTTAATACGGTAAAAACAGCTCAGAGTGACTTTTTATTTCATTCTATATCTTACTCTTAAATAATTAATAATAAAACTAAAAAAATGATCCAAATGTTATCATCGACTTAAAAATACTGATTTAAAACCGAGCCACAACATAGATACATATGTGAATACAAAATAGGCATAGGTCATGGTCAGCGCTGTGAAGCCAACAGAATTAATTTCTTCGGCTCCAAAAGCCTCTTCAGTGAATAACAATACACACAGACGTTCTTATTTTGATGTACTTATGCATAATTCACACATAAAAACATAGGAGCTTCTACGCCATTGGCTGAAACAAGAACTTCTCTCCAAATCAAATTAAAATCAATTTACGTGGCCTGTTTTCTGAATCGGACATCGCAGGCAACTAACAGGCACACAAACGATAATTACTTCTATCCATATACAAAATTGTGCAAGTGTGCGTGCATGGCAAGTCCAAAAATTGCAAATGCGCACATGCCAACGCTTGGGTACCCTTACCAACGATAACGAGGTAAAATGCTCTTGCATTTCGCATGGACGTGGCAAACCCTTTCATTATTTCATATTACTCGTCCCTTCAAAAGACAAGAAATGCCACCGATTTAAAAAAAAATTGAATTTGTGGGTAGTTTTGTTTGTGCGGACATATACACACACATACACTGTTTCCTGTAGTGGGAGAGGGACAAAAAACAGCGATGCCTTTCTATCGCACAAATCATATGGATGAGCGTAACCCAAAGCAGTTTCCTGTAGTGTGAGCGAACAAATATACAGCGATGCCGTGCTACCAAACAAATCATATGTACTTCTTTCTCTCTTGCTTGTCTGAGCATGCGGCGTGTCTCGAACCCGAAGAAAAACGAAGGCGACTTTGGACCTGCGGATGAGAAATCGCGTGGCCCCTTTACACTGGTTGTCCAGTCTATATTTTGTACTGCTGAACTAATATATAAATTGTTTTTGTGTTCATTTTATCGATAATTACAATAATTATTAATACGATTATTAAGACTATTAATTGAGGGCTAAGCATTTATTAGAACTTGATCCCTCGACTGGTGTTTTCCACTGACTGCGATGGCTGCGACAAACATTAAGGCTTACAGTTTTGTCTGTTAAAAACAATCTTCAACAAAGCTGCAATAGTATTCATGGGAAGTCACCCTGTGGGCGTCACTCGTTGCATTTTGTTTCCTGTCTGCCCCGCTCCTTTCTCCGACCCTTTCTCACTCTGCAGCTTCTTTGCTTTGCCTTGTTAGCACGTATTAGCCACATATTAGCAGTTAATTTTACAGAGGTCATCTGTCTGACTGTATGTGGGTGTGTGCGGATGTGTGTGTTGCCTTTTTGCTGTGCTTGTCCTAAATATTAGTTAATTTTTTGCTCGATTTGTGTGGTCCTTTTGCCAAATATTGCAGCCGTTGCAGTTAAAGTAAAACTAGAATGGGTGTGTGTGTGTGTGTTTGTGTGTCCTTTGGCTCATCAAGCTGTAGATTCTCGGTCGCAATTTTGAAAATTTTTGATTCTATGTGAGGAGAATGAGATGCACAAAGCAATGAGTGACAGCGAGGCAAACTCTGCACATGCATACACACATACATATGTTTTTGGGCTGTAAGCATTTAAACCTAACATACAATATATTTTGAAGAAACATCAGCTGCAGCGACGTTGTGGACTGAGTGAGATACGGCTGATTCTGACCGTTGGCTCTCGAGGCTTGGCGTTCGCAAAGTCACACCGCAACCAAAGTCACACTCCCACTCCCAGAATGTAGCAGACGCATGGTTACCGTTGCTGCCAATATAAACAGCTGCATACATCGGTGAACGGTTCAGGTTGAAGACTAAGGGCATCGCAAAGGGCACCCGTTGCGCTCCCCTTTAACGCTCTACCCCCGATAACCCGACTAGACAACAAACAAAGCTAGACGCTGCCAATAATACCAAATGCCACAATCCTTTTGTGCCTGCGGTAGCAAAAGGCACACACATTTGTTCAAATGCTCTACCATGTATGGCTTCGTCCAGAAGGCATAATGAGATTCTGACATAAATGAAATAATTATATTTTTGGTGAAATTAAAAAACTTCCAAGTCGTATTTTTGCAAGGGTAATTAAACATCGGCTTGCCAATAAATTTTAAAATAAGCCAAAAATTGAGAATTTTCAATTTATGCACACTGCTCCATGCTGGTTGTCGGTATGGGTACCTGTTTTATGATTGTGTAAAATTACTTCGGACAGACTGCCAATTCAAACTAAGATTTTAATTATTTTCAGCGCTAGCTGCCGCAAGCACGTCGGAAGTCTTTTGTGTTTCTTAACCGAACTTGATGAAGTTTTTAGCAGTACATCTTATTGTACTATAAAATATTCGTGTATTCTCAAAATGAGAATTGCATTTAAATTGAGGCTTATATTGATGGGCAGAATAAATTGGTTTATTTACTTGATCGGTATAAAATGAAAGAACTTGATATATATATAATATTCTAGAAGCAACATATCAAGTTTGGTGACTCTAGCTCTTATTATTTACCCAATTTGCTCAAAAAACAGGATGTCGATATCGATTTTTATCGATTGCTTGGAAACGGAGTAAGTTATCGATTATCGGAAACAAACTCGATCTGCGTAGGCACTAGGAGGACCTACAGCCAAAATCTCTCTACCTCTTATAGGTTCTGAGATCCTTGCGTTCATACATACTGACGGACGGACGGACGAACGGACACACAGACGGACAGACAGACGGACATGGCTAGATCGACTCGGCTATTGATGATGATCAAGAATATATATACTTTATGGGGTCGGAGATGCTTCCTTCTGCCTGTTACGTACATTTACATTTTGCACAAAAACATTATACCCCTTTTACCCATTTTCAATGGGTTCTTTGGTGCTTTGCTTAAAAGCCATTGCCATATATTTCAACTAATTATTTGACTTTGCCCATATTTATATTGTCTTTGGTATGTGTGTGTATATGTCCGCACAAACAAAAATGTAATATGAAATAATGAAAGGGTTTGCCACGTCCACGCGAAATTCTTGCATTTTACCTCGTTATCGTTGGTAAGGGTACCCAAGCGTTGGCATGTGCGCATTTGCAATTTTTGGACTTGCCATGCACGCACACTTGCACAATTTTGTATATGGATAGAAGCATTTATGTGTTTGTGGCCGGAGGTAATATACATATGTAGATAATATTGCTAAATTGTAAAGACAAATTTGGAAATAATACATTGTTATCACACCGCACCTCGAGCAATAACCAAAGACAATATAAACACTGTTTAAACACAGTGATAATATTGTCTTTGCAACTACATATATTTAGAAAACAGGCCACGTAAATTAATTTTAATTTGATTGGGAAAGAAATTCTTTTTTGAGCCAATGGCGAACAAGCTCCTATGTTTTTATGTGTGAATTATGCATAAGTACATCAAAATAAGAACGTCTGTGTGTTTTGTTATTCACTGAAGAGGCTTTTGGAGCCGAAGAAATTAATTCTGTTGGCTTCACAGCGCTGACCATGACCTATGCTAATTTCTTATATGTTAGAAGGTATAGAATTAGATAAAAAGTCGCTCTGAGCTGTTTTTACCGTATTAAAGTACATGTGTGGTACACATTAGGCAGTAAATAGAAATAGATGAAATAAATAGAATGGATGAAACCCAGCACTCTTGGCCTTCCATTAATTTGGCACACATTCCACAAGGATAGTAGAACAATGGAAAATTGGTGCTGGGCAACGCAATTAATCATACATGAATGCCAACGGGCCAGCTGAAGGTATAAAAAACAATAATAAAAAATATACATGGGGCAGGACGAGCTTTGATATACTTCCCACGTTTGCTTTACGCATTGGACGTACCGTTCCTGGACACGCCCATGTTCCCTTTATTGCATTTTCTAGACCCCCACACCCGTTGCACAAGGATACTGCAGGACAAATTTTTGAACACGTGCAGTAGACCGCATGTGCAACATTTTCAGCGCAACAAAGCAAAGTTAATTGAAATTAAGTGCACGGGGCAGAGCAGCACCACTGTTCGAGTAAATAAACTTATTATCGATGACGCTGAAGATGAATTTGGCGGATGTTTGTATATTAAATGGAAGCAGTTCGACAATAAACTAGACGAACTTTAACGAACGAAGTGTGACCCAACTTGAAATTATCTGAACTTGGTACGATTTATTATGCTGGGCTTTTTCAACTCATTCAGTTCGATTACAGTTTCGATAAATGTTATAGGTTACATATTTGAAGCAAGTGAGAGTGCTGTAAAAGTGCTGAACTTTCCGATTTCAAAGGCATAAATATGGTCGTGACGATAGCTTTAAAACTGAGAGACTAGTTCGCATAGAAAAAGGACCGACGGATATGCTTATATTGACTCGGCTGTTGATACTGGTGAAGAACATATATACTTTATAGGGTCGGAGATACTTCCCTCTATGCGTTACACATTTCATGACAAAATAATATTTCGTTTAAGTCGAGAGATCAAATTGTTCTCCCTTAATAGTATAATTCCCGTAACAGGGAAAGCAACTAAAATCAGGCACACCAACAACTAAGAGAGCGAGAGCGAGAGCAGAGCTGGCTCTCTTATCTCTGCCTGATTCATAAAACTAATACCTAAAAGCCATAGAGTAATAAACAGACCAAGAGGAGGCATTTGGATCAAAAGCTCTTTTCCAAAAATTCTGAAGCCAGATACAGAGGTTGCAAACACAACGCTCGGCTGTCTGCAGCTACTTCTGCCGATGCCCAAAATTCAAAGACAACTTCAAAACATTTTCCATAAGAACCAACAACAACCATAATCAAAACAAATGACTCGACAATAAAAACGGCACACCACAAGTTCTATCCTTGCTATCCCTTTTTTGTTTGAGGCTACAGCCTATGATCTTAGCTTCTGCACCCTTCTAACTCATTGTTGTGGTTTCTAAGCACTGCTATGCCTATAATTCGCAAAGTCATGTCTTCTTCTTCTCCACTTGCTTTCAACTTGCAAGCAGCCCGGCAGATTTTATAATATTTCATTTTTCGATCAGCAAGGCACCCTTGCTCAAAATAGGGCATTTTAATTATTCATAAGTTCTGTAACCAAGTACCACTAACCTTCTCATATAAACATTTTTATCTAATCTCTGAGAAATATATAATATCTTATTTAGTGTGCAACTATTAGTACAATCAATAATAATTGTTTTCTTGAAACATTCTATACAATTTCTATAAATAAGGGTATCAATGCCTCGACGCGCCAAATAGTTTTTGGCATGGGTGCCTCATCTCACACACACTGGCAAAAAATATGCATGTGTGTGTTTTCGAAGCCAAGGGAAGTATATGAATTTAAGAAGATTGCAATATTCTGTTGCGCATGTGACGTCACATATTCTAAGCATCACAAGAAATGAAATTCTTTAAAACGTGACGTAATAGTATATGATGTTGACGCGCCGTATGCGTAACCCTTTGAGTTGAATGGCATGGCATTCAAATTTTCTACCTACTTGCGCCGAGACTCGGCTATGCAACAACAACATTAGAACCCAAATAGTGTTGTTGTTGTTTCTACGCGCCGCCTTGTTAGAACGACAGAGAAACCCGCAAAGCACACAGTGGCATTATTTGTCCCTTTTCTTTGCACTGAGTTTCCTATGTTCGGAGCTTTTATTACCGTTTTAATTCTGAAGCCAGGTCGTTAAGGTTGGTCCGCAAACGCAAAATCAAATTCAAACGAGAAAGAAGGGCTATCTTCGGCATGCCGAAGATCTAATACCCTTGCAGACCCAACCTTTTAATGCCGAGAAAATGGTTAAGGCCGAGTTTGGTCAAGGTATATTGATAAACAAAAAATATATTAATCAAAAACCGATGTAAATAAGATTTAGCAAAAATGAAGGAAGCATAGTGAAATCTTTAAATGCCGTGTTTAATCGCAAAATCATGAAAAACAACAAATTCTCCATACAAAATCTTAATAATATGATATAGTGGTCCGATCTTAATAGGATTTTGCATATATATGAGGAGCATAGTAAAACTAATAAATGCCGAGTTTGGTTAAGATATCTTGAAAAACAAAATGTTTTTTCATACAAAAACTTAATTTTCGACCGATCGTTCCTATGGCAGCTATATGATATAGTGGTCCGATCCAGCTGGTTTTGACATATGTGCTGCGTGCAACAGAAATAGGGACTTCTGCAAAGTTTCATTAAGATAGCTTTAAAACTGAGAGACTAGTTCGCATAGAAACAGACAGACGGACGGACATAGCTATGTCGACTCGGCTGTTGATACTGATCAAGAATATATATACTTTATGTGGCGATAGGTATAAAATGAAAGATACTTGATGTATATATACTATTCTAGAGTAAACATATCACTTTTGGTGACTCTAGCTCTTACTATTTACCCAATTTGCTCAAAAAACAGGGTTTCGATATCGATTTTTATCGATAGCTCTTATAGGTTCTGATATCCTTGCGTTTATACATACGGACAAACAGACATACGGACGGACAGACAGACGGACATGGCTAGATCGGCTCGGCTATTGAAGTTGATCAAGAATATATTTACTTTATGGGGTCGGAGATGCTTCTTTCTACCTGTTACATACATTTTCACAAATCATACCCTTTTACCCATTATCAATGGGTTCAGGGTATAATAAGATGTACTGCTAAAAATTTCATCAAGATCGGTTAAGAAACACAAAAGAGAATGTGTTTTCGCTGCCCACCCCACGTGTTTGCTGCAGCTAGCGCAAATTGGAATAAAAGGGATCAGGGTTGAGAGGGTGAGCTCGTTGCGCGAAATGTGAGGGATGGTTCAGGGTATCCCCTAGCCGGAAAATCGCGACTAGAGCCTTTTACTTGTTACAGCTGCTTACGAAGCAAATACGATGAATATATGAACTAAATGTGCTTAATGATGGTTTAATTTAATACACTGTGCAATAGCATAAAAGAGTTATAAATATTAGCAGTGCTAAGTAGATAGGATGTCTATGGGACCCAGACATCCAAGCAACTGAACAAAGTGGAGCTGGGTTCAATTCCCAGGCTAGGGTATGGATATACTTAGCCGAAGGCTATAGTAACTAATGCTATTAAAATGTTTTTAGGTTGATAGTTTATTATTATATCCTAACGATACAGAATTTTCTTTTTGCCAGTCGCTTTTACAAACTATGTGGAAAGAATGTTACAAATATTTACTTAACCTCTTCATCGATAATTTTTTTTTTTGTCTGTTCGTGCTTGGAGTTGTTCATTGTGATCGTGGCTGTGTGGGGGGCAGTTCTTATTCCAACTAATCGGCATAAGCTGTTTACTTGCTGATTTAATCAATTAAAAGAAAATATTTAAGTCGTCAAAATATTTAAGTCTTGTTCTCCCCTTTTCTCTCTCCCTCTCTAGCACAACACATGGATGTACCCAAGCAACTGGAAACGCTACTCAGTTGCAGCTTGTGTAGACTCATTTATGACCTAAGTGATGCCACACGGTTGCCCAATTAGCTTAACTGCGGGCATAGCTACTGCGTCGGCTATCTAGACCAGCTGCCCGACTGTATAAAGGTGTCGTGTCCCCAATGTGGAAAGGAGACGCCGCTGCCAGCTTGTAGTTCGTTGCCCACCCATGAGGGTTTGCTATTAATGATGCAGCAGCTTCCGGCGTTGCAGCTGGGCATGGCCATGTTGCAGATGCAGAGCGAGCAACAATTACAGCCGATCTGCAGCAATCCGACCAGCTCAGCCTCGCCCAACTGGCTGAATGAGGTGGGCTTGGATACAAACCTGCGCGGCGCCAACGAGCATTGCCATGTCCATGCCATGCCCAATACGACATGGTGTCAAACCTGCCAGCGAGTGCTGTGCCGCGACTGCGTCGTGGGTACCGAGCATCGTAATCATGAATCGACGAGTCAACTGCACAAGTTGCGTCAGGTGCTCTACCTTGAGCTGAAAAAGATTGAGGAGCGCATAACGTATGCCGAGGTGCTGGCCTCGGGCGATATTTCTATGCTGCGCCAGCTCTCCGATGCCTGCGACACGGTGAAGCAGCATTTGCAGCGGCAAATAGTGCAGCATGCGCCAACTCTGTGCACACGCCACATGCGCGACTGGTGGCTGCGCGCCAGGATGCAGTCACAGCTGCATGGAACCATCCCGGGTAACGTCACACGGTACGAGCTGCTGCATCTGTTGCACGAACTGCAGCTCAAGAAATTCCAAGAGCAGATGCTGCACATCTATCGTGAGTGTCGTTTACGTGCGAGCATCCGAGAAGGGGGCTTCCAGTTGCTGGACTTTGAACAATTGCATCGC